>OX438822.1:1621407-1780197 GCA_949316475.1 Hypomecis punctinalis | reverse complement strand
AGGAAAAAATCCTGAGGCAACCTGCATACGTCCGTAGAAGAAATTCGATGGCGTATGTGAATCCACCAACCCGCACTGGGCCAGTGTGGTGGATTAGGCCCAATCGCCCTTTATGGGTAGGCCTACGTCCTGCAGTGGACTATTAAAAAAAAGGCTGATACAGTACAGTACAGTACTTAAGTAAATCAACATATTGATTTGACTGCCTCGGTGGCTCAGTAGTTAGTGAACCTGACTTCTGGATCAAAGAGGCGTGGGTTCGATCCCCACCCAGGGCAAGCATTTATGTGGTGAACATAGATGTTTGCTCTGTGTCTGGGTGTATTTAGATACAATCTACATAAGTATGTATTTAAAATGTATATGTGGTGTATCAGTCTCTGGCAACCATATCACAAGCTTTGCTTAGTTTGGGGTCAGAGAATGTGTATGGGATGTCCTCCAATATTTATTTATTTATGAACTATAATCCATTTACTATCACTTCTATTAGTATTATTCAGGTTTTTATTATTATCTAGAGTCTGAATATGATAAAAACATAAACATCTTTCTTCTCACACCCTATACGCTAGTAGCTTCTCTGGTACATACTTGCTCCAAGGCTTGTCCATAATTATGAGTCCTGAAAGCGAAATATTGTAATAGGTAACCTACCAATAGCCCTGCGTAGATTGGCCTATGTTCTGCAGTGGACTATTAAAAAAGGCCAGTATGTATAGTACAAAAAATCTTACTTAGTATTATCTTATACTAGCTTCTGCCCGCGACTCCACCCGCTTGGTATTTTGACTTTTGTGCTATCCTACAGGAACTGGTTTCTTGATAAAAAGTAGCCTATGACACTTTCCGGCCCTTGAACTATATTCATGGCAAAAATCAAGTCAATCCGTTGCTCCGTTGCTGCGTGAAAGAGGAACAAACCAACAAACGTTTCACATTTATAATATTAGTATGTTTTGTTTTTAAAAGGTCTTTATTCAATTTCAAAGTATTCACAGATTGTATACATCTCTAGTGTATAAATCCTAGAGGTAACAAAAAATACAATAGGTATGTTTGCAAGCTAGAACATTAACTTATATAAACTTATGTCAGGAGACTAAACAAAAGATTTTAATTAACATTGAAAAGTGGATAATTAGTTTTAAATAAAACATGTACTTAAGATTTTATGCAACCTTTAGGATTAGGATTGCATTGATTGCGGCAGAATTTTGACAAAACTATATTAATAAGCTATATAAATATTAGTATGATTATTCGTATAGCAGCTCTCATAGCGTACCTAGGTTGACTAGCTAGGTGTTCTTTAATGATTTGGTTTGGTTGCTACACACATAAGCGGGACGGCACAGTCAGTTCGGCAGAATTTGTCGAACGACAAAGCCGACCCGCCCCCCGACCGCCTAAAGCAATAGCAATCGTAATAGCAATCGTTTATGACTTCATTTTAGTCATTTGGCACCGCCTATGTGACGTTAGCCATCAAAGTCGTTCATTCAACGATTGCTTTCGCAATCCGCGCAAAGCAATTGATGGCTAACGTCACATAGGCGGTGCCAAATGACTAAAATGAAGTCATAAACGATTGCTATTACGATTGCTATTGCTTTAGGCGGTAGGGGGGCCGGAGCAGCTAATTTTGGTTAGGTACTTAAGGTGACGCATTGATAAACTATTGTTTCGAAAATTCTCCCTTTACTCTGACAAATTTTACGCGCTCGCGCTCGACGGGATCGCGCCAGAGCGGCGGGCGGCAGTGAGTTTTTAATTATTTACTCATAATGTACACATTAAAAAAAATAACTTCTGTGTCTGTTTAATAGAATAGCGGTCTGGCTATTTTATTCGTAAAAAATAATGGGGTGTTGTCGCTAATAATTCTGAACATTCTAATTATTAAACTTTTTTGGTGAGAAATTTGTCTTCATATTTTTTTTTTGCTGAATTTGCTGCCTCGCGGCCGCAGCGAAAGCTAAGGCTTTTCCCTCCGAGCACTCATTATCATAAACATAAATTCTATTTACTGCCCGGCAGTGCCGATCAGTGCCGGCCCGCTTATATGTACTCATAGCAAGTTTTGGCGGTCACCGAAGTACAATTCGGCATGATCGCAGACATCGAATGGATGACCGCAAGTAGCATTTAGAACTGAATTCTCTTTCGATAAGACTGTTTCTGAATCGTGGCTGTTGTTTCTAGGGTTCCGTACCCAAAGGGTAAAAACGGGACCCCAATACTAAGACTCCGCTGTCCATCTGTCTGTCTATCACCAAGCTGTATCTCATGAACGGTGATAGCTAGAATGTTAAAATTTTCACAGATGACGTATTTCTGTTGCCGCTATAACAACACACAAAAATGAGCTCCCATACAACGAACCTGAATTTTTAGCCTTTTTAGCTCGATATTAATAACGGTGGCAGGTATATGCTTGAAATATTCATAGAATACTAGCTGACCCTGCCACGCGTTGCTGTGGCTAAATAAATTAAAATTGCGACTATAATATGAGATTTAAACTATCCTATCTCTCAAGTTGGATCGAACTGCACATGGTGTGCGAATTTTATTATAATCGGTTAAGTGGTTTAGGAGTCCATTGAGGACAAACATTGTGACACGAGATTTATATATATTAAGAAAGATTAGATTGTATATTTCCTTCAAAAATAAACAACAAAAGTAAAATAAAATATATGAAGGATGGCTTCCATATGGTACAGAATCCTATGTGCGAGAGTCCGACTTGCACTTGGCCGATTATTTTATTAACACTTCAGCCATGTCAGAGGTCTCGAGGCGGCCAAAATCTCTAACACCAGAACCACCCACCAGATATACTAAAACTTCCTATCTTTATTCCTAGGGACCAGGAAACAACCCCGGAATCGAAAGTATTTAATCGCCCATTCTACAGAGAAGGGTACGTATCAATAAATTATGTCTTCTTACTTAACTAAATCATTTGACATTATTTTAATTTAAATAATATAATTTGACATGATCACTTCACATTATTCTAATATCTGACATAATCTTAAATTTTGACATTAATAATTGACTATAATTTTACTTTTGACATCTTATAATTCAGTAATGTTTTTATATTTTGTTTATTATTTTTGAAATTGTACATTCTCTTCATAAATCTTTAAACTAAATCATTTGACATTATTTTAATTTAAATAATATAATTTGACATGATCACTTCACATTTTTCTAATATCTGACATAATCTGAAATTTTGACATTAATAATTGACAATAAATTTACTTTTGACATCTTATAATTAAGTAATATTTTTAGGTTTTGTTTATTTTTGAAATTGTACATTCTCTTCATAAATCTTTAATTTAAATTGTGTGACATTTGTGCGCCACGATGGGCAAAAACATCCGTTCTCTATTATATTTCGACCTGTTTGCAACTTCGTATGTTGTACACGATTACCATGTTTTCACAAATAAATGATCTTGAATCTCCTCTTTTAATAGATTCTCTTTGATGGCTAACGTCACATAGGCGGTGCCAAATGACTAAAATGAAGTCATAAACGATTGCTATTACGATTTCTATTACTTAGGCGGTAGGGGGGCAGGTCTGTTGTTATTGATAGTTTTGTCGGTTAATAAGACTGTCGTAATATAGTTTGTGTAATATAGTTTGTGCCTGGTGGTCTCCAATACGGGTTTTGGGTTATACTGATAGTACGATGTAATTATTATTTTATTACGTACCCTCAGATACAGCGGCATATGGCAATTCTACAAGAAACTGCAGCCGTTGTCGCAGTTCAGTGCGCGATGCATCTGTTGCAACGAGATAAAATCGTACAGGACTACTACAGGCAATCTGAGGATGCATTTGAAGAGAAAACACCCTAAAGCACATAAAAAATTACGGAAGATAGATGCAATGAGAAGATATCGATCTATTTCTTCATATCAGACACGGTAACACCTGTTTTTAATCTTTCGCAATTTGAACACATTATATAATACAGGGTTAGTACATCAAAACTTACAACTTATGTTCGGTAAATTTTGTCAAAACTCAAGAAAAAAAATTGTTGTTCCATAGAAAAATGTCGTTCACCCGCGATAAAATGTATATCTGTTTATAATATCTGTTTTTTTTAGTTTCGACTAAAGTCGCAGAACAAAAGTTGTTTGTTTTGATGTACAGAATAAGCCCCTAAAAGGATGCTAATTGATTAGAAAAAACCCTGTATACTACGGGATAGTTACGAGATAAATAAATACCTCATCATCTCGACGTTTCGTCCGAGTTGCATAGATCGTGGTCACGGACCATCCGTGACCACAATCGATGCAACTCTATTTATCTCGTAATTTTAGTGCGCGATTAGTCCCGTAGTATATAATAATAATAAGGTAAGTAATCCTAGGATGCGCCACGATATATTTCTTTCGTAGTGTTAGAACGAGACAGCGTTATGACAAAGTACCTATATATTACTTCACGTCACTTTTTCACACGTCGAAACGAGTTCTTTTCGTGGCTTTTCGTGGTCGCATGCTTGACTAGCTGGAAACGAAAATATGTAGTTTACCTACGGCTGTCTACCCGTGACCACGGTCGATGCAACTCGGTTGAAACGTCGGGATGATGAGGTATTTATCTCATAATTTTAGTGCGCGATTAGTCCCGTAGTATATAATAATAATGTGTTCAAATCGCGAAAGCTTAAAAACAACATTTTAATTTTTTCGTGCAGACCGCAGTCATCACCCCAAACCCCTGCGGGTCTAAAACGGCCACTTGGAGCAATTCATCGTTTAGCGATTCATATTATGAATTCCTAGCAGATCATAAGCAGTTCTGCTATTTTGCTTAAAATGGACAATTAATCTGAGGATTCATCTACAATTCAATTCACCAGCAGATTCATTTTGAGCGATAACATTGCCAGACGAATAAAAAATAACCGGTAAGTTCCGGTAAAGAAATAATTCATTATTTTTATTGTTTGTGTTATATATTTTAGGATAAAATGTTTGCTACTAATATTCCCGTAATGTTAAGATAGAAAATGTAAAAGATATTTCAGTCTACGTATCATAAAACAATTACTTAAATTAATAAACTAATTACATTTTTACCCTGGCAATGAAATAGCCGTCTTAACAACAAAAAAAACAAAGAAATAACCTTAAATTTAATCTAAGACAATCGAAAATGAGCTCTTTGTTTGTTTTAAAATGTGAACTCTAAACATTAAAACAATCACTAACCGCTTATAACGTAGGTGATATATTGTTGCCGATCACCACTTGACTAAAAACGTCTACTTGAAAGGGTCCCTTGGCTATGTGAAGTGGATTTTTTACGAGGACCACAAGTTCGACCTAATTTGTTTAATTCTACGAATTATAGGGATGTTTGAATGGAACGCTTCAATCATGACTTCATGGGCCATTCCTTACAAATAAGTGTTAAGGTTCGGACGTTGGAGTTAAATAAAAGTAAGTAATATTATCTAGTAACATATCTTTTTTGTCGTGAGATATTTCATTTGTATGAATTTTGGAATTAAAAGGTGTTTTTTTTTTGTAGGAATGGAAAGACGTTCGCTAAGAGTTTCTGAGAAGTGGAATATGTTGCTGGACTACCTCGAGCAAAACCCCAATCTCGCTCGGGGTTATAATAAGAACTCCCAGGGACAGAAAGAGTCAGCCCGTCTCTGGCAGGAGGTAGCTGGTGTCCTCAACTCTGCTGGATCTGGGGTTATCAAACCTCTCAAAAAGTAGTCTATTGTAAGTACATTTTTGTTATAATATGTAATTGTCATTAAGTTTGGTTCTGTTGTATGACTTACTGAAAATAAACCTATGACAGAGCCGGTATGTGCTAGTAGTCTCTTTGTATAATTATAGGTGTAAAATAACAATTTTAGCTTAAACTTTGATTTTTCTACTATAAAAGTGAATTAAAAGACATTATTGCTGATGCCAGCGGCATGGAAGTCCTTGTGAAAGCAGTCTGTCAGACCAAGGACTCACATTTCCTGGCTATTCTAGGACCTGAGTAGGGTGTTATAGGTTTGACTTGTGTACCTGTGTGTTTGTGTATTGGTGTATGTGTATGCCTGTGGCAACATAGCTCCTAAATGCATGCACCAATTAAGATTAGGTTTTATTTGTTTGAAATCTGTATTCATCAAAAGAGTTTTTAGTTAAAATAAAATTAAAGAAAAGCTGTTGTCAAGTATTTTTAATAATTTGAATTTAACACATGTTTCAGGCTTGAACTAGAAAATGTTATCATGGGTCCATCTCTAACTCCACATCCAGCACCAGTATTGCCAGCCCCTGCCCCGGTCCCTCCCCCAGCAGCAGTTTCACCCCCGGCTTTATCGCCTGCAAGTGGTACAGCTCCACCTCTACCTCGAAGACAGCGGCAAACAAGATATGACAGTAAGTACTACTAGTTTGATAGTAGATGATATAAATACTGTTAAATGACACAACTAGATACTGTTATAAACTTGCAGCCCAGCTTTGCCTATTATAACCATTTATTGTTCCAAAATTAAATGTAGATTTTATTCAAATATTTACTACCATAGTGGTGTAGCACCACACAAGCATTTGTTATAAATCCTGCAGTTGTGGGATGATAGCGCAATTTTCTATCCACCAAGAGTCATATCCAACGAGACTTGAGCACACCAATACATCGTTCTATTGTGTTCCGAACCTGACAATGCAAGTCGGTGTAGTATCTCGGTGGAGAGTCGGGCTGGGCATCCACTATAGGTGTCAATAAGTATTAATTTCTTAATGGATATCCAGAATCACCTGTAATAGTAGATTTACATACACAACTCATAATCACATCAAATGTAACCAAAATTACTTAATATTTTGACTATAATGTATAAACCTAAAAACCACACTGTTTCATTTTCAGTTCGGTGAAATATTTCAAGATGGCTCTTTAAAGGATGCAGGTTCCAGACAAAAGAATAATGATTCGCTCCACCGTGACAATCAATCAATACTTAAGATATTCATGTCCACATCACATATCTAAAAATAAAAGCTATTATATAGCCATAAATTTGTACTATATATTTAGTTAGGTATGTAGTATTAGAAAAAGCTTTTATTTGTTTATATGTACCTATACTAGTGTTAGAACCCAATAAAATATTTTTAAAGCAAGTTATGTAGATAAAAAATATTTTTCCTACATAAAGCTTCATGAAAATGTACCGAAGATACTCAAAGATATAGATTAAGGCAGGTTGATATGAAACTTCGTTATTTCCCTTACTTTGCAGACGACGCTTATTCCATGTCGACTAGTGGGTAAATAAATAGGGCTCCACTTCCTGAATATAGCCGGAAACATACTATCGGACGCGGCTGACGGATGCGACTTACAGCCGTGACTTAGCAATGTGCACAGTCTTAAAACATCCGGTATGCCAGATCGCTCTCGGACAGCCGAACGCACTCGGACGTCCGAAGGTGACGTCCGCGACTTATGTCCGATAGTGTACACGGCTCAGTGTACTTTCATAGTCTAGGTCGCGACTGTCAGTCTCGTCCGTAAGCCGCGTCCGATAGTATGTTTCAAGCTTAAAGCCGGAAACATACTATCGGACGCGGCTGACGGACGCGACTGACAGCGGCGACTTAGCAATGTGCACAGTCTTAAAACATCCGGTGTGCCAGATTGCTCTCAGACGTCCGAAAGCTAAAAGTCGTCCAAAGGTGACGTCCGCGACTTATGTCCGATAGTGTGCACGGCTCAGTGTACTTTCATAGTCTAGGTCGCGGCTGTCAGTCGCGTCCGTAAGCCGCGTCCGATAGTATGTTTCGAGCTATAGTCTAGATCGCGGCTGTCAGTCGCGTCCGTAAGACACATACTATCGGACGCGGCTTACGGACGCGACTGACAGCCGCGACTTAGCAATGTGCACAGTCTTAAAACATTGGTGTGCCAGATCGCTCTCGGACGTCCGAACGTCCGAAGGTGACGTCCGCGACTTATGTCTGATAGTGTGCACGGCTCAATGTACTTTCATAGTCTAGGTCGCGGCTGTCAGTCGCGTCCGTAAGCCGCGTCCGATAGTATGTTTCGAGCTATAGTCTAGATCGCGGCTGTCAGTCGCGTCCGTAAGACACATACTATCGGACGCGGCTTACGGACGCGACTGACAGCCGCGACTTAGCAATGTGCACAGTCTTAAAACATTGGTGTGCCAGATCGCTCTCGGACGTCCGAACGCTCAAGGTCGTCCTAAGGTGACGTCCGCGACTTATGTCCGATAGTGTGCACGGCTCAGTGTACTTTCATAGTCTAGGTCGCGGCTGTCAGTCGCGTCCGTAAGCCGCGTCCGATAGTATGTTTCCAGCTTAAGGTCGCGGCAATTTTTTTTATTCAATCTGTATAAGCCTAGAAATTCAGAGTCTGGCATTTCGAGTGCCAGCTCGACATTACGTAGACTCGCATTTTGCCGGCGGTAATTTATGTTTCCTAAAACACGTCCATGTTCCTAAAAAATCTCGTAAAGACCTAAATCAGCCATAATGCATTTATTTTTATCAAAATTGTGAGAAAAGAATTGCAAGATGTTGGCCTCGAGCAACTTCTAACAATTCTGCTAATTGATACAAAAGCAATTCTGCTACAGTGGACCATTTTACGAATTTCCATAGAAGACTGTCAAAAGGATGAATTGCGAGAAATGAATCATACGCAGTTCATATGGTGAATTGTCAGTATGTGACCATTTTACGATTCAGTAAATGAATCACCAGATGATCATATTATGAATTGGCCAAAGCGGCCGTTTTAGACCTGCTGTTCGCGATCTCACAGTTTGGAAGTTTTATGACAAAGTCGGTCCAGATCACAAGAAATTGGCCAAATGCAGCTTTTGTTTCAATCTACGCTCGTATGCAACCACGGTCAACAATCTGAAGACGCATTTGGCTAAAGTGCACTGTGACACTTTTACGAAGAACGACGAACTTATGCGAAGTATAGCAGGGCAAGTATAATTTATAAGTTTTATGATTTGATGAGTAAAATGGAGAGGGCTATGCTCGGAGTTTCTCTGCGAGATCGAATCAGGAATGAGGAGATCCGTAGAAGAACCAAGGTTACCGACATAGCCTAGCGGATTAGCAAGTTGAAGTGGCAATGAGCAGGGCACATAGCGCGAACTGATGACCGATGAAGTCGAAAAGTTCTCGAGTGGAGACCACGTATCGGCAAGCGCAGCGTTGGACGTTCACCCACAAGGTGGACGGATGACCTTATTAGGACCGCAGGATCGCGCTGGATGCAAGCCGCTATCAACCGGTCTTATTGGAAATCATTAGGGGAGGCCTATGTCCACCTGGACGTCCTATGGCTGAAATGATGATGATGAGTAAAATTTAAAAAATTTGTCGCGTCCGACAGATTTGAACCTACATCTTTCAGAATACCACCCCAGATGCTATATTCCAATTCAGCTAGATCTCTTACTGCGTATATTTGTATAAACAGGGTTATAACCTAATCAATCTGCATCCTATTTGAGTTTTGACAAAAGTCGCAGAACAAAAGTTATTAGTTTCGATGTACAGAATAAGCCCCTAAAAGGAAGCTAATTGATAAGGAATAACCCTGTATATAGTATGTAAGTAGTACTGTATAAGTTTTTTTATTCCGTATAGGTTTGCGTTTGACTACATACTGCCTGATGTTGAGCAGATATGCGGTCTAGGGTGTAGAAGACACCTATTTACTCGAGATTTGAAGATAATCACGTTGTACTTTAGCGGGAAGACAGACCCTGGCTAAGTTATTTGAATTATTTTGAATAGCGCCACCAACGCTATAAGTTGGGAAATGTAAGCACTTCAGAAATTTGAAGCTTGCGTAGGAGGCGAGCTAGCTCAGTGGTCAGAGCGTCGGGCTAGTGATCCGAAGGGGCAAGGTTCGAATCCTGCGTTCGCTTCATATTTTTGAAATGCTTATCACAAAGATAACTCTTTGAGATAAAAATCTAGTGTGGAAAGCACTTAAAAATAAACATCATAACATTGATTAAGCAGTGTGTCATCTCTCGTCAATCTTTAGAAGTTCTAATAACTTCTAGTTGAGTGATAACCTGTCTAATACGGGTATCACAGGTGGCGCCACCAACGCTATAAGTTGGGAAATGTAAGCACTTCAGAAATTTGAAGCTTGCGTAGGAGGCGAGCTAGCTCAGTGGTTAGAGCGTCGGGCTAGTGATCCGAAGGGGCAAGGTTCGAATCCTGCGTTCGCTTCATATTTTTGAAATGCTTATCACAAAGATAACTCTTTGAGATAAAAATCTAGTGTGGAAAGCACTTAAAAATAAACATCATAACATTGATTAAGCAGTGTGTCATCTCTCGTCAATCTTTAGAAGTTCTAATAACTTCTAGTTGAGTGATAACCTGTCTAATACGGGTATCACAGGTGGCGCCACCAACGCTATAAGTTGGGAAATGTAAGCACTTCAGAAATTTGAAGCTTGCGTAGGAGGCGAGCTAGCTCAGTGGTTAGAGCGTCGGGCTAGTGATCCGAAGGGGCAAGGTTCGAATCCTGCGTTCGCTTCATATTTTTGAAATGCTTATCACAAAGATAACTCTTCTAGTAATAAGTTCCTTATAGGGTGCTTAGCATCGTCATGAATTCGAATAAGTCTTCATGAATTCCTGGACTTACCAAAAATGCTTTTGTCATTTATTGTCTTAAATATTTTTTAGGACTGACTTAGAAAAAATTATAGAGAAATACTCGAAAATGGATCGAAATCAACGAGATCAGGACATGCATGACGTCACGTAAGTATTTTTTTTAAATTGACTAGCGACCCGCCCCGTCTTCGCATGTGTATTATATACATAGTTTAAACCTTCCTCTTGAATTACTCTGTCTATTACAAAACAACATCAAAATCCGTTGCGTAGTTTTAAAGATATAAGCATAGGGACAGACAGATAGGGAAGCTTGTAAAACTAAAAAAAAAACAGTTGTTCCATACGTTGTGTCTAGGGTGAACAATATCTTTCTATGGAACAACAATTTTTATGGAGTTTTGAGAAAATTTGTTAGTTTCGATGTACGGAATAAGCCCCTTAAAAGAAGCTATTTGATTAGAAATAACCCTGTATAAGTAGAAGTGATGCAAAAATATACTGAACTTAGGCCATTACCTTGTACAGTATTAAATTATTTGCTATTTTGTTTTGCAAAATGATTTTTCTATTATTTTCTTTCACAACATACACACGTGTAGCACTGCAAACCTTGACTCTCATGAGATCTCGTGTATTGCAGTGTTACACACACACACACACCCCCACACACACACACACACACACACACACACACACACACACACACACACACACACACAAACAAACACTCACATATCTTCTTGAAATTCAAATTGTTTGATTCATGCTGAAAAAGACTATGTTTTGGTTTGATTTTACTGTTTATATGTACCCAAACAAATGTAATAGGGGAAGACACTGACTGCTGCAACACAGCTAACGCTAAATCAGCTGGCAGGGTTTCTATATTTTAAATATGTTACGTGTATTTTGAACAATAAAATTATTTTGTATTTTGTATTTGTATTTGTACAACAATCTTCATTTAAAGGAATCTAGGAATATCCTGTAGTCTTTTGTCATTGCTTGTAAAATATGGTGGCGTGATGGTGGCCGGGAACAAAAATCTGAAATTTAGAAAATATGAAATTCCATTCAAATCAAGCATTCAATGCGGTTCTACTCTGCGCATTTATTACTATCACTACATACGAGTAGTATCTATACAAGATTATTTTTTGCAAAAAATAGCATGACCGACTTTACCCGTGTACAGAATTCGCGAATATTTCACACGGAACGATGTAGCATTTTTCACGTTATTGTTGATTTATCAAAAATGGCTCAGCCGATTTCGATAAACTTTTAATGGGACCAATTTCGAAGTATACTTTTTCCAATAAAAAAAGAATTATTGAAATCGGACTACTACGAAAAAAGTTATGCGTGGTTATACATATAAAAAAATATACGCGTCGAATTGTATACCTCCTCCGGTGGTTCGTCGGTCAAAAACAAAGTCGCTTCCCGCTGTCTGTCCCCATGAATGTTTATATCTTCAAAACTACGCAACAGATTCTGATGCGGAGATCGATTTTAAGAGTGATTCAAAAGGAAGGTACAATACACCTGTATGTACAACACAAAACACCTGTGCGAAGCCGGGGCACATCGCTAGTTTACCATATTTTAATGGATTTTTTGAGCTACTGTACACAGTCTGGCCCCAATTTGTAAGATCTTTAGTTGTTAACATGTATTTATTTATCATCCCGCTTCCTCTCTTTCTATAATCCTGTACATTTTCTCTTGATCTTGAGTATTGCAGTTTCATGCTCACCGCACGTGAGAATATGCACACGCACTCATACACCATCACACGCGCGCACACACACACTATCACACACACTCGCACACACTCATTCACACACACACACCCTCACACACACACACACACACACACACACACACACACACACACACACACACACACACACACACACACACACATATATATTAATGCAAATGCTCATTCTTGTATTGTATAATGACTTGATTTGTTTGTACTTGCAAAATCACCTGATCCATCTGGAAGACACTGCCTTTTGCCACACAGTTTTAAACTAACGCAAAAGGCAGAGCTACTTAAAATTAAATAGGGTAAGTTTTTGCAATAAAATTTATCTTATCTTATTTTTTAGGCCGGACTTGTCAGAAAATGAGACAGAAGACATAAATGTAAAAAATGAAAATGACGAAGATAATTCTCAGTAAGTAATTATTAAATAGGGCAAGTGCCTTTATTAACTACCACTAAATACAAGACCTACATAATCTGAAACTACATGAACTACAACTAGATAACAAGCAATTTGACAGCCTCGGTGGCTCAGTGGTTAGTGACCCTGACTTCTAGATCAACGAGGCGTGGGTTCGATCCCCACTCAGGGCAAGCATTTATGTGATGAGCATGCTCTGTGTCTGGGTGTTATTTAGGAACTATCTATATAAGTATGTATTTAAAATATGTATATGTAGTATATCAGTCTCTGGCAGCCATATCACAAGCTTTGCTTAGTTTGGGGTCAGAGGCCGTGTGTAAAATGTCCCCTTATATTTATTTATATAATTGTATCACCCACAAACCCTTGAAGTTCTAAAGATAATCCAAATGCTCGCACCTACTGCCAGTTAGCAGCGTGCCCAGCATGCTAGCATCTCATTAATTATTTCACTGTATATATACACCATCGACCGTATTTCTATTTTTCGTGTCTAGTCTAGTAGTATATTTATTTATTAAATATATAATTTAATATAACTTTCACTAGTTTAGTGAACTTGTTTATAAGTATTATTATGTTTTAGGGTTCCGTATCCAAAGCGTAAAAACGGGACCCTATTACTAAGACCCCGCTATCCGTCCGTTTGTCTGTCACCAAGCTGTATCTCATGTACCGTGATAGCTAGACCGTTGAAATTTTTACAGATATTTATTTATTAAATATATAATTTAATATAACTTTCACTTAGACCTTCAAGGGTCTGTGGATGAGCCAATTGCTTTCTATGTAGAAGTAGTGTAGTATTGTCATTATAAACAAAAAAAAAACTTTCACTAGTTTAGTAAACTTGTTCATAAGTATTATTATGTTTTAGGGTTCCGTACCCAAAGGGTAAAAACGGGACCCTATTACTAACCCCGCTATCCGTCCGTTTGTCTGTCACAAGGCTGTATCTCATGTACCGTGATAGCTAGACCGTTGAAATTTTCACAGATATTATAATCCGCGCCACACAATTCGGCGGATGGGAAGTTAGGCGCAGAACGCAGAGCAAAAGGAAAAATATATGTATACGATCCCGAGACGAATATTCTGTGAAAACTCGCGCCGGGTTCACCCGCCCGCCAATCCTTATGCCTCCCGCCCGCTCCCTACGCCCGTGCTCACCACCACATCACGCGGTGTCGGCATTGTGGACACTTACGCTATAATTAGCGAATTACGGCGAAGTGTCATCTGCGGCTAACTTCTCATCCGCCGAGTTGTGTGGCGCGGATTATATTTCTACTATTCACTATTGCCGTTATAGCAACAAATAAAACAAAATATTTAAGGGGGCTCCCATACAATACAACAAACGTGATCTTTTTTGCTGTTCTTGGCTCGATGTTAACAACGGTGACAGGAAGATGCGTGATATATTCACAAAATATCAAGTTGTAGATTCCTGTTGTTTTTAAACTATCGCGATTTGAACACATTATTATTATATACTACGGGACTAATCGCCGAGTTTAAACTATCGCGATTTGAATATTACTATACGGGACTAATCGCGCACTAAAATTACGAGATAAATAAATACCTCATCATTTCGACGTTTTTTTTATGTAACAATGGAACTGACATAGTCGCGTAGCGACTGAAGTTCCCAATAAATAAAGATTTAAAAAAAACCCGACGTTTCAGCCGAGTTGCATCGACTGTGGTCACGCTACCCGTCTACCCGTGACCACGGTCGATGCAACTCGGCCAAAACGTCGGGATGATGAGGTATTTATTTATCTCGTAATTTTAGTGCGCGATTAGTCCCATAGTATATAGTAATAATGTGTTCAAATCGCGATAGTTTAAACTCGGCGATTAGTCCCGTAGTTTAAATTATATATTTTTATTTTGTAAATAGGTAGGTTTTATTTATTTTACTCCATCTATATATTAAGTAGTTTAGCATGATCGTTGATTGTTGCATAAGTTTTGTAAATATTTAATTTATTATTTATTTTTGAAAGGAATATATAAATTAATATTCTGTGAATTCTTCCTGTTGCCTTAGATACGGGATACGGGATTCTTCCTGTTGCCTTAGATATTAGTACCGGGATACGGTACGGAGCCCTTCGAGCGCGAGTCCGACTCGCACTTGACCGTTTATTTTGCATATTGTATTTTACCACGTAAAAGATAGTACTTTAAATGTTCAAGTTTTCTCTTCTGCCGGCAGTTCCAGAGTATAACCCATTGTTTTTACCTATTCCTTCCTGCAGACCGTCTCAGCAGCCTCCCGATCCCACTATTTGGAAGTTTTTCAACAAAACCCGGGTACATGCCGATAGAACCGCTCGGTGCCGGTTGTGCAACCGGATTTGCTCGTATTTGGCCTCTGTCTACAATCTGAAGTTGCATTTGGGCAAAATGCACCATGCTCTCTTCAAAAAAGACGAGGCCCTAATGCAAAATATAGCAGGGTAAGTATTTGTGTTAAATTTCGACTTCAGGTACTGAGGTGTGTCGGTCGTAGGTTGCGTAGCTCCCGTTTAATTTGTGATAAAATTATCAAAATTAAGATTTCTTTATTTGTTTGACATAGAAATGTACACTATGTAAACTTATGTACTTACTTATAACCACTCGATTTGTGTTCACTGAATGAAGAAGTTTGGCTCGGCCTATAATAGACATGGATCGGCTTTTTTGTCCGACAAATGTTGCCGATCCGATAGTGCTGGCCCGCTTATGTGTGTAGCAACCTTAACAGCTACAAATATTTTATCATGTGCCAGTCATTTTTAACAGTCCGCTGCAAGGCGTAGGCTTACCCACGAAGGGTGATTGGGCCATATCCACCACGCTGGCCCAGTGCGGGTTGGTGGATTCATATACACCATCGAATTTATTCTACGGATGTATGCAGGTTGCCTCACGATGTTTTCGTTCACCGAAAAGCCAGTGTTCCAAAGAACTCATTAGTACTACGGTACCAGACCGGGATTTGAACCCACGGCCTCATGATAGTATTACTAGGAATACAGGGTTATTCCGAATCAATTAGCATCCAGAAAAATATCGTTAATCCTCGAACAAATGTATGGAACAGCTGTTTTCTTTTTTTTTAGTTTTGACAAATATAGCAGAAGAAAAGTTGTTAATTTTGATGTACAGAATAGGCCCCTAAAATGATGCTAATTGATAAGGAATAACCCTGTTTATTATACCACTAGTTTTTACCCGCGGCTTCGCCCGCATCATATTTTGATTTTTGACGCAATATCATTATAATTTATAGCCTATGTGTTATTCTGATACATAAGCTATATTATCGCAAAATTTCATCTCAATCCGTTCAGTAGTTTTTGCGTGAAAGAGTAACAAACATCCATCCATCCATCCTCACAAACTTTCGCGTTTATAATATTAGTAGGATGAGACCACCATAGCACGGTAATGGTACCTATCTAAAACGTTTGTTGCTTATACTATCATATTAACTACCACTAAATACAACACTTACATAATCTAAAACTACTTAACAAGCGATGGGATCATCCACAGACCCTTGAAGGTCTAAAGATAATCCAAATGCTCAAGCCCACTGCCAGTTGGCAGCATTGCCACGCTGAATGGCAATGCTTATACGTTGAGCCAAATAAACACCAGCATTTTTGGTCACGTGTCGCGTCCACCAGACGCTCAGAAAGACTTGAAAACAAGATGAGCTCCCGGCGCCCACGGACCCAATGTCTCAACTTAACTCCAAACGGCGCATAGATTAATAAAATTAGATACTATTATACTAAGCGCCACACAAATAGGCGGATGGGAAGTTAAGCGCAGAGCGCTGCGCAAAAGCCGAAATATAGGTATGCGCGGTACCCACTAGTACCCAGAGAGACTCGCGCCGGGGCACACCCGCCCGCCAAGCTCATGCCTCCAGCGCGCTCTCTACGCCCGTGCTCACCACTACCACAGCCCGGACACTCCGCGTTTCTTCATACAAAATCTGCTGTCTTACGCACACAACACTATATTTATTCACAGACACTACACATACGCACGAACGCTACACGGGTATTTGCAGCGGCCTGTGCAGCCCGCGCGCAGAGTAGTAAATCGTGTCCTGACGCGGGGTGGAAGTGAGGAAGACTCAAACGGGTGGGGGGTAACGAGTGGCCGTTCTATACGTAGTATTATTATATCTTCTTTGCCACTACGACACGCGGCGTCGACATTGTGCAATAATTTAGCGAATCATCTCATCCGCCGATTTGTGTGGCGCTTATTTAACCTACCGATACCGTGATCACGGCATCTTACTTGTTATTTATTTATTAAATTATTTTTTAGGACGGACATAGAAAAAATTGTAGAGAAATACTCAAAACGGAGTCAAACTGTCGATCTTTACGCCAAGTAAGTATTTTTTTGTAAATCGTTAACAGTTTACACTATACAAGATAATCCAGCCCCCCTACCGTCTAAGCAATAGCAATCGTTTATGACTTCATTTTAATCATTTGACACCGCCTATGTGACGTTAGCCATCAAAGTTGTTCATTCAACGATTGCTTTCGCAATCCGCGCGAAGCAATTGATGGCTAACGTCACATAGGCGGTGCCAAATGACTAAAATGAAGTCATAAACGATTGCTATTGCTTAGGCGGTCGGGGGGCTGCTGGTGTACTGAGGCAAAAGCAGATGATTCAGGCCGTTATTATTATAGTAGGAACAGTAATGTTGGTGATTACCGCTGAGGCGCCATTGAGACCCAAACCGTAGGAGAAGGTCTTATGAGAGCCGAGGACGGTAATCATCAATACACACGTGTAGCATACGACGTTTTTCAACACACTTGTGAATAAAATAATACTAAAAAAATATTTACATCAAGATGGGTTTAGTTAATGCTATGGATGATATTGATGATGTAATCTCGATCGATTGTCATACTCATGAGTCTATCGAATCATGTAGTTCATTTTTATCTAATAATGTTTCACTAAATTTTAAAATTATTTCCATAAATATCAGGAGCTACAGTCGTAATTTTGATGATTTTGTGGTTTCGCTGCGACGATTCAGTATCGATTTCGACGTTATCATCCTTACTGAGTGCTGGCTCTCTGAAGGTACCCAAATTCAATCACTAGCTGGATATAATTCATTTAGAACACTAAAACAGCAAAATAAAAACGGGGGTGTTGTAATTTACGTAAAGTCGCAATATCAAACTTTGTCTTTTGAACCGGCTATTGAAGACTCGGACTCTTTGTTGATACAAATTGAAAATCACACTACTTTGTTAGGTGTTTATCGTACCCCATCAATTGTAAACATTTACCCTTTCTTGAACTCGTTAGACACAGTTTTAGATAATTTCAAAAGCTCGCGTTGTCTTCTGGTCGCAGGTGACATGAATTTAAACTTATCCGACGTGACTAACAAACAAGTTTCTGACTATCTATGTCTTATGGCGTCTCACGGATTACTTCCCGCTATCCACAACCCAACAAGATTGCTTGCTTGCTTAGATCACATATTCATCAAATCCGCCTGTAGTGCAATTGGCCTGGTTTGCAAATCTTCCGTTACTGACCACTCTATTATTATTGCTGGTATCTCCCGAGATACCCAAGGAAACAGTAAAATCCAGACATGCCAAACAAAGATTAATTTTGAAGCCATAGTTTCGGATATTAATTGTACTGATTGGTCCAAGGTCACTTCCAACACTAGTGTTAATTCTGCCGTCAGGGTTTTCAGCAACATTATTGGCAGTATTATTAATAAACATACCAGAACAGTAAAGATGAGCAGGAAATCAATCCCTATGAAGCCGTGGATCACGCCGGGTCTCATAAAATGCATGCGCCACCGAGACAAGCTGCACCGGGACTCTACGGACCACCCTAAAGATTCTCTACGTAAACATATTTATATTAGGTACAGAAACTTCTGTAACAAGTTGTTAAGTAACATCCGTGCTCAATATAATTATCAACTTTTAGTTCAATCTAAAGAAGACCCTAAAAGGCTTTGGAAGACGATTAAAAACATATGTTACACTTCGAAAAAAAATACTGCACCCACAGAGTTACTCGACAGCCACGACCATCAAAATTCCCTCAACCACTGTAATCAGCATTTTGTTTCGGTAGGAAAAAAACTGGCTGATGCTATTCTACACAAACTAAGCGTAACTGAAGAAACTTTAATTGAGTCTCACCGACCCGCCTATCACGTACCATACTCACTGTTTCTTTTTCCTACAGATCCCCACGAAGTGGCCAAAATAGTTGATGGTCTTAAAAATGATTCTGCTCCTGGGCCTGATGCTTTCCCTGTCAAGCTAATCAAAAAAGCTCGAAACTCTCTGGTCATTCCCCTAACATTTTTATTCAACCTTAGTCTGGAGTCTGGGTCTTTTCCCGAGAGCTGGAAGATTGCTGCCGTCTCTCCCATACATAAAAGTGGTCCGAAGAATTCCCCAGACAATTACAGGCCAATCGCACTGCTCGGCGTTTTCTCAAAAATTCTGGAAAAAATTGTTAACTGTAGATTAATCAAGTATTTGGAGAATCACAATCTGATCTCGGATAAGCAATTTGGTTTTCGTCAGGGGAGATCAACCGAGGATGCTGCTACATGCTTGGTCAATTTGGTGTCGTCCCACATTGACAAAGGAGACAAATGCATAGGTATTTTCCTGGACTTGGCGAAGGCATTCGATTCGATTTCAATTGGTTTACTCCTGAAAAAGTTGTATCACTTCGGCGTAAGAGGAGTGGCACTGGAGTGGTTCAAGAGTTATCTCCTGAACAGAAAACAGTTCGTGAAAATTGGTAACCTTTTTAGTGATCAACTACCAATTAACTTTGGTGTCCCACAGGGAAGCATACTTGGCCCCACGCTGTTTCTGCTGTACATCAATGAAATTTTAAGCTGTGAACTTCCAAACGCCAATATAATTACGTACGCAGATGACACCGCGATTATTTTTCACGCCGAAACGTGGCATCAAGTGTTTGACTGTGCATCTGATGGATTATCAATAATTGCTAAATTACTCGACAGGAATCTACTCACTTTGAATCCTAAGAAAACGAAGTACATTGCTTTCACCAAGACTAGTGTATCATGTCCGCCTAACTACCTAGATCTAAAGATCCATTACTGCTCTTCTAAACCGCAATCCCAATCTCCATGCTCTTGTTGTTCCATAGATCGAACTGATTCTATCAGGTACCTCGGTGTGATCCTCGACGGAAACTTATCTTATAAACAACATATCTCATATGTTGCTTCGCGAACACGTAAACTTATCTATGTCATGAAACATCTCAGAGACTGTGCACCGGCTCCCCTCCTCAGGCAAATCTATTTGGTTCTATGCCAATCCATTATTCAATATTGTATTCCCGTGTGGGGTTGTGCTGGCAAAACTATTTTTCTAACGTTAGAAAGAGCTCAACGCGCTCTAATCAAAGTCACTTTGAGGAAACCGTTTCGATATCCGACTGACTCTCTCTACGATGATTTCAAAGTGCTTCGAGTTCGGCAGCTCTTTATTTATTTCGCTGTTTTGAAAACTCATAAAAGCTTTAAGACTCACCCCAGCTATGACATACTTGTAAAAAGAAGAACGTATAGACTGCCGCTTCCAAGAGCTTACTCTCTAATGGTTAAACGCAGTCCCGCTTATTGCCTTCCATGCGTGTACAATAACGTGTGCAAAAAAGCCCGCATAAACTATAATAGTCTTGGCAGACTTGCGTTCAAAACAAAAATAAAAGGCTGGCTTCTAAAATTGTCCTACAATAGAACAGAAGAACTTATTCATAGCATATACAGTGAGTAGAGTATCTATATGGTTTCTATATATGTAGCTTAACACGCACTTAACTATGCTAGTGTCTGTATCCCTGGATGTTTTGCATTGCTACACATTTATTTATATATATATATATATACACACACACACACACATACACACGCGCGCGCACCGACGATCATTAAATTGCAATGACACTAATAGTCAATTTTGGTTACCCTCGAATTTCCTTTCACCGAATTTGAAACACACAAGGTATACATTCCTACCGCTACATCGCACTCGAGCCCCAAGATACAAGCCTCGTGCTTAGTTTGGGGCTCGCTGCACCACGTTATATGTTTATCTTACCTTGAAATCACTCGCTCAGCTTACACACATAATTATGTTAATTAACGATATTGTAACTTGATTGTATTTCATTGTAAGTTTTTAGTAAATAAAATTTTCTTTCTTTCTTTCTTTCTTTCATTTTCAACAGTGAAAACGAGTTGTGAAAAATGTTTCGAAATGGCGGGAAAAATGTTTCCTATGCGCCTACAATGGCAATCGGCCATTGACTAAATGAATGAGGTTTCTTTTTTTGCTTTTCGCGGATAGCGTTTTAGCCACGTACAAAATGGGGAATTGCAAGTTTTCTTTATTGATTACAGAGAAAACAAAAGTTATATTTAAGTGCAAGTTTTATTTACTAAACACGTACAAGTTGAAATTGTCAATTTAAATACGAAGTTGAAATGAGCAAGTCGGTTTTGCCAAAAAATATTTATCATTAAGTATGGAACAGCTCAAAGTCGAAATCAAAATTTCTTTTTAGGGTTCCGTACCTCAAATGAAAAAAACGGAACCCTTCTAGGATCACTTTGTTGTCCGTCTGTGTATGTCAATACTCTTTATCTCGGGAACGCGTAAAGATATCGAGTGAAAATTTAAACTGTATATCTATGATCTCTTGCAGTTGTGTAAAAGAAAAACTTCTCAGTTATCGTATAAAAAAGTTAGAGCCGTTTATGTCGTAAAAAATCGCATATTTCGACACTCACAAAAATCAAAACCTACAGGGTACTTCCCGTTGACATAGAACTATGAAATTTGTCGAGAAACATTGTCTCAAAGTACACATGTAGGAATAAATCTGAAAACTGTAAATTTTTATTTAAATCACAAAAAATAGGGCCTCAAAATTCACAAAATATGGGTTCAAAATTCAAAGTGAGTAAATCGTATCATGTAAGGTATCATATAAAAGAACTTCATTAGTACATGCTAAAAAAGGTTTTTAATTATTTTAACAATGTGTATGTACGGAACCCTCAGTGTTTTTTTTCGTAGACATTAGTACATTACAATAATAGGGCAGTTTACTGGTATTGAATTAGATTAGTGAATTCTGCAACTAAATATGATCCGTACTCAGAGCAAATAAAAAAATCAAGAGAGAACGTCGTTGAACAGTCAAGTGAAGCCGGTTTTTTTATACATGCGTCGGTGTTGGGCCGCCATAGTACAATTGTCTAACCAAGTCGTAGTTTCTTCTGTGTATGTCTGTGTAACCGTGTCTGTACACGGAAAGGCGTAGTTTTGCCGGCTTCACTTGTTTGTTTCTCAACATTCAGTCTTGATTTTTTTATTTGGTCTAAGGATCCGTAAACTGAAATAATAATTAAAATTGGCTAATCTAGTTCAGAGATATAAGCTTTTAAAGATTTTGGTAGGGATAGAGAGGGGATGCCTTGTCTCTTTCTCACAAAGCATAACATAGTATGGCGAATGTATGATACTTACGGGGCGGTAACGTCATAGCCTGCCGTAGTGCGCTCTTTGTCTAGCAAGAAAATAAATATGTTTGCAACTTCTTTATTTCTAAGTTGAACATATTTTCGTTATCGGCTCTGTTTATGGTTAACTGTAACAAAAGGACATAAAATAAATGTCATCCAGACGAAATACAGTCTAGATCAGCGTTTCTCAAACTTTTTTGGTGACAGAACCCTTTTTGAAAAGTGAAATATTAGACGGAGTCCTAAAATAAACAAAAAAAATTGTTTTGTACTTGATTCTTCGCTAAAATGTCTCAAAAGAAGCCTCCATTAAGTGCAGTCCAATAATAATGGCCAATTTAAATTCTTCAAATATCATATACTATGTACCTATTAACATTTTGAAACATTATTGAGGTTTTTTTTATCATTAATTCTGTATTCTCGTGGAGCCCCTACAGAGGCTTTGCGGAACCCTAGGGAAACCGCGGAACACACTTTGAGAATGGCTGGTCTAGATAATTTTAATCTGAATACGTTTACATACGTATTTTACATTTCAATGTTTCACAAAATACAGTACAAAAAATGTGAGGCTGAACAAAACTACGCCTCGCCGTGTACAGACAATTACATACACATACACATTCAAGGAAACTACGCCTTGGCTTGTCAGTCGAACTATGGCGGCGCAACACCGACGCACTCACACATGTATAAAAAACCGGCCTCACTTGACTGTTTAACGACGCTCTCTCTTAATTTTTTTATTTGCTCTGAGTTTATACAACCCAAAATAATTGGTCAGTGTCATCTAATATATAAAATCGGCCAAGTGCGAATTGGACTCGCGTTCGAAGGGTTCCGTACCGACCGTATGGGAGCCCTTTAGTATATTTTAATTTAAATAAATTATTTATTTATTAAAAAATAAAACAACTAAAAATATTCATTGAATATTTCAAGCTTCTACTTGTTGCCGTAATTAATATCGACCGAAAAAATGTTATACCCTTTTAATGTAATTATTTAAGTATACAGGGTTATTTCTAATCAATCAGCATCCTTCTAGGGCATTAAGTACCTAAACAAAAGGAGTCGACATTGCAAAGCGTACCCCTCTGCCAAAAGTACGCGACCGGCGGTCATACTCTTTGTATAAATAATATATCGGTCTGGTTGCGCTTGTGTTGCGTTCATTTTCAGCTAGTGTTAGTTAATTACATTTGTGTGCGTGTAAACTTGCTTATATTTTGGTTTGTGTGCGTTTCTTCACCCCCCACTGACTTGGCAGACTTCGGTGATTGGGCGTGTCGACTCCTTTTGGTTAAGTACTTAATGTTCTAGGGGCTTATTCTGTACATCAAAACTAACAACTTTTGTTCTACGACTTTCGTCAAAACTGAAAAGAAAATTTTGTTGTCCCATAAAAAAATTTAGTTCACCCGTGACTAAATGTATGGAACAGCTGATTTTTTATTGAGTTTCGACAAAATTCGCAGACCAAAAGTTGTTAGTTTTGATGTACTTACAGATTACAGAACAATCCCCTAAAAGGATGCTAATGTAAAGGATGCTCTGTAGAAAAATTTAATTAGGTGATTGTCAGCGATCACCGAAATTAAGCAACGTTCCGCACGGTCAGTATTTGGATGGGTGACCGCGGGTGGCATTTTCCAACTGAGCGCTACCGTGGCTCGGATGACACGTTAAATTGTAGGTCCCGGATGTTTTAACCGTTTAGCCATGTCAGAGGCCTTCAGGCGGCCTAAAACTCTGACACCGGGCTAGCCACCCGGCCTATACGAACTTACTTACTTACTTTGTAGAAAAATGAAGATTTTCTTTGTTTATATTACCTATACATACCTACATTTCCAGGGTGCACTTGTCTGAAAATGCAGCAGATCATATGAACGTCGAAAATGGCGATAACTACGATGATTCTAGGTAAGTAATAGACTAGTTGAATTTTTTTTATGTCCTCTTGTAACTACTATCCATGAACAGAGCCGATTAACGAAAACAAAAATTAAATCAACTTAGAAATAAAGAAGTTACAAGCATTTTATTTTCTTGCTAGACGAAGAGCGCACTATAGCAGAATATGCAACCACGGCCCGTAAGTGTCATACATTTCACCATACTATGTCACATTATGCCATATGCTTTGTGGGGAAGGGACGAAGCATCTCTTGATCCATACCAAAATCTTTACAAGGGTATATCTCTGAACTGGATTATTAATATTTATTATAATTAATTGCAGAATTCACTAATCTTAATACTTTTTTTTTTTATTTATTTCAATCAAATTTACATTAGGTTATAAATCTTAAAACACTATTAAACCTAGCTTAGGTTTGACAAAAGTGTTCTAGTTCTCTACTTACAATTACAATTAATTCAATACAAGTCAACCCTATTAAAATATAGACCGAATCAAACTTGTTGACGGCTCTGTAGTTAGCTACAAGCGCGAAACTCAATCATAACTGATCTGAAGCTCACATCTGTTTCCACATTTAGCGATTTGGCAATATTTTAGGCTCTGACCAAATAAAAATATCAAGACAGAATGTAGTGAACAGACAAGTGTGGGTAGGCCTACGTCGTGCAGTGGACTATTAAAAAAAGGCTGATACAGTACAGACAAGTGAGGCCGGTTTTTTATACATTTGTGAGTGCGGCGGTGTTGCGTCGCCATAGTTCTACTGACGAGTCAAGGCGTAGTTTCGTTGTACGTGTTTGTGTGTGTAATAGTGTCTGTACACGGCGAGGCGTAGTTTTGTTAGTGTCAATTGCTTGTCACAACATTCTGTCTAGATTTTTTATTTTTGGTACACTTATTATATGAATCATCTGATTATTATTCTTGAATTTTGGTATTTGGCCCGCAGTAAAAGTTGTTCGTAATGATGGTCGGAATCACCCCCTTTCGACTTAGTACAGGGAAAGCAAATAACCCTGTATACATCCTTGCTCGATGCCTACATAGTAAAAATCTCAGAAAAATGATCTATGATTTTATTTTGAGTGCTTTCCACAGAAGATTTTATCTCAAAGAGTTATCTTTGTGATAAGCATTTCAAAAATCTGAAGCGAACGCAGGATTTGAACCTGCCCCTTCGGATCACTAGCCCGACGCTCTAACCAACTGAGCCAGCCCGCCTCCCACGCAAGCGTCAAATTTTTGAAGTGCTTATATTACACCAACTTATAGCGTTCACTTATTATGGTTCACCGTCTGTCATTGAGCCAAAGCCCCAACAAACAAGAACATGTCCTTTAGCACGGTTTCTATTAATTGTCATTCTTCTTAGATAAAAATGTTCTTTTTCTCTCCAGTAAGAGTGAACGTGTGAATAGGTCCGCTATTTGGAAGTATTTTACAAAGGTGGAGCCGCTGAAAGAAAGGGGCGCTCGTTGCGGCCTCTGCCGCAGAGTCATTTCGTACAAATCTACTATGTCCAATTTGAAGAAACATCTGGATAGGCATACTAGGTAAGCGTGCTACATCCTAGACCGCATATACAGGGTTATTTCTATTTAGCATCTTTTTAGGGTCTTATTCTGTACATCAAAACTAACAACATTTGTTCAACGGCTTTTGTCAAAACTCAAAAAAGTTGTTAAGTAAGTAAGTTCGTATAGGCCGGGTGGCTAGCCCTGGTGTCAGAGTTTTTAGGCCGCCTGAAGGCCTCTGACATGGCTAAACGGTTAAAACAACCGGGACCTACAATTTAACGTGTCATCCGAGCCACGGTAGCGCTCAGTTGGAAAATGCCCCCGCGGTCACCCATCCAAATACTGACCGTGCGGAACGTTGCTTAATTTCGGTGATCGCTGACAATCACCTAATCAAACTACGCTACGAGCGCTACTAAAAAAGTTGTTGTAAAGTTGTGACAAAATGTATGGATCAGCTGTTTTATTTTTAGTTTTGATAAAAGTCGTAGAACAAAAGTTGTTAGTTTTGATGTACAGAATAAGCCCTTAAAAGGATGCTAATTGATTAGAAATAACTCTGTATACTTAATACATACATTATACAACTATCTTTAAGTCTTTGCCCATTGCATCTCACAGTTTTTTTTTTATTTTAGGCAAGAGATATTAGAATATCGAGAGTCATACGAGAAGCAGGATATGTGGGAGACCATCGAAAATGGGAATGACGATGATGACGCCCACAACAGCACAAGTAAGATTTTTGGGCGACTTCTTCTTTGCCCCGCCAAGCTGCCCCACTGGTGGGGCATATTACACATATATAAATTTTATTCATATTTTATTGCCTACATTTGTCGTAATAACGTATTATAAATCGACTAGCGACCCGCCCCGGCTTCGCACAGGTGTATTATAATATAAACATTCCTCTTGAATCACTCTTATCTATTAATAAACCGTATCAAAATCCGTTGCGTAGTTTTAAATATATAAGAATAGGGACAGATAGATGTATTATAATATAAACATTCCTCTTGAATCACTCTTATCTATTAATAAACCGTATCAAAATCCGTTGCGTAGTTTTAAATATATAAGAATAGGGACAGATAGATGTGTTATAATATAAACATTCCTCTTGAATCACTCTATCTATTAATAAACCGTATCAAAATCCGTTGCGTAATTTTAAATATATAAGAATAGGGACAGATAGATGTATTATAATATAAACATTCCTCTTGAATCACTCTATCTATTAATAAACCGTATCAAAATCCGTTGCGTAGTTTTAAATATATAAGAATAGGGACAGATAGATGTATTATAATATAAACATTCCTCTTGAATCACTCTATCTATTAATAAACCGTATCAAAATCCGTTGCGTAGTTTTAAATATATAAGAATAGGGACAGATAGATGTATTATAATATAAACATTCCTCTTGAATCACTCTATCTATTAATAAACCGTATCAAAATCCGTTGCGTAGTTTTAAATATATAAGCATAGGGACAGATAGATAGGGAAGCATCGTTGTTTTATACTATGCAGTGATATTCGCCGGCTGCACGCACGAACAATGTCACGTCCCGCCTGAGCCGAACGAGAGTGATAAGTCATAAATATTTATTAATAAAATGTAAATTTACACGTCAAAAAAATTTTACATAAATGTAATATCGGAGTGTATAATAATACAGATGTATCATTAATAATACAGATGTATTATTATACATACATACATTGCACCAGATGGTGCAATAAATATTTGAATACGGAATACTGAAATAGGTACGCGCCTTTAGATTATAATAGAAGTTTTGAAGATATTCTTGTTATCGGCTAGTTACAAAGTAACCGGTATCGATACTAGTACTTACTCGTACCGATAATGAATACCAATACTTACAAGTATCAAGTATTGTGTGCTATCTCACTTGATGTAGGTTTTAAAAACATACTCCTTTTTTAACTGTGTATGATCTCATAGATAATTGAAAGCAGGTAAATGAAATTAAGTAAATTAAATATAAAATAAGTAATGCATTAGTATTATACACGGTCATGTTAAGTTTTATATGAATAAATAATTGAATTGAAAAAGAAGTACGCTACGATAAGGACCAAAACCAAGATAAGTATACAAATTTTCACAAAATAATTAGCAAATAAAACGGTATTTTTTTCCTCGATAATAAAAAAATCAAAAGTATATTGTGGTGTTTTTCTATTCCATTTGACCATTTATATATGAAATAATCTAAGTGCGTGTATATTTTTTTTTTCATTTAGGTGTAAGTACAAATGCAATGCAATGGTGGTTTTATTAAGGTTTATAAATAACTTTTACCTAAGTTGATACGTAAAAAATAAAACATTTATGTATCTTTGATAGACCTTATTATTATACTAGATCATATAACTCATATATGTACATGTTTTGGATTTTTCCAAAACAATATAAAGACTACATGGGAATAACAAGGAATGCTAAAATACGATTTCAGGGTGATAATACCATCAACATCGCCACTGAGCTTTTAGTACAAGTTTTGCAGGAATCACACGGAAACTACTGTAGTTTCAATTTACGTGTAAACTTGTACTAACTCAGCTGCTGTTGTAGTCTTCATATTTTAATTTCGCGTTTGCGAAAGTATTGATTGTGTTTGATTTGATGTTATTAATATTTTAGGGATGGCAGCGATTCAGGAGAAAGTACGAAATCTAATAACAAGTCTTCAAAAGATTCAACAAAAGATGTTGTATCAAAGTTGTTTGAAATAGACCATGTGAAGAACGTGGCTAAGTGCAAGCTTTGCAGCGTGGATTTTACCTCTAACTTGAAGCATCATTTGTTGCAAATGCATAGAGGCGACCTCAGGACCCTGGGCTTTACACTTGGTGACGAGAACGACGAGTAAGTGTTTGTTAACCGACTTCTAAAAAAGAGTAACGTTTATTATATAGGTTTATCTAAAACTGCTGTACCTAGCTGAAAGACTTTTAGGCTTTTAGAATCAGGGAGCCAACCCAAAATTGAAGGAAAATAAATCTGGTTGAAATTCAAATTTGACATGATCGCCGTGAAGCGATCTAGCTTAATTGGATAAAGCGCCTGAGCCGCACCCCAAAAGATGCAGGTTCAAATCCTGCGATCGCAGCAAATTTTTAAAATGTTTATCACGAAAAGAACAATGCAGCAAAAACATCTGCTGTCTCGTATAAAACTACACATCGGAATCAACAAAACGTAAGATATAGCTGTTTTTTTCTTCTCGAAATTCGATTTGGCCCTATAGTAAAAGGTGTTCATAATAATGGTCTGAATCAACTTCTTTCGGCTTAGTATACCAGTTCTGGATAACCCTGTACTTATAATAAGATGTGGATTACGTGCAATTGTACACAATCAGTGCCGGCTTTAGCGCTCTTAGCGCCCTGGGCAAGATTTCTGCGGCGCCCCTAACTGAAATTCAAATAATAAGTAGTAAAACTGAGCAACTGGTTTTAAAAATTCTTCGATGGTGCTACAATAGTCTTACTAAGCGCGAAGGTAGCGAGCGCGAAATTTTTCAATTTTACACTAATTTTCGAAGCATTATATTATTTTAGCAGACTGACATGAATCTGGAAAGGTATGAATGCAAGTAAAAGAACGACAGAAGCACATTAATTTTGCTAAATTAGTAAGCTGTGCAGCCATTTTTCATACAATTTATTTATCACATAAAAAATAAGGTCAAAAAAATTATATATTACATAGTTTTGAAAAGCCCAAAAAACAAGCTTTCAAACAATGTCATTTTGGTTAGATGTTTACCTGAACAATATACCACTGGTGGACGTCTCTTTTGTGAACAAAGATAATATTGTACCTAGTGCGGCAAGCACTATAAAATGAAAATAGATTCGACTACCAGTTATTTTGTTTTCAGTGATTCCGATCAGAGGAAGAAATACCACAACAAACGCAGCAGGGCTTGGCCGTACTTCAAGATAGTGGATGATGAGAGGTCAATAGCCTCTTGTAACATCTGCTCCAGGGAGCTCAGTTTTGTGTCCGTCAGCAATTTGACCAAACACCTAAGGAAACAACATTCTGACTTGGAGATCCTGGCTGAGTTTTCAACTCCTTCCGAGGAAGCAAAAAGGTTAATAATATTTTGTTACTAGGTACATATCAGTGGCTGATTTACACATTTGCAGTGAATATTTATAACATGATATTTTACCGTCCCTTATCTAGCGGGACAATTCTGCTATCCGATCTCTTTACTGAAGTGTCTGAAGTGATACGTTCTTGAACCTCTCTCGTTTTTCAGACAGGTCTGACAGCTCAAAACTATAAAACAACGAGAGAGGTTCTAGAACGTAACACCTCAGCAATGAGATCGGTCAGAATGCCCCGCTGTGCTCCTAGCGTAGTTTGACTAGGTGTTTGTCAGCGATTACGAAGTTAAGCAACGTTCGGCACAATCAGTCTTAAAATATGTGGTATTTACAGTAGAACTTCGTATTTTTAAATATCTCACGTGAATTAGGGATGAGAGGAAGGGGTAGCGGAAAATCCCAAGATATTTGACCAGTATTTCATATGAGGGTAATATGTATACGCGTTCTGACGTTTGGCTTTGCTTTTCCTCCTACTCGCTCCCGAGACACGAGTAACTGGTGCGAGCGGGAAAAAAAGCGGATCCGAACATCAGAGCCTTTAGTCCAGGATTTGCGTAGCTTACTTAAACTTTCGCGTTCGGTTGTGGCTCCATAAATTTTAATTAGTCTTCTTCGTTTCCGCCAGGGGCGCCATACAGAAATGTATGGAGCCATACGAAAACAGCTGTAATTCCAATACACGAGTAAACTAGTATGCTGAGTGTGAGTTTTGTCGTAAACATGACGCGCTTACAAATTACATGCTTACGCGCTCGCGGCGAGCGCGTCATGTTTACGACAAAACTCACACTCAGCATACAGTATGCTGCATAAACGCGCCGCTAGTGGCGCTCTACATTTCTTCATACAAATTACATGCTTACGCGCTCGCCGAAGAGCGCGTCATGTTTACGACAAAACTCACACTCGAGTACACTAACTCCTCAGAATACGTACACAATACGGCCGCGGACCGGACATGTAGATTAATCATATTCGAAACTTTCAGTAAAATGCAGAATACACGCAATACCAAGCCTATAAGGCGGAACAGAAGCTCCTTGTGGAAGCACTTCGACGTAGTAGACTCGAATAACAAGCTAGCTCGCTGCCATTACTGTGATCTCAAGTTTTGCTACAAGTCGACTCACAATCTGTGGAAGCATTTGAAAAGGAAACATGGCGATGTGAGCCTATCTCTTTCCTTGGATGGGGGAAATGAAGACGTAGAGATAGAAGAGTGAGTATTTAACCTCGTAATCCTCTATGTTTTACCCCCGATTCGGAAACGACGGAGTGCTACCTATATTGCAGACTTGTTTTTGTGTGTGTGTCTGTGTCACCGTAGTTCCCGAACGGATGGACCGATGTTGATATATTTTTAGTGATCTCGATTTTTAGCGGGAGTGTTTTTATTTGATAGATCCTACTTTAGAGGTGGTCCCACATGCATTTTAGTTTTCTCAATTGGTACGAGTAATCAATTGGTAATTAACCTATTTAGATTTTTAATTTATTCCATTTGTCTTCAGAGATATTTCACCAATGTGGGCTTACTTCAAGTGTCTGTCAGAAGATCTAAAGATAGCGTCATGCTTGATTTGCAAGAAGCGGGTCGACTACAGCGACCGCAAAGATCTCGCGAAGCACTTGAGTAAGAAACACCCTGCGGTGGATCTTGACTTGGATAGCAAAGATAAGGTAAGAGAAGTTTGTAATGAGTTTTAGCTAGGCTGTCCACCGTTGGATATTTGCCTACCTTATAGATGGACTTGGCATAACCCAGTGGATTAGCAAGTTGAAATGGTAGGGGGCAGGGTAGATAGTTCGAAGAACAGATGGCTGAGGGGGCTGTTTAAGTTCTTGAATTGAGTCCACGGCCCGGTAAGCAAAGTGTTGGTCGTCCAACAACTAGGTGGATTTACGGTATAATTAAGATCGCAGGAAGGTGCTGGATGCAGAACGCTTCAAAACGGCCTTATTGGGAATCGATTGGGGAGGCCTATGTCAAGATGTCTTACGAAGTTTCGACCAGTGGATGTAGCTAGACTTGTCAGTGATGACTTATTGCATAGAAACGTGGTCTCTCACTATGGGCCTTATTAGTAAGATCCAAGTAGCACAACGGGCTATAGCTCGGACTATGCTCGGAGTCTCTGCTAGATCGAATCAGGAATCAGGAGATTTGTAGAAAAACCAGTGTTACCGACATGGTCCAGCAGATTGGTAGGAAAGAAGGAAGGAATAACCTTTCTAATTTCTCAAAGATAATAAAAAAACGCAAGCATTTAGAAATTTCAATTCAATTTTCAGCCATATTATAATTGCATAAAGTGTATAGTCGAATGTATTTTCTAGACCAAGAAGCTAATGATCACACGAGATGGTGACATATATGAGATAGACGAAGATGTCGCGAAGCAAGAGCCGGAAACCATAGACGAAGTGATCGACAACGACACTGACGACTGGTCTTACAACAATGATGAGGTGAAACGTTTTAGCGCAATATTTTATATGTGCCGTCATTTTCCAAAGAATATTTTTTGTGAAAAACATTTAATTTTTATTCTGTGATCGCAAGATCGAACCTGCATATTACGGGTCACCTTCCCGGATGCTTTTCCAATTAAACTAAATCACATTAGTATGCAATTAGTATGCCCACGCCAACTTTTATGCTCTCAATAAACTCTCATTTATTTTTTCAGACTGATGCCCTAGATACTACAGAATACTTGGACGAGAAAATTTTCAGTCCACAGAAAAGCGTACAGACTAAAAAACGCCGCATATCATTCCAGCAAACAAACTCACACGAGGACAAACGGCGCATAGCCGATCAATATGAAAAACCAGAAGGCGAAGAAAGCTCACTAGATATATTTGGCAAATACATAGTGTCGCTTTTAAAAAAACTACCAAAACAAAAATCTGATCAACTCCAAACGGACTTTGTCAGACAAATCATGGAGGCTCAAATAGATACCAATACTACAGTTCAAACTATAGTAGATGAAGAGGTTGTGGCCACTGCCCCGGTTTTGGACATTTGATGTAAAAAATATTGCCTAAATAGATTCTAAATAAAAATATTCGTTTGTATGCATGTCAACGTTTGAAAATTTCCTTTAATATTATTTAGCATTAAAATTATTGTCTACATAATCATTAACAGTCTAAAGTGGTCAAAGTCAAAAATGAAACCATCCGGCCGCATTTACTATACTTGCCATCTGGCCGCATTTACTATACTTGTTTTCAGAATACTCGTTCTATAACGAGTACCTAAAATACTCGTACGCATACTAGTACTGGTTTCGAAGAGACGCGCGTCACTAGGAATAGTGAGGTGCAAAAAGTGATCACTGACGACTGCGAAATACATTTAGTGTTGGGAAGTGAACCAGAGTTATTTTGAGAAAAAAATATACAATGTAAATAAAATTATTTTTAAAAATAGCCTTTAGTGTTTTTTATTCGCTTTTTTTCAGAAAGTTATTAAAATACTCTTGAATAAAAAGGTTATATCTATGCAGGGTTGAAAGAGTAGGTATTAAGCGAAAAAAGGGTTATTCAGATCATCATCATAAGAAACTACCTATTGAGCCAATCTAGAAGTCGAGAAAAAAACTGGCGTTTCATACGTTTAGTCAATTCCATTTTGCGCATATGTAAGAGGTTTCGTGTTTTTAAACGAATTCCGGCTCATCCACTTATAAAATATTTTTTGCTAAAAATAGCATGACCGACTCAACCGTGTACAGAATTCGCGAATATTTCGCACGGATCGATGATTTTTCACATTATTGTTGATTTATCAAAAATGGCTCAGCCGATTTCAGTAAATTTAAAGGGGACCAATTTCGAAATATACTATTTCTAATAAAAAAGAATTCTCGAAATCGGACCACTACGTAAAAAGTTATGCGTTACACTTAAAAAAAAAACGCATCGAATTGAGTACCTCCTCCGTATCGTCGGTCAAAAAGTGGTTCATATTAATGATTTCAACAATAAGTCCTTTCGGCCCAAGTAGTTGAATAACAATGCATTTATTTGATGAACTGATGCGATCATTTCATCATGTGTGCCCAGCTTCTGGTAGTTGTTTATAAATACACATATATGGACCCACCAATTCCAAGCTTTTAATTTACTAAATGAGCCCCATTTGGAGTGACCGTGACCGTTAAAATTCGGAATAAAATCCCCTGATTTTATTCCGTAATTTTATCATTAATAGAGTCCGTCTACTAAAACCAAGCCCCAAACCAACGTCCTGAATCCCACTCTGCAGGACTTTAATAAACACTACAAGCATAACTATGTAACTGCGCAATAAAGAGCTCATTAAACGCTAACCCAGTTTAATTGATAAAACAGCTTGGGTCTATAAATATCTATATAAAATCATGTAAACAACTAAATGGCCGCACAGGGCAACGCTCCCGCTGTAACTGTAATCAATAGGCCAAATCGCACAACTTGGCGGCTGTCATGTTAGCTTCAGGTTGCGGCATATAAGTATAGCGTTGAGCGAAGTGTGGAGGGGATGGCTGCGCATAAGTTTAGCCATCAATCTTTAGCGCTGTGAGGAGTGCGACAAGCCGGAAGATGTGTACCATGTATGTGTTATGGAATGTGTTCGGAATCAACGCGAAACGAATCTTTGCCGAACTTCAAGTAACCGAATCCAATGTGGGGGCAATTGCAAAGTTTGTTATGTAATCCCGTCTCTGAGGCTGGTGTGATTTACAGACTGGTGGAGACCTTCTTCCAGTCTCTAAATCAGGCCAACTCCACGAGACTGCCTCGCTGGCTTACTGTGCCAGCCTTTTTAATAGTCCACTGCAGGACGTAGGCCTACCCACTAAGGGTGATTGGTCCATATCCACCACGCTGGCCCAGTGCGGGTTGGTGGATTCACATACGCCATCGAATTTCTTCTACGGACGTGCCTCACGATGTTTTCCTTCACCGAAAAGCCAGTGGTGTGAAATTCCGTACATAAATTCCAAAGAACTCATTGGTACGGGACCGGGGATTCGAACCCACGACCTCACGATTGTAAGGCGGGTGTCACTACCTCTTGACCACCACGGCTTCGCTGGCTTATTATATCTTAATGTATGTAAACATATATGTGTGTATAATATGTAATATGCTTGTATTTATAAGGGTACGATGGGGCTGGTATGGACTTTCGTTCCAAAAGCTCCCAAAAAAAAATAGAATAAAAAAAACCCTTAGCGCTACACTTACGTGCCGTTACCTGTACGAGCTGTGCAAAATTCAACGCGCAGCTTTATGCGAGCTGCAGTCAGGGATCGGCCCCCCGAGCGCCTAAGCAATAGCAATCGTTTATGACATCATTTTAGTCATTTGGCACCGCCTATGTGACGTTAGCCATCAATTGCTTAGCGCGGATTGCGAAAGCAATCGTTGAATGAACTACTTTGATGGCTAACGTCACGTAGGCGGTGCCAAATGACTAAAATGTTGTCATAAACGATTGCTATCACGATTGCTATTGCTTAGGCGGTAGGGGGGCAGGATTGAGCTAGGTATCCGCAGCTACGAGTAGTTCACAACCGACAAGTTGTATGGATTCAGCCTATATCTAATCTTACACCAACCATACCTACTCTGAATAAGAGATTTATACTAGACCAGCCCCCGACCGCCTAAGCAATAGCAATCGTTTATGACTTCATTTTAGTCATTTGACACCTATGTGACGTTAGCCATCAAAGTTGTTCATTCAACGATTACTTTCGCAATCCGCGCTAAGCTAACGTCACATAGGGGGTGCCAAATGACTAAAATGAAGTCATAAACGATTGCTATTACTTAGGCGATAGGGGGGCTGGCCGTGTCAGGGACGAACAGTGTGCGTGGTCTGGACGGGGCACATACTTTTGTCCGTCGGGGCCTAGGTTCTCCGCAATCTAGATGTGAACAAGGCCTGTGGCCCTGATGGTATTACGGCCGTTGTACTCAGGACTTATGCGCCCGAACTCACCCTCTCCACCTTGTCCTTTCTTCTATCGTACGGCTAGGCAGACGCGACCAAAGCGCCACCCTTTTATGGTGGACATTCCGCGCGTTAGAACAAAGCGTTTTGAATCCTCATTTCTCATGCAAACAGCCAGAATGTGGAACGCTTTGCCTGGGTCTTTCTTCCCGCTAAAGTACAACGTGGGTGTCTTCAAATCCCGAGTAAATATGTGTCTTCTAGGTAAGCGTGCTACATCCTAGACCGCATATCAGCTCAACATCAGTATGTAGTCGAACGTAAACCTATACGAAATAAAAAAAAGCTTTATACTAGACCAGGCCGTGTCCGGGACGGACAGTGTACGTGGTCTGGACGGTACAGATACTTTTGTCCGTCGGGGCCCGGTATACTGCGTGACACTACACAAAATCCAATTATTTCAATTCAATTCAATTTCCTTTATAAATAACATTACGGTTTCCACCAATACGTTACATATTATGAAAATGTATGCCCTGTACGGCCTGTGCCACGTCCATGACCCGATCTAGTAAAAATTATTCCTAATCCAAAATTTTTTGAGTACAAATGTTGATGTTTAATGTTTTTAGAGTAAAATTTTAAAGACTCGTTTATTAAAATGATTTTAATTTTATAGTTCATCCCACACTAGGTTTATCTAAAAGAGTTAATTTTGTGACAAACATTTCAAAAATTCGTCGCGGATGCAGGACTCGAACCTGCGTCTTCGGATCACTAGTCACTAGCCCGACAATCTCCCGACCAAGCTAATCGGGATCGATTGAAATGTTTATCACAAAAATAATTCTTGACTCTCGTTCATCGTTCCAGACGTAGAGCATAGAGAAATCTCAACCTTCCCTTCTTTCCCGGAGAAGAGCCGCATGGCATTACAATATTTATCAAAAATCACTTCTAACAAAAATGTTTGACAGATGACACAGGAAACATCAAGTTGTCGACAGAAATATGGCGGCACTTCGACGTAGAGGACAACGAAGCTATATGTGGACTCTGCCGCGACACCCTCGCCGGAGGCCTCGAGGAAATGAAGAACCATTTGGAGGAGAAGCATCCTGCGGTGCTGGATGATATCACTCAGAAGGTACGTTCATCCATCAGAACATACGTCTATCCATCCATTCATTATAACGTACGTCCATGCATCAGAATGTACGTCCGTTTATCCATAATTCTGCGGGCTCTGCCGCGATACCCTCGATGGAGGCCTCAAGGATATGAAGAACCATCTCGAAGAGAAGCATCCGACCGTAATGTATGACATCGCTCAAAGGTAACCAACGTAGCTAGCTGATGAGGTGAGGTGTTAGAGGTTTACTATGGGCACAACCCTGAAATATAGTGGCACTCCAACGTAGAGGACGAATCATGATGATGACGAGCTGGATAACATCGTCCAGAAGGCACGTCCGTCCATCCATCTGCGGCCTCTATCGAGACCCCCTCTCCGGCGGCCTCGAGGTTATGAAAAACCATTTCGAGGGGAAGCATCCTGTCGTGCTGGATGACATCGCTCAGAAGATACGTCCATCCATCAGTCAGAAGGTACGTCCATCCATCAGTCAGAAGGTACGTCCATTCATCCATCAGCCGTAGAACGGCCACTGCTGCTGTTTTTATATGATACGACAATTTCGGCATGTTCTGCCGTGTACCGTGTAATGTAACCCTAATAGCAGTATCAATAAGAATAAGAAAATGTTTATTGTTAAGCCGTGTAAAAAGATGTTACATAAAAATTGTTTCAACAGCCTGCCCATTTCGAGCGTACAATGGCAGCACAGATCGCGAGCGCGACAGAACCTTTTTGACGGTGGCCAGCCTTTGTGCCCTCTTGGGAGCTCCGGCATCTCCAAGGGAACGCACCGGTGCTCCCAGCACTTTGTACGACTACTCGCCTGGTAATAGGACCAGGCTTGTGCGGTCCTCTACGACAACGTTGCCACACACGCTGTCGTCCTCCTCTGGTCCGTTTGAGTGGGCGGTTAGACGTCCCCATCTCTGACCATTCACGAGCCCAGAGGTCCCCTTTTGGTATGCTCTTACTACAGGCAGGGGATACTGAAGCCGTATCCTAATGCCCAGGTCAAGATCTCGACAGCACCTAGGCCTCCCATATACAGGGTTATCTGCTTTCGCTGCACTAATCCATATGGGGGTGATTCAGACCATTATTATGAACAACTTTAATGGGGCCAACCCGAAATTCGTGTAAAAAGATTAGTTGTTCCATACAAAATTGAAACTCGGAATCGACAGAATTACATTATGTTTTTTTCGAATTCGATTGGAGTTGTTCATTATCATATTGATGCTCTGAATCTCCTTTCGGCTCAGTACCAGTAGAAAACACGTATGTTACAGTTCTGGATAGCCCCTGTATTGTATCCAAACGGGACATCAGCGGGACGATCTCGTTGCTGAGGTGATAAGTTCTAGAACCTCTCTCGATTTTTTGACAGTTTGGAGCTGTCAGAACTGTCAGAAAAACGAGAGATCGGCTATAAAGAGATCAGTTAACAGATTGCCCAGCCGATCTCGTTGCCGAGGTGATGCGTTTTTGGACTTCTCTCGATTTTTTAACAGCTTTGAGCTGTCAGAACTGTCAGTAAAACGACAGAGGTTCGGGAACGTGTCGCCATAGTGACGGGATCGGTTAACGGAATTGACCAAAAATACTAGGTAGATGAACAATTGAACATTAACTTAATTATGTTTCCCAGGTGCTGGACGCAGCATCGGAAGAAGACGTCCTAGCGGACGACGACTTATACACAGAAGTCGTCTATTTAGAAGAAGAGCAAAAAAAAACCATCGAAAAACCAGATAAACATAAAAAACCTTTCGATCTACCCACCATAAAAATAAAAGCAGAGAGACGAGCCAGCTCATCCTCAGACGAAATCGTTCAAAAACGCAGAAAAAAATCTGATAAAGAACCAGACGAATTAGAACCGTTCGTAAATTACATCACAATGCTCTTAAAAAAAGTTTCAAAAGAGGCAAGTCCGAAATTACAAATGGACATAATTAATTTAATTATGAACGCTTCCCAACCTCAAAATAAAATAGTGTATGAACCTGTTCATTTTAATTCGACTAGTGTTTTGACGCCAAATCAAAATAACGTGTTGTCGGAAAACGATAACGGTATTGGTGCTACGAGTAGCAATAACCTTCAACGGCTATTTGTGGTGCCAGCTAATATTAAAATGGTACCGTGTTCTACCATGCCACAGGTACGGATATTAAATAATACTTTAGACACGAGTAACACATCTTCAAATACTGTTACTACTTCTAAGTCAATACCTGAAAAAACAATTTCACGATGATAAGTATTTTAAAACTAACGCTACCATATGGAGGAGTATGAAAGCACTGTTGCGTCAATGTTTCACTTCTTCCGCGCGGAGGGACTCGACGCATTATTTTTTCTTCTTTTTTTTTAGGGTTCCGTACCTCAAAAGGAAAAAACGGAACCCTTATAGGATCACTTTGTTGTCCGTCTGTCCGTATGTGTGTATGTCAAGACTTTTTATCTCGGGAACGCGTAAAGATATCTAGTTGAAATTTAAACTGTATGCGTATATCTATGATCTCTTGCAGTTGTGTAAAAGAAAAACTTCTCAGTTAACGTTTAAAAAAGTTACGAGTCGTTTATGTCGTAAAAAACCGCATATTTTGCACTCACAAAAATCAAAACCTACAGAGTATTTCCCCTTGACATAGAACTGTCAAATTTGGCGAGAAGCATTGTCTTAGAGTACACATATAGGAATAAATCTGAAAACTACATTTTTATTTAAGTCACAAAAAATAGGGCCTCAAAATTCACAAAATATGGGTTCAAAATTCAAAGTGAGTAAATCGTATCATGTAAGGTATCATATCAAAGAACTTCAATAGCACACGCTAAAACAGGTTTTTAATTATTTTAACAACGTGTTTGTACGGAACCCTCGATGTGCGAGCCTGACTCGCACTTGTCCGGTTTTTTGAAATTGGCTACACAACCAACGACATTAATAAAATTTAGGTTTTATTAATGTCGTTGTACACAACTATGTTTACAAGTCCGCTTACAATTATTTTACTTCTAACGTCTAACCTGGCAGTTGGTGTGTATAACTAATAAGATATACATACAGATAAGACTAAGACAGAGACAGCGACAGATATCCAGATATTAGAGGTGAAATAACTGTGAACAGACTGTAGAAGCTATCGTGAATTCGTGACAAATGATCGACATCTGTTTTTCCGTCGTTTTCTCCTAAAATTCTCTGAAAACAATTTGTTGATATTTTGTTACTAGTTTCATAGCTAACTCGTGCTATTGATTTGTACTTGTAATTGATTAGCTAAACAAAAATTACTAAATAAAACAATATTTTCTTATATTTCTGTCTTTTATTACCTAGACTTAATTTCTATACAGGGTGTCCCTATGAGTATCGACCTATCTGTGACTACGTTTATCAGTCATGATAAGTTACGCCCAATGTTTAATGCTGTTCAAAGTTGCCCTTAAAATCTGATGTCTACAGTATTAAGTATAACTATACTAAAGTAGTCTCATTATAGAGTAAACTGAGTAAATAGACCGCCGCGCCGCCCGTCGACTCGTTAATGTGTTTTGCTTTTACTTACCCAGAGAAACAAAAAAAAACTTAAATAACACTTTTCACTATGACAAAATTAAATAACCTACTTAAACAAAAAAGACAAGAAAAAGAATACTAAAAGTTAAACTAAAAAAAACACTCGTGAATTGTTAATATTATTTAATGCTAATATTATTTTCATAATAAAACTTACTTCTCAGAAATGGCGTATAGTTTCCAAATTAGGAAGTAATTACAGATTCAGTTGGTCAATGGGCAGGTAGCGCGAACTGGCCGAGTGGGTTGCGTCACTCGCGCTGTTTCGGGTAAATCCTCGTGACGTTTTCTGACGTCATTTGACAACTTATAAGTTTCAAAATTGGAATGCCAAGAGTTTATAAACCGATGTATTTTTTTTTAATTTTAAACAATATCTTTTTAGCATGTAATTTATTTAATTTAATTTTTTAAAGTAATATATAAATATTATCATAAAATTATAAATTGGAATAATCTAAGTGCCTGTAAAAGCGCTTTTCCTGTTAAACAATTTTATACATATTGTATAAAATACAGAAATGGGTAGGCTTGTATGTATATTTCTGCATTTATTTGTATAAAACTCCGATCTCAGAAACGGTTCTAGCGACATAATATGAAACTTTTACATTGTTTTTAGTTTTACTCTTATTATGATGTTATTGACAACAGAATTTCCAAGCAAGATATTATTATGATAAAAACACAGTACTGTAGGTACACTATATTTATGTAATAACTAGTTTTTACCCGCGGCTTCGCCCGCATGATATTTTGATTTTTGATGCAATATCATTATAATTTATAGCCTATGTGTTAATCTAATATATAAGCTATATTATTGCAAAGTTTCATCTCAATCCGTTCAGTACTTACTGCGTGAAAGAGTAACAAACATCCATACATCCATCCATCCATCCTCACAAACTTTCGCGTTTATAATATTAGTAGGAAGGATATATGTATAGATCAGAATTTTTCGCGTTGATAAGTCACGTGTAAGACCTCGAGGTATTAAAAACAAACAATAGTACGTCAAAGCGCGTCACACCTGAGCGAGGTATTCGACTGATAGTAAAACAGTCGTAAAAAAATTACTCACTTATCCTTTTATCGATTGGAACAGTCATCGTGATTGCAATGCGATTATTTTATTAAACATGAATTTGGGGTTTTTGACGACTTCGTCATCAATTACGATATTTCGTCAGAGCTTACAAGAACTTAGTTAGTGGGTAAAAGTATCAAGCCAGTGAGGCAGATTATATGATTACAGCGTCGTAACTAGTATAGGGAAGAGCTAGATTTTTCGCCAAAAAATTACACAACCAACTTCAGTCATCGGAATCTACAATTTTTAGATTTTTGTTTTCTATTACGATCGACTTTAGTTAAAAAAAAATAACTACCTCTAAATATGATTTACCACACAAAAGAAGAACCACCAAAATTGATTTGTAATATCGTGTAACATACAAAAACATGCAATAAAATTAACTCCACCTTTTTAAAACTAAATTAAAATTAGATTTTTTCGCTTATAGAATCCACGATGCCTACGATACCTCACACACCTGGAATACTCTGGAGTGTACCAATTTACGACGTACCTATGCAATTAGTATGAAATCATAAAAATCGTTTAAAAATAATAGCGTAATATAAATACATACCTACAATCGAATTTGACTGCCTCGGTGGCTCAGTGGTTAGTGACCCTAACCTCTGCATCAAAGAGGCGTGGGTTCGATCCCCACCCAGGGCAAATATTTATGTGATGAACATAAGTGTTTGCTCTGTGTCTGGGTGTTATTTAGTTTCTATCTATATAAGTATATATGTATTTAAAAATATGTATATGTAGTATATCAGTCTCTGGCAGCCATATCACAAGCTTTGCTTAGTTTGGGGTCAGAGGCCGTGTGTAAGATGTCCCAAAATATTTATTTATTTATTTAAAGAATTGATAACCGCCTTTTATAAAGCCGGTTAAGTTTTTTTTAAACCAAAAATTTAAAAATTTTATACATCAATTCAAGCGAACTGTTCGAATTTTGTAATGTGTGTCTTTTTTGGCGAAAAATATTTATTTATTTTATAGTTTCGGCGCAGTACAATACAATAACTTTTTTGTACACCAAAAAAAACATATTCCTAAAACTAGGTGATACAAGAGCAGCCTTATCGCCTTAAGCGATTTCTTCCAGGCTACATTAGTATGGATCGAAATCAGAGTACAAAAAATGTGGTTGGTGGTGTATAATAAACTAATAATAATTATTTTACAAACTGAAGCACACAAGCAGTAGTGTGCGGTAGTGCACTAAGCGTGTCAATTTCTCAGCGTCACAGTTATTGCAAGGGACCTTGGCTCCGTTTGGCCTAGAATGCTAAGTTTTGGGGGACGGCGGAGGAATAATAATTATAATCGATACCTATTTGTATCGCCTTGAGGTCACGGAGCGGGCAGGTAGATGACGGTCGAAATTGGTATTACTTTCCGACTAGTTTGTTTTTTGTATTGAAGTGATATTTTTATAAGACATTGTTAATTTTATTGACCGAAGAAACGGAGGAGGTGCTCAATTCGACGCGTAGGTATATTTTTTTTTATGTTAAATAACTTTTTTGATAGTAGTCCGATTTCGATGTTTTTTTTTTATTATTGGAAAGAATGTGCTTGGAAGTTGATCCCATTTATGATTTAATTGAAATCGGCTGAGCCATTTTTGATAAATCAACAATAATGTGAAAAATGCTACACCGATCTGTGTGAAATGTACACGGTAGAAGACAGTCATGCCATTTTTGGCGAAAAAAATGTCTAAATAATAAATAAAATATACGCGTCGAATTGAGTATCTCAGTCAATAATGGTAGTTAATCTTCGAGATAAACCTAGTGTAGGAAGTGCTATAAAATAGATCCATACATTATATAATTAAATACATTAAATTGTAGTATTTTTTTTAAATTTCTATTCGGTTTATGAAGTTTATGTACCTACCAAGTAGGCACCAAAGCTGGAGGCAATTAGCAACTCGTAAGTACATAATACGCAGGGTCAGAAAGCCCATCATTATGGGCAACTTTTACTTTGCCAGCCCTGAATTTGAAAAAAAATCAGCTTTGCCATACAAAACAAAATCACAACCCTATGACACATTTTTTTTTCTCAAATACCGGGTTGTCCCCATAGTAAAAATTGTTAATTATGCGATTAACCCTGTATAGTAACCCTGTTATGCTCCTCTTTCTAATAATATAATTAAGAAAATGCCAGTCTAGCCAAACTAGCACTATTTCAATCTCTCTCTTTCAACACGCAAAACGTAGCGCTATCCCTTTTCAATTTAACCCTCTAAAATGTCGTCACCTTGTTACAGGTTTTAGTCATGCAAAATTATTCAATTCATCGTGAGTTTTAACTTGTTTAATGTCATTTTAGTGACTTTAGATAAAATGTGAATAACAACTTCACTTTGACCCGGTTATCACCAGTCATGGTTACATAAATATGTCGTTTTATTAGTTTTATCAAAGTTTGTGTTATGACTGCTTACATACCTATATTATACGCTGCATCATAAAAGTCGGCGAATGTAAAGTTAGCTATTAGCGCAATATCCAAGCAGTGTTGCCAACTCTAAAATTTATCGGCTGGTAGAACTCTTCGAAAAACACGGTAGATTTTCCAAAATTATGTTGCAATTTATATTTGAAATACGGTGGATTTACCTTGCCCATTTAGTAGCAAGTTCATGATTAGAATTGAAATAAAACACATATTTTTATTCAGAATCAGATAATGATTGTTTCAATATGTTTATAGGTACATATCGATATTATGATTCTCAATCATATCTTTGGTGGGATTAAAATCAAATCATCTTTTTAAATTATTGATGTGTTTATTCCCATTTTGGTGGCGTTTTATAACACTTATTTCGGCAGTATCTACTAGATTAAAAAAATAAGATTCAACAAATCTTTCAATGGGTATTACGGTGTTTTTGTTCCCGTAATTAGTTTGCTACGGTAGGTGGTAGATCGACGCTGATTACGGTGTTTTTACCGTAAATACGGTAGTATAATAGTTGGCAACACTGTAGCTGACTCCACATCCGCTGACTTATGTATGATTCCGCTTAGACTGAATGTTTGAATATTCTGTGTAAATGTGGTTTTGCAAAATGTACGGACTTTCAGAGGTATGGGCTGAATGAGATATAATGGCGACTGTGAAGTTAGCTACTTACAAGATGCGCAAATCCCCACACCTTACCGCCGCTGATATACCTAATGAATTTTACTGCTGCGCAACGACTCGCATCGTATTCACATACGCCAAAAAGTTAAATTTGGCGTCTGAGTAAGTATACTGAGTTATTGCGAATAGATTTGCACTACTCCAGGGTGTAGTTGTGTATGATTATGACCCCATTATGACCAACTTTCACTATGGGGCCAAAGTTGAAATCGCAAAAAAAAACTTCGTCAAAGCTTGACAAATGTATGGAAGCTTTTTTTCGCGATTTTACTTTAAACCCCATAGTAAAAGTTGCTCCAAGCGATGAGTGCAACTATTATCCTAACTTATTATTGTTAATGAATTACCAGTCACCCTGTATAATACTCATCATTATGAACAACTTTCAAAGAATAGTATTTTTCGAAATTTAGCACATAATAATTATGTGTGTAATAATTCAATCATTAATAAATTATTACCTACGCAGTCATGAATGACTCTATACGTTTATATTTTCCTAAATATGACCACATGAATTAGTTCTGACTAATTCTTTTGTTCCTACGAATAGGGATTATAAGTCCATTGTTCGTAATTTATGTACCTATATCCTATACCTAATCTAAGAGGAAAAGAAAATCCAAGTGCAAATTGAAAACACTAAGTTACAAACGCTGGATATTATAGTAGAACGTTCCAATAAAGTATAATAAATATACCTAGTTTAAAAAAAACAACCGGACAAGTACGAGTCAGGCTCGCACATAGAGGGTTCCGTACAATTCCAGAAAATTTCACAATATTGGAAAGTAAGTTGTTAAAATCTCTATACTATAACCATCGACGATAAAAACCTGTTCTAGCATGTGCTAATGAAGTTCTTTTATATGACACCTCTCATGATACGATTTACTCACTTTGAATTTTGAGCCCATATTTTGTGAATTTTGAGGCCCTATTTTGTTGAGATGTAAATAAAAATGTACAGTTTTCAGATTTATTCCTATATATGTACTCTGAGACAATGCTTCTCGCCAAATTTCGTAGTTCAATGTCAACGGGAAGTACCCTGTAGGTTTTGATTTTTGTGAGTGTCGAAATAAGCGGTTTTTTACGACATAAACGACTCGTAACTTTTTTAAACGACAACTGAGAAGTTTTTCTTTTAGACAACAGCAAGAGTTCATCGATATACGTATACAGTTTAAATTTCAACTCGATATCTTTACGCGTTCTCGAGATAAAGAGTCTTGACAGACACACAGACGAACAGACGGACAACAAAGTGATCCTATAAGGGTTCCGTTTTTTTCCTTTTGAGGTACGGAACCCTAAAAAAAACTAATAACCACTTTTTCATAGCATATCTTCGAGCATATGCTCGAAGTTGCATTACGAAAAATATTAATACTATGTATTGTAAAAAAAAGCTGGGGCGCTTTATGCCATAATTTTTCGTAAATCGAGCACCCCACGCTTTTTTTTACAATAGTTTTAATATTTTTCGTTCATTATTATTTTCTGCCTATATTGAAAATGATTTTACACTTCTTAGTTTGATATGCTATGAAAGATTGTTTTTTAGTTTGTTGAATCAGGCGTTACTTTACGGCAGTTATAGAGTGCTTTTTAGTTTTATCTATTTTTCACTTTTTAATAATCGAATAAATGCATTCATCATCATTTCGTGGCAATGGCTTTTGTTTTTTTTTATCAATACATTATCATAGGTCTTTGATAGGTGTGCAAAGTTAAAAGAAAATCTGATCGCTCAAAGTAGGTCAAAATCGAGCTCAAAGGGGTTGGTTACAAGCAAACAGGTGAAACTAATAAAAGGTAAGTATGACTATAAAATAAACTTCTAGGTACATACATACCTAATGTAAGTAGGTAAATATGACTAATTATAAGTATTTTTATTTTTAATATAGCACGCAAAAAAAAAATGGACAATGGTTTTTTCGCGATTTCAAGGTTGGTTTAGTCCTACTATTATTTATTCTGTACCCACTAATAAAGTTTGTTCCCCCCACCCAGGGCAAATATTTATGTGATGAACATAAGTTTTGTTCTGTGTCTGGGTATTATTTAGTTAATATCTATATAAGTATGTATTTAAAAATAAGTATATGTTGTTATTATTATTGAAAAGGTATTAAAAGCCCTTTGACCCTCGAAAACTTCAGAAATTATGAGGAAAAAACTTCAGACTCCTAATATGGGATTTCTAGGACTCCCATAATATGTATTTGAATCTTCTGAAATAGCTTAATCATGGTACCTACAAGGAAATTGAAGGAATCATACAATACATTCGACCTAACCTCAAAATCCTGCGCCACGCTACATCCTCACCCTACTTGACTCACAAAATAATTGCAACATATTTTACGTTTACCAACTTTTTATAATGAATCACAAGAAACAAAGCAATGGTTTCAACACAAAATGCGTTAGCTGTTGCTAAATCTGCTAATGCTACAACACTAGCTGCTTTATTAAAGTAACTGTTATAATAAAGTAGCTGCTAAAATAACCTGCTATTTCAAAGCGGAGAAATTAGAAAGTATCCCTATCGAGAAAGTTGAGTTGGATTGCTATTGTTGGGAAAATCTTGAGTTAGGTACTTTCTTTAGACTTTAGCTCGTTTTAGAACGATTTTCTATTGTTTAGACACCTAGATGCAATACAGGGTTATCTACAACTATACCCCAGCAAGGCAAAGGGACAAATTGTCTTTCCGCGAATTTATGTCTTCGGAGTGGAAACCACGAACTTCTACTCTATCAAACTTCAACTTCAATTCTTGTTTGTGGCTTCTGTGTAGTTACTCTATCAAACAAAGCAAAATAAAGTATCGAATGGACATAAAGTTCGAAAAGACATTGACAAACGACATTAAAAGTGGATAAAATGTTTGTATCCTTTTGCCATTACCGTGCCTTTGCCGTGCTAGAGTTGCTGATGCACCTAATTACTAAATTATTATAAACAACTTTTACGATGGGGCCAACCCGGAATTAGAGAGAAAAAAATCTGCTGATTTAACCACTGATTTATTAATTGTTGACTCCACACTCCACAGTCTGTGGTTGACTCGAGTTTCAATTTTATACGGGACATCTTTATTTTCAAATTCTGGCTTGGTGGTCAAAAAATTGCAAAATAATATTGAGTGTACTACTTATGCGGGTATGTACAGAGCGCGTCAGTTAACAATAATTTCAAAAGAAGTTTGAGAAAAACAGTTCACTGTAGTGTTATTAAGCTCGAGCGTAACGAGTAGCGATAAAATTGTCAGTTATTACATTAATTTCAAAAGGTATGAGCGAAGTAGCTAATATTTTACGGTATTTTCAGTAAATTAGTTTCAGTAACTGATCTGTTTAATCAAGTGAAATTATCGATTTTTTTTCACATTATCGTCTAATTTTTACTTAGACTTGACTTAGCTGGGGGGCCCTGGAATCCACGGGGCCCTGGATTTAAATCCAAAAAGCCATATAGCTTTGAATTTAGAGGATTTCCCTAGGAATAACTTTCAGTTTCTTATTCAACTGAGTTGCCATGATCAAAGTCGGGTTGCAGCTTGTCATATTTATTTTGAGAGAAATTTTTAGAAGTCCAGTTCAATAACTTTCTGGTAAGGGATTCGAGGGCCCCTTTGAGCTCCCCGGGGCACTGCCCCGCCTAGCCCCTGGGTAGCTACGCCACTGACTAAGCGCCACACAAATCGGCGGATGGGAAGTTATACGCAGCGTTCTGCGCAAAAGCCGAAATATAGGTACGCGCGGGAGCCAGAGAGACGAGAAGCCGGGGCACACCCGCCCGCGCGCTCCCTACGCCCGAGCTCATTACTTCGCTATTTGTATAGGCATTGTGCACACATGCGCAGTAATTAGCGAATTACGGCGAAGTGTCATCCGCGGCTAACTTCTCATCCGTCGATTTGTGTGGCGCTCAGTTCAGTATATTCTAGACCCGCCCCAGCTTCGCACAGGTGTATCCTACTAATATTATAAACGTGAAGAAAGTTTGTGACGATGCATGGGTGGATGGATGTATGGATGTTTGTTACTCTTTCACGCAAAAACTACTGAACGGATTGAGATGAAACTTTGCAATAGTATAGCTTATATATCAGAATAACACATAGGCTATAAATTATAATGATATATTGCGTATGCGGGCGAAGCCGTGTGATTCAAGAGGAAGGTTTATATACATATTACTACACTCTATTATTGCCAAATAATATCGCAATTGCTACCAATTACCAAATAGGTACTATAATAGTTAAGTAAAGCTTATTAAGCACTACCACGCACTACACTGCACGCACCCGTCGCACAGGTGTACTATACAATACCTATAAACCTTTCTCTTGAATCAGACAGCTATTAAAAAAACGCATCAGAATTCGTTGCGTAGTTTTAAAGATATTAGCCACATAGGGACATACAGCGGGAAGCGTCTTTGTTCTATACTATGTAGTGATGAAGTGTCATAAAAAAAATTATAAATGATTTGGCCTATAGTTACACGTAATGAACATAGGTGCGGTTACACATCCTGTGATAAAGCTGATAACAGATAGATAAGAATATTTCCTTGTGATGTTACCTGATAGTGGAACATTGCTCTATCTTAATCAGTTATTGTGTCAATACAACCTGCTTGGTTCAAAACAGGCCTTGGAATCTATGAATAAGTAACGGTTACACATCACTATTCACTACCCTAGCTCAGGAGTTCTCTAAGTGGTCTGTGCTACAACCTACCTAATACAAGTTTACTAACCTAGGACTCACTTCTGAGGAAAACAGATACCAATATGAATAAAATACCAACTTATTCCCTACATCAGTGGTTCCCTAAGTGCGTTTAGTCGCAAAATGACAACCGCACTGAGAGAAAAACTAACAAAAAAATAGTAATCTTTACTAAAATTTTACTAAATCCGAGGACAACAAATGACCTGTAATAAATACAAATCGATTTTTGCTAATGCAATTAGTAGGTATTACAATATCAGTTCTGTTATATCTAGTAAGGTCCCAGTAGCTTCAATAGATTAGCTTGTAATATCTAGTAAAGTCCATAGTACTCTTTACTAAAATGTTACTAATCCCGAGGACAACAAATGACCTGTTAAAAATACAAATCGATATTTAGTAGGTATTACTAATACCTGTTTTGTTATAGCTAGCAAAGTCAAAGTAAAATCTTAGTAAAGAATACTAAAGATTTTACTAATTCCGAGGACAACAAATGCCCTGTAAAAAATACAAATTGATATTTAGTAGGAATTATTAATACCTGTTTTGTTACATGTAGTAAGGCCCCAGTAGATCCAATAGATTAGTTTTGTAATATCTAGTAAAGTCCTAGTAATTTCGAAATTATAGTTCTGTATCATCTAGTAAACACCTAGTAATTTTGATAAGGTCAACCGGGGTGATGTCGTCTACGGGGCTAAAGCATCTATTTCAAATATCTTACGAAATGCGTAATTCAGAACTTCTCATGCCATCTTTTTTTAGTCTTTGGCACTAAAAGTACAAAAGGTGATCAATAGATGTCGCAACAGAGCTCTTTTTTTTAATTGGTCCACCATCTTAAATCTGTCATTTCGTCTCGACCCTTCTTGTGTGCCAACACGTGAACTTAAATCTTTTGTAATCTCAGTTTCTTTTGAGTGAATTGATGTTTTTATACTGTAAGTACTTATATTGTTTTATTGCTAACAGGTTGTTTTTATTATTTTACCTAGTTATCTCAAGACTTTCAGACAATAATGTCATTTAAAATTTGTAGGCTATGTTTTTGCTTTGAGGCTATTGCGTCTGTGCTGTTGGGGTGATTGCGTCTATTGTAGCGCAATAGCCCCATTATCAGGGCTCCCAAACCTTTTAATTTTAGGATAATAATGGTAAATCTATGTTTACATTTATAATAAGGGAATAATGAAAAATGTGTACCTACATTGTACCTATACTTACTTTTTTTTTAAAGTTTGATTGCTATACAACTGAACCTAAAACTATAGTTTTCAGAATTTTTTTTGTTATGTTGACGAAACTTAGTACGATCTTAACTCATTATCCGGATCCTAAGTTAGGATACATTTTAATGTGGGATAACTCCTCATGTAAAGTGGGGTAGGTGCTTTTTCCTTTGGCGGGGATAAATTCTTTTAATTTTATATTTTAGTAATTTGCATTCATACAGATTTTTTTTTATTTTAAGATTTCCAATATGGTGCGGCACTACAAAAGAAAAACAACAACTACATACGACATTGCAACTCTAAAAAAAGCTGTGATTTATTGATTATTACTGGATTATTAATGTTGGTAACATAGTAATATTTTAAGTAATACATAGATATTAAAATAAAAGATCTCACGCGTTTTTCGAAACTCTTTATTTTTGTAATGATTGTAAGACGGGCAAAATGCCGTCATACTCCGTTCTAATAAATGTGATAAGTAATTTTGAAGTTGAAGTTTAAATCCAATCTAAAATAATGTTTGGCACCTCTGGAATCTAGGATGGGGCGAATGCGTCTACGAGAAACGACGAAAATTAGACGCCATAGCCCCGAATATTTTTGTTTGACTACTTTCCCTAAACTAAGGCCAAAATTTGGCGTACAAGATAAAAATGTACTATAAAACTAATATTTCTACAAATTATCGTGATTATAATTGTTATTAGCTCTTCCAATTACAAAATACTGGTGAAAGACGCTTTTGCCCCATCTAGGGCTATTGCGTCTAAATATCCCAGCTTTCATAGAAACGTCATTTACACGTAGAAGTTATTCAAAATGTCGTTATATAGTATTAAAAGATGAAATTAGATAAAATTTTCTAACGTCTACCATAACTTACAGCTAAAAATGATACACAATATGTTTGTTATAATCATATGAATATGCCGTTCAAAGTATTGTGACGCATTAGCCCCGGTTGACCTTAGATTAGTTTTGTATTATCTATAAACCCCTAGTAATTTTAATAGAATAGTTTTGTAATATCTAGTCAAGTCTTAGTACTTTCAAAAGTTTAGTTCTGTATCATCTAGTAAACACCTAGTAATTTTGATAGATTAGTTTTGTAATATCTAGTAAACCTTAGTACTTTCGAAAGTTTAGTTCAGTATTATCTAGTAAAAGTCTAGTAGTTTCAATAGCTTAATTTTGTATTATCTAGTTGATTTTTGTATTATCTAGTTAATGTCTAGTTTAGTTCTGTGTTATCAATTTAATAAACCCTATCCAAGAAAAAGTTATAAAACACTTCAAATTGAAATATTAAAAACTGTATGCCTACTTATAACAATTACCTATAAGTATACAGTTTTAAATATTTCAATTTGAAGCGTTTTATAACTTTTTTATGGAAAGGGTTTATTAAGTAGATATCACAGAACTAAACTAGACGTTACAAAAACCAACTAGATAATACAAAATTAAGCTATTGAAACTACTTGAGTTACATATCTTACAAAACGAATCTAAGGTTATAAACTAAAAAATCTAAATGTAAGTTACAAGGTGAATAATAAAAATAACATAAAAATAAAGATTCAAGTGAAGTCATATTATATATTTATTAGGTATTACACATTTATAATATAACACACGAAACAGCCACATGTACAATAAAACATAATTTACATTGCCGGCGAGTATAATGTATTCACGGAGAAATCCAGTTACTCCGTAGATTCTGGGTAAAATTGTCAATTTTCACTTACACTGGTTAAATCTGTACTTATGACACTACACTATTAAACACAGTTAGTTGGTACGCACTGAGCTTCATTCTCCATGTTTACTCTACTGCACGCAACGACGAAATGGCTGCTGGAAAGGCGGGATCGTATTCACTGCGACCCCAATTACTCAGTAAGATGACTGTATAGCTGTTATAACAATGACTCCTGGGTAAGATTGTCAATTGTCACTCACAGTGTTTAAATCTGTTGGTAAAACACAGTTTGTTGGTACTGAACTTCACTCTCCATGTTTACTCTACTGCAAGCAACTACGAAATGGCTGCTGAAAAGGCTGGATCGTATTCATAAAGCAAAACACACCGGACACTTTACTGGAAATAACAAAACATTTCGTTGAAATTACTTAGCTTATTGCTGGATTTACAAAATAGACCAAAAACTAAATGTTTCTGTTGCATTAACTAAAATATTGTAGTAAAATTACAATAGTGTCTTGAAATTAGTAAAGCCTCATGTTTGAAATTATTCTTCCTTTCAATACAAATGACAATCGTGTTTTGAAAATGATTAAACCCACGCTTGTAATTACAAAACAAGGTAAATCAATTTTTTTTCATCTTCCAAACCAGTGGTATATCAAATACCAATACTTGTCTATACCAGTACCTATCTAGGTACCAACGCGGTGGATTTTTTTTGTAAGTACATAGTACTAATCGCCTAAGCATGTCAAACCCTACGAAGTACTCGTATGATACTCGTGTACTGAATTACTGAAACCAAAGCCAAAGCCGTCAAATAAGAATATTTCAACGACGTTGGCGGGAACAGAAAACGCGGCATCAGAAAAAAAATTAATACCAATTAGAATTAATGCTTATGTATTAATTTGAGATTTTTCGAGTGTTAAAGTGTAAACTTATCTCGTATATTATTCCAGTAACTTCAGTGCCCTTACCATGACTTTTGATAGTAAACGTAAACTTTTTTCCGTTTCCGTTTAATAGCTTCATATATTTAATCATACCTTATTAAATTTTAAAGCCAAAAATTTGCTTTTTATTTGTAAGCGTTTAGGATCCAGCAGCTATGCTTATTCTTCATTTTTTTTACTCTTTACTCAAGACTTGCCATAGCGTAAAATCATTTTATTATAATTTGTTCTGGGAAAAATATTGTTACTTATTACTACTTATAATCTAATATTTGCAATTATTAGGCGATAAGTTTACGTTTTACGGCTAATTTTGTCAATTTTATAACTTTGTTTGTTGTTGAAAAGCAATAATGCTTTGTTTGGGAATTTTATTATCTTGTAATTTCAATTGAGATTATTATCGTAAGAGCGCTTATAATGTTTGTTTCTGAAAAAACAGTACGTCATATTTTGATTCCTGTGGGCGAAGACGCTGGATGCTCATAATAATTAAAGCGTGTTAAGATAAATTAATTATATTTGTTGAACCAAATAAAGTTCTTGCTAAATTTTACAAACGTGTGTTGAAGTTAAATAAGCGTGTTATTTGGAATTTCAAAACGGGGAAAACTAAATAATTATGTTGTATCAATATTCTTTACTCAACTTTACTCAATCAAAGTTCTTTATAAATTTCACAAACGTGTGTAAAAAATTAATAAAGTATGTTCTTTGGAATTACAAAAAGGGGAAAACTAAATATTATTGTTGTACCAATTAAAGTTATTTCTAATATTTACAAACGCGTGTTGAAATTAATAAGGCATGTTGCTTGGATTTACAAAAACGGAAATACTAAATATTTTTGTTGTACCAATTAAAGTTCTTTCTAAACATCACAAACGTGTGTTGAAATTAATAAAGTATGTTGTTAGGAATTACAAAAAGGGAAACAATAAATATTATTGTTGTACCAGTTAAAGCTATTTCTAATAATTACAAACTAGTGTTGAAATTAATAAAGCGTGTGGCTTGTTATTACAAAAAGGGAAATATTATATATTTTTGTTGCACCAATTAAAGTTATTTCTAATATTTACAAACGGGTGTTGAAATTAATAAAGCATGTTGCTTGGAATTACAAAAAGGGTAAAACAAAATATTTTTGATGTACCAATTAAAGTTCTTTCTAAAAATCACAAACGTGTATTGAAATTAATAAAGCATGCTCTTTGGAATTACAAAAAGGGGGAAAACTAAATATTATTGTTGTACCAATTAAAGTTATTTCTAATAATTACAAACGAGTGTTAAAATTAATAAAGCGTGTTACTTGGAATTACAAAAAGGGAAAAACTAAATATTTTTGTTGTACCAATTACAGTTATTTCTAACATTTACAAACGCGTGTTGAAATTGAAAAAGCATGTTACTTGGAATTACAAAAAGGGTAAAACAAAATATTTTTGTTGTACCAATTAAAGTTCTTTCTAAAAATTACTAATGCGTGTTGAAATTAATAAAACGAGATACTTGGAATTACAAAAGGTAAAAACTAAATCTTTTCCTGTACCAATAATTTTATATTTTCTAAAAATTACAAACCCGTGTTGAAATAAATAAAGCGTGTTGCTTGGAATTACAAAAAGGTAAAACTAAATATTTTTGTTGTATCAACTATATTTCATTCTTAAAATTACAAACGTTTTTTAAAATTGATTAAAAGTATTACTTAGAATTACAAAATAGGTAAACTGTTAGAAACACAACTACCTTTTCTTGAAAATAGTAATTGAATTTGCGGAATTTACAAAACTCTAACAATATTTACTATAAATTTGTAATAAATATTAAACTTTTGCAATATCTGCATTTACTAAAATCGTATTTTAGGAATTACAATTACAAAAACAAAACTGTTAGTAAAAAATAATAAAAATTGCAAATACAGCAAAACTTTGCTAAATTATACTAAAATTTAGTGTTTTCGCCAAATACACAGCACTTTTGTAATATTTAGTGGCGATTTTTTTCTCAGTGCGGGGCACAAATTGTGCAAAGAGCAAAATGTTCAAAAAGAATTGCGTCCAAGACGCACAATGACTACATAAGAAGGAAAAATGTCTATAGCGCACAACGTCCAAAATTCCAATTCATTTAATATATGGCCCAATCACCCTTCGTGGGTAGGCCTACGTCCTGCAGTGGACTACTAAAAAGGCTGGTACAGTACAGTACACAACACAGTAACGAGCATGTTTTAAACAAGACTAGAAAAGATTTTACTAAGAGGTTTGAACATTTTTGTATGGAAGCTGGCATATGTACCCACCGCCATTATGTTTTTTTTTTATTAGTTTCCGCGCACAATGAAAGTAGTATATATGAGTAGGGGACACTTATACAAACAATAGACGTTCAGTACTATAATACCTTAAAGCATCACGTTCTCGAGATATATGAATGTAAAGATCGCCAAGTCCTCGTACAGGCGATCTTTACATCCAAATGTCTCGAGAACGTGACACTTTACGGTACCATAGTACGAAACATTTAATGTGTGTACGAGCGTTTCCTTCTCTTATATACTACTTACATCGTGCGCGGAAACTTCGAAAAAAAATCATAATGGCGACGGGTGCATATGCCATAAATGTTCAAACCCCTTTATGTGGTATGGTAACTACAAAATTATTATTTTTTTCAATGACGCTACCCTCAAATTAAAGGTAAAGTATCATACAAAAGAACTTTATTAGCACATGCTATAACAGGTTTTAAATTATTTAACAATGTGTAATTTTCGATGTATGACGAGAAAAAAGAAAAAAACTTGTCGATGGTTAGAGATTTTAACAACTTACTTCCTAATTTTGTGAAATTTTCTGTTTTTGTCTCCCGGGGTGCGAGCCTGACTCGCACTTGTCCGGTTTTTTTATAACTTGTCATTGAAAAATTAAACAAATATCACGCCATTAATAAATTATGTAATAATATTTATAACAATAAGGAATAACATAAATATGTACCAGGAAATTATTGCGTTTTTACTAGCAGGTACACATGGCTAGTGTGCCGTCCCATATCGCGTATGTAGGTGGCGCTGTGTTAAGTTTCAATCAATCAATCAATCTTTATTGCAACATATGTGGTATTACATGTAGATCTTAAATAACATGTTTTAAAAGCTATACACATATGACCCTATAAGGGTGTGGCAACGTTAATTCGTATCGGAAGTGTAGAGGACGCATGTTTTAAATACAAACACCAAAAGAACTCATGGAAGTTCATGTAACAGTATATATAAAATTTTGGAAGTTTTGTGCTATAGATATTTTGCTTTATGCTCTTTGAACATTTTGCTTTTTGGACAATTTGCGCTTTTGTCATTTTGCTACTAAACCCCCAAAGTGGTCTGAGTTATGATTCACTAAACAAGTTACAACATTGGGACCTGCTTCTAGGAAATTGAACAATTACCAGTATGAATAATTTACTCTTCAACTAATTATAACAAAAAAGTTATTTAGATGGGAAGGATGCAATAGTTTCAAGGAATTTTTATAGTTTTTCCATTACAGTTTTGATATCAACATCAACTGGAGTTACAATTGCAGTGAGTTTGATAAATTAATAGTTAGTTAATATTTGGTATTTTGTTTTTATTTGGTGACCCACTCAATATTCGCCCAAACTATGAATGTCTGTCTGTGTATAGGCTGGCTGAATCATCTGAAGCTCATTTACCAGCTGTGCAAGAACTGGGTATGCCGCAGCTAACATCAGTCACAAAGTTTGATTCAGCCTATAACCTCTTAGAGATTCTTCTAAACTGCAGTAATCAACAAAGACTATAAACACAATTAGGAACAGCACCCGGGGTGAAGGGGCCTATGTCTAGCAGTGGACATTCTATTAGTGATAAGTTTCCTCTCTACTCACCAAAATCTTGAGTTACCATTTTCTTTCTTCTTTGTCTTCAGGATAATCTTGTTTTTCCTTGTTTAGTCTTCTTTGCTTGTTTCACCAGCTTTTGTCATGGAAATGTTGCTTCTATGGCCCTAGTAGTTTGTACCAGGGCCAATCTTCTTTCTTTTTTGGTCCCAGACAAAATTCAGGACCAATCTTCGTTCTTCTCTGGTCCCAGAATTCCAGCCCGGGACCAACCTTCATTCTTCTCGTCCCAAATGCTTGGGACTTGGCTGAAAGGTTCGCTCCACTCGAGAAGAGTGAAGAGCGAGTAGTGTTGTGTTGTCGATAGAAACCATTGAACCATTTGGCGGGCTCCGGAGAGCCCTGGGAAGGGAAGGACCAGGGATGGGACAGGTGGGAGGGGAATGCTGCGGACATCTTTCGGCGCTGCAGGCGCCGTCACCTTCACTTAAAAAGTATACTTTACAAACTAATTATAAAAAACTTGTAAATTCCAAATATACTCGTTTTTTTGTACATCACAGAAGCTCCTTCAGACCTGACGGCCGCAGCGTGAGATCAATATACTATCTGTACAAACATATATCTTTCCAATAGTTAACATCGGTTCCACACCGTATCGTTCAATTTTAAAATCTACAACTAGAATTAGGACGCGCGGCCTCCGCTCTCAATCAATTTTTTTAAAGCTCTGTTCGGTGAGGTGTTCTTTGTTCGTCTTTTTTTCAGTTTCTTTTTTTTTTGTTCCTCTCACCAGAGCGGTGCCTGCGTTTACAAATAAAAATACATTGGTCTCGAGATAAATAAACGATACGACTAGCGGAGCGGCGCTCCGGCCCGGCGCGGGAGCCTCACCGGCCTCGACAAATATAATCAAACTCCTCATTCCTAAACAAATGCAACGCGAGGGCTCGCAGCGTGACGCCGCCGCGCCCGGAACAATAATAATCGCGGGGCGGCGCGCCTTGCCCGGGGGCGAAGGCCTGAACAACTCGCGGAGCGCCGCAGGCGGCGCCGCGCGGCGGCCGCGGCGAGGGGCGCGCGCCGGGCGCCGCGGCGCGCGCGCTCCGCTGCCGGCCCGCGTACTCCCACTATTTTTTTTGTGTTTTTCGTCATTATTTTGTCTGGGGAGCGGAGCGGACTCGGCAGCGGCGCGCGCACGTCGCGACCGTACACTTATCTACTAAAATTTTCACAAAATAATACCTAACGCCGGAATTTGGTCGGCGGCGGGGCGCAGACCCCGGGGGCGCCGGGGGCTGCGCCGCGCGCGCCCGCCTCACGCGCATCGCGTTACAAAATAAAAAACTTAGCACGAGAGCGCGGGCGCCTCGTCCCGGGCCGGGGGCGCGGCGCGCGCGCGGCACTACACTAGTGGATAGAGTCCGCGGCCTACGCCACGTTGAGGAGCAGCTTGAGCGGCAGCGCGCGGTCCGGCTCGGGGCGGCAGCGGCCTTCGCGGCGCCAGTGCGTGGGCGGCGGCGGCAGGGCGGCGGCCGAGGGCGCTGCGCCCCACTTGCTGGCCGCGTACCGCTCCTCGCGCGCCGCGGCGCAGCGCCGCCCGAGCGCCGGCAGCGGCGTCCGCGTCGACCGCCTGCGGGCCCGCCCCGGCTGCTGCGGGCAGTTCATGGCGCCCTGCGATCGATTCTACGCCCCGACACTGACCTCGACTCGGTGTTTGAGCTTGAGTTGGCTTGGCCTGTTGAGTTGAGTTTGACTGTTTGCTTATGTTGCGTGCGTAGCGTGCGATGTTCACAAGATGGTCGCCGTCGCACGGGAGCGGTGGTCGTGCTCGCGATCCGCCTCTCGGCCTCGAGCCGCTGTCGATCTACTTGGATGACACGTCGAAACACTTCACTGCTTCACTTTCACGACTAACGTCGGCGGTCGCGCTGCTAGCTCCAATGACAATCGATTTTTAGCACACAATGTGGACGCCACCTCTCCATTATTCGCACCTTCACTTCTCGAGTTCGACTACGTGACGTCGGCGGGGCGCGCGGTATTTAAGCCGTAATGGCGGCTGCGCGACGTATGCGGAATGGTGGGGATAAAAAACTAGCCATGCACGACGCGTTTATTGTTTCTTGTTTTATTTTATCTTGCAGGTAATATCTTGGTCCCAAATAATTTACATCCTTTACGATCAGTATCATAGGTACGGGAATTATTAATCCAAAATTGTAATAAATATAATAATTATTTAACTAACTGAGCAACCCCAGAATACTAAAAACCAGCAACTTACCAATAAATAAAAAACAGTAGAAATGGTGATATGAGGCTTTCTTACTTTTATCTTATAATCAAAACTTTTATTACATACTGCACTCAGGGCTATCAAACATTGTTGTTTTAGCTATTTATAATGTAAAGTTACTAATTAGTAACTTAATAAAAAAACAAAGTAAAATTATCCTAACAATAAAGTAAATTATAATTACAATATTACTTTTATCTTCAATCTACACTTAGATTGAAGATAAGATCTTTTTAGAACAAATAAACTATTATTTATTTTATTATTATTTATTTATTTATAATCATCCTCATCTTCAGTATTTTCAGATTTTTTCGTATATTTCTTAGTGTAATTAGGTAGCACTGAACGCTAATTGATAAACAGTCAAAATTAGGAGTAAAAGAGGGTCATTATTGTGAAAACAGCAAATCTACTGTTAAACATCACAGGTTATTTAATTATCTATTACTAATTTGTGACTTTTCAGTAATACTAAAAACTTTTTATATCTGAATCACAATGAAGGAAAATTTGCTGTAGTGCTATTTTATGGTCTGGTTTTGATAACATTAGGAAAGATTGACAAGATTTGTGAGCATGAATGAAATGAATTTGGGGCCAGTCGAGATATAGGTTTGTAAAGATTCAGGTTAACATTTGCGAAGTTTACTGTTTTAAATCGTCTGCGAAAAATGAGGTTCTTAATATGACAGTACGTTGTTGTAGTTATTTTTCTTGTATGTGTATTACGCGATTAGTCCAATCTCAAATTTAACAATCGATTTTTATGTTTCTTTGTTATTGGGTATATCACACTTGGAAATAAAATAGGTTTTTAGGGTTCCGTAGTAAAACGAGGAACCCTTATAACTTCGTTGTGTCCGTCCGTCCGTCCGTCCGTCCGTCCGTGCTCATGTTACAAGCTACATGTTCAAGCCTTATAAATTCCATATTTATGAACCAAATTACATAAAATTTTACATTATATTAATAAGCATAGATATCAATTTTAATATCTTAAAATTTTCAAAATAGTGCATTTAAGTATTTTAAGTGTAGCTTCCATATATGTAAAGTAGGGATGAATTTTTTTTCAACTCCACTCTCCACCAACTCCACCCACATGAGGAGGATCATGTGGGTGGAGTTAAAAATTCATCATTGAATAGAACTTTTGAAATAAATATCAGGTTTCTTAAACTATATTTAAGTCACGAGTTCCATTTGTGAGATATAGGTCGGCACACCACCACATTAAAAACTTCCTTTGAAAATTGTATTGAGCATTGTAGAATTATAACTTTTTGAGTTATAAAAATAAACTGTTATTTTTAAACTTGCATAAATAGCTCAGAGGCCTTTGACCTCACAGACAAATTTCTTTGCCTATTATGTTTTTTTAGTACTCAACCATCTACCTAATGACATCATAAAAATTGGTTTTTATAATCATCGTTACCATTTACGGAAGCCTATTATACGCGTGTCTCGACATGCATTTGAGTACTTTTTTTTAATTTTATCGATACCGGTTAAATGGTTTTAAAAAAATTAACAATTAAAAATAAAAATGGTAATGTACTGTACTTGTACCAGTCTTCCAGTTCTAGTCCACTGCAGGATGTAGGCCTACCCAAGAATGTTGGGCCATATTCACCACGCTGGCCCAGTGCAGATTGGTGGATAAATGGTAACTATATGTAAATATAATAATGATTGAAGTTGATTGTGCCTTTTTTTGGGGAAAAATAGGAGGCACCTAATTTATTTAGCATTTCGTGGTATACCGTGATCTTCGAAAGCCGTGGTGGCCCAAGAGGAGAACACTTCAGGTTCAGGTTTAAACTGGTTCTGTCCCATTGAATCTCTTTTGAAAGTACAATAAACGAATTCACATACCACTATTACCAGTGCCTTTTACTGAAATAACATATCACAAGGGCACCCGATGTCCGTGGAAGAAATTCAATGGCTCACCTATGCGAACTTACAACGACGAACTAAGTCAGTATGGCGAGTACAACCCTATTACCCTATATGGGTAGGCCTATGTTCTGTTGTATAATAATTACAATCTACATACAAAATTCAAATAGTTCATTCGAATGCTAGGATTGCTGTTGATTTTTCAAAAATCAACTAGCCTATTTCGATTGTTAAAATATGATTTGATTATAGGACTGTTATATGGGACTAACTTCATAAAAAATAATTAATAAAATCGGACTGCTCTGTAAAAAGCTATGCGTGATCTTGACACTTAATAACATACGTATAAGAACCTCCTCCGTAGTTTCTTTCGTTAAAAACTGCAAGTAATAAATTTTAACCGGAAACATACTATCGGACGCGGCTGACGGACGCGACTGATAGCTGCGACTTAGCAATGTGCACAGTCTTAAAACATCCGGTGTGCCAAATCGCTCTTGGACGTCCAAACGCTCAAGGACGTCCGAAGGTGACGTCCGCGACTTATGTCCGATAGTGTGCACGGCTCAGTGTATTTTCATAGTCTAGATACCTATCAGTCGCGTCCGTAAGCTGCGTCCGATAGTATGTTTCCAGCTTTACACCGACTAAAAAGTACCATGAATGGCAAGCTTTCTCAACTAACCGTGCGCGAGTACCAATCGGGTGGCAACGTTGAAAAAAACATCGACGAAAACAAGGAGGTTGAATTATAATCCGACCGAGAAAGGTTGGTTCCCAACACAAAGAGTCTGTGCACGTCGCCACGATTACGCAATTTGGTCGCGATTTGCTGACAAAATGGCCGCTATGTGTTATTTTCGTATACATCTACGATAACGCGATGTTTGTTTTTGTTAAATTAACTGCTTGCGATATCGGCATTTGCTATATTATTTATCTCTTATACAATTTACAGCTTTGACACGAATTGCGATAATTTCGTAATTTTCCGTTGCCTGATTACAGGCTCCAAATTCTCGAAAGCTCTTTGCTTCGATATACAGCATATATAACCTTTTTTTTCCTATTCATAGTAGATACGGCCTCCTTGATTAGTAGTGACTCATCATGTAGAGTAGATTATCCTAGGTATAGAAGTAAGATATTACTTGTTCGTAATCACAATCAAGTCAAAATCAATATAATACCTTTCAAAGAAATAATGCAATAGCATTTAAATCATTTTCGGTTGAATACCCACCCTTCGGTGTTTCCGGTTTTTAAAAATGCCGTTTATTAAAAAAATATGTTAACCTTAAGACCATCTCTAGGATCAATCTTGATTTTTCTTATGTCATCTTGATCAATGTTACCAAAAGTACCTACCTACCTACCAAGGTAGATCTAATATTAGGTGAATTTATGTGACTCAGAGATAAAAAAAAAATATTATAAAATTATAATTAAAACTCTATTATACTTACAATAGCTATTATTGAATAGGAATAGTTTATTAGGTTTTTTTTTTTAGTTTTTGTTTATATATTAGGTAATTTAGAATAATCATTGAATGTTATTAAAGTTATGTAAATAAATTTTGTTTATTACGGCATTTTTATAAAATATCAGTAACATTGCAATAGGCATAGTGCGATTTTTAAACCGTATTGAATGTGAATGTTTGTTTACATATGAACTGTTATAGAAACCACGTACCTAGGTAGTAGGTACTGCTTAGGTACCTATTTTCAATGCCAGGATCTCTTATTTCATTGATAAACAGTTTATTTACATCATAAGCAAAATATTGCGTGCGTGCCGATTGCCACGTTTTTTTTTATTGCGCGATATTTTCCACACAAGTACTTATTAAAGTTCCTTGTAATATTTTACCAATGTAGATATTTTACTACACCTAGCTATACTACTTATTCATTCACAATAAAGCTCGAAACATATTATCGGACGCGGCTTACCGACGCGACTGACAGGCGCGACTTAGCAATGTGCACAGTCTTAAGACATCCGGTGTGCCAGATGCTCTCGGACGTCCGAAGGTGACGTCCGCGACTTATGTCCGATAGTGTGTACGGCTCAGTGTACTTTCATAGTCTAGGTCGCGGCTGTCAGTCGCGTCCGTAAGCCGCGTCCGATAGTATGTTTCGAGTTTAATGAAAGGACCTGCGGGGAAATTCTGTTAACCGATGTATTTACTGAAGTGATACGTTCTTGAACCTCTCTCGTTTTTCTGACAGTTTTGAGTTGTCAGAAGTCAGAAGAGGTTCAAGAACGTGTCACCTCAGTAACGAGATCGCTTGACAGTATTAAGTTGGAAACATACTAGCCGACGCGGCTTACGGACGCGACTGATAGGTATCGAGATAATGAATGTACACTGAGCCGTGCACGCTATCGGACATCAGTCGCGGACGACACCATGGGCTGACCTTGAGCGTTCGGACGTCCGAGAGAGATCTGCGCCGGATGTTTTAAGACTGTGCACATTGCTAAGTCGTGGCTGTCAGTCGCGTCCGTCAGCCGCGTCCGATAGTATGTTTCCAGCCTTACCCCGCTGTTCCGGAATTGTAATTAGAGTGGTAAATTATTTGTTTATTTATTGATCTTATCAATATTTGTTGATATTATCAAAATCTATCGTATACTTAGTAAGAAAACAAATATGTACCTAACTACTTGTTTATCCAAATACAAATAGGTGGTAGATAGAGTAGATATGTACTTCACTTTGTTCAATATTAGAGAGGAAAAAAATGTCTCATTATTTAAATAGGTATAGAGTTTGATAGTTGTAGGACTTGTAGGATTATGTTATGAAGTTGTTCTATTTCTTAAGTTAATGATATCTCATAATGATTCCAATTAATTAATCACTAATATAAAAAGTAAGTTAATTGGTAATCATTTAAATTTTAAAATTAACTGATGATAATCGAAAACAATTATTTTTCCAAGTTGAGCATGACAAGTATGAGTAGTGAGTACCAGTAATATTGCGAGTTTTGTCTTTCTGATACAGCGATAACCCTCATAATTAATAAGCAAGAAGTATAACCCTAATAAGGAAGAGCCTAGGTCCCACGACACAGGTCACCCTAATGTGGGACCTAGTGCACAACTTGTTTTTGTTAACTTTTATGGAACAATAAACTTTTATTTATTATTTATATGTTTGAAAGACGACTTTATCTCAGTTCTAGATTAAAATGATCAATGTCCGTGATATTTTACGAGGTCGATGACATCAACACAGGAAACTTAGTGGGGAGGGTTGAATAAAAGTTTTACTCATTTGTTTTCGAGGGGCCTTTCTAGGCACCCCCATGATGGCCCCTATCCATGCTCCTGTGCGTCCCCAATGCCATTCTTACTAGTATTATAAATCCGAAAGTACCTACGTTATTTGGTGTGTTCCATACTCATTCGTGCAGCGACATAAGGAGGGACCGACTTGATTGTTTGCATGGATATAGACTTCATCAAAAAAACAAAAGGTTCCAATGGGATAGCACAGTTAAATGACTGTAAAACAAGATAAGAAATAAAATATTTTTTTTCATAGGAACTGCCGTATGGACTGCCTCACAATGTCATGAAAATTCTAAAAACAATGTTAAATAAATCTGCAGTAGAGTTTAAGTACTAACATAGTCTTAGCCAATAAGTTTTACTTATACACAATGAATTATGTGGTTCAAATAATTATTATACTTTTGATTTTGATTGCACAATATAATATATAATAACTACAATATCACGCAAGCAACGCCACAGTCAAAAGCTACTAACAAATATAACATTTTAACTTCTCCCATCCCCTAGCTACTTAAAATAATTAACCCTAGCGTACCCATGCGGGTGCTCGATTTAATTGAAATGTTCGTTTCTATTAACGTTGGTTTGACGATCTAAATAAAAAACTACAAAGTAATGGATGCCACTTTTAGTCAAAATTATTGAAAATGGTTAAGTAGGTACCTACTCTACCTACTGCTGTTGACTGAAACGATGATATAAGCTCTAAAAGCTAAAAGATAATAAAAATAAAAAAAATTAAATATTGGGATATGGGGGAAATCTTACACACGGTCTTTGACCCCAAACTAAGCAAAGGTAGTGATATGGTTACTAAAGACTGATATACTACATTTACGTGATTATTTGACGCTAGAGCCATTCTAAAAATGTTGTTTATGATTATTATATGACTGACTCGGTGGCATCGGCTCAATGTATATGTACGTATATATACACTTTAAATACATAATTATATAGATAGTATCTAAATACACCCAGACACAGAGCAAACATCTATGTTCACTACATAAATGCTTACCCTAGTTGGGGATCGAACCCACGCCTCTTTGATCCAGAAGTCAGGTTCACTAACCACTGAGCCACCGAGGCAGTCATATAATAATCATAAACAACATTTTTAGAATGGCTCTAGCGTCAAATAATCACGTAAAATATGGTAAGGAAACCTACATTTCTTCTCTATTATCTTCTATTTACAAATTTTACAATGCATTACTTTTTTTTTACTTACAAACAAAGTAAAAAATGAATGCATTATAAAATTTGTATAAAATTTGCATTTTTTTTTTATTTCATATAGTTTCGCGTTTGACTACACTACACTACCTGATGTTAAGCAGATGTGCGGTCTAGCGTGTAGCACGCTTACCTAGAAGATACTTATTTACTCGGGATTTGAAGACACCCACGTTGTACTTTAACGGGAAGACAGACCCAGGCAAAGCGTTCCACATTCCGGCTGTCAGTATGAGGAATGAGGATTGGGTTTGTATTTTTAAATGATTTAATCGACGTTTTCAAAACTTTTTATTGAAATAAATGATTCTGACTATGATTTTATGTCTGTTAGTTGCGGATTAGCAAGTTAAAGTGGTCAAGGGCACTACGCAGCTACCAATACTGATGGTCGATGGCATCTAAGGTCTCTGATGGAGACCACGTATTGGTATGTGCAGTCAAAGAAGATATAATAATACTACGTGCAGTGTAGATTGTTCAACGCGAAGGTGGCAAGAAAGTACCTACTGAATGAACACCACTACTTCGTAGATAGAGCTAAAGCTGTGATGAAATACAGTACTTGTAGTAGGTATTTTGTAATAACATTGTACATAATGTTTACAAACACTATTAGGTATGTAAGAAAAGTGTTTACATGATAAAATGAAACGACGTAGGTAGTTTAATACTACTATGTATGGATGTAGAAATCATTGTTATTGCTACGAACGCAAATTCATAACACGATTATGTCACTGATAGGCATAATTATAAATTGTGTTATGGTATTGCTAAGCGTCACTTTGCCTTTGTAAGAAGTTACATTGCACAATGTTCACAGTTGTTTTATTTTATTATGATTATTACAACTTTTATTCATGTTCAACTTTTTCGATGTGATCCAAGCTTCTGGGCACGTCCACATGTGGTATATTATTCAGAGAAAAATCGAACCAAGATGATATATACATCATTTGAAAGCTTGTTTTATGGGCTTCCCAAAAATATTTTATTTAGATTTTTTCAACGCTCCATTTTTTTTTAAAATGCGAAAAATAAATTGTATGAAAAATAACAATACAGCTTAATATTTTTCTAGTTTAGCAATAATAAAGTGCTTCTATCGTTATTTTACTTGCATTCCTAGCCTATTCTTTCACGTCCATCTCTTAATGTGCTAAAATTAAAAGTTATTACCTACCAGGGTGACCAGTTAGTAGGTACAATGTGACAAAAAACACTGTCTAATTGGTAAAAATGCTTTTATTTAACAATTTTGAGGTTACTTAATCAGGGTTGATAGGGATAAACTACCCATTGAGCCAAATATATTTATTAATTAATTTATAAAAATCGGAGGGCTCATGTTTTTAATTGTTGTAATAGACTCAGAAAAATATGAACTTTCTTGAAATGTAACAAGTGTTGTGGTTAGATTTTTGATTATTATTATACCAGACTCCATACATGGACATGTCCTTTGCTATTCCTTATAATGCATACTGGTAGGGTTAATTTACTTTCGTCAGAAAGAATAGACTATATATTAAAACTGACTGTATGAATAAGACTAAATTTTGTAACGATTGTGATTTGTTTTGTGTATGAATAAATAAAATAAAAATAAAAAAGACTACATGTTTTTTTTTTCTATTTAAGCTTTAGTCCCAGAATTATAATTGGTTATGAATCATGATGTTGGATGCTACACATAAAATATTGTATATATTATTATGTATAAATACTTACCTATTTATTCTATTTCCTACAATAATTACCCATCGACTAGAAATATTTCCTGTACTTATATTATAAAACTATGGCATATTTTCGGTTTTGAAGATTCTCTGCCGGATACAAGACTCCTGCATTTTAAAAATATTCCACTTCATATTTCCTTTCAAAAACAAAGAAAAAGTAGGCCCAAGTGCTCAAGGGCCAACCTTTCGTAACTAAAACAGCTGTCTCGTCTGAGCCAAACCTGTCTTTGGTAAAAAAAGTAAACAGCTGAGCTGGTTGTCTCTTTCACTCTAGAGAGAGTGAGAGAGAGGTTAGAGGGAATGCCGAGCGAGCAGCGTGGGAGACCTTACCTGACTGGGTTGTAAAAAATAGTTTCTAACGGACTTATGTTGGTATTCAAGTGGATTACGTACCATTGAATAAAAATAGTAAGTTTTTACAAAAGTTGTATGAAAGGAAAAAATTTCAACAGTTGTAAATAAGGGGTCAATGAACTCATTCAACACAGAAAATAAAATTCCGGGAATTTGTTTACGTTTTTAGTATTGAGTGTTAGACAGGATGTTGCTTTTCCGCGTCCTGTCCCTATTTACTTATGAACTTGTTCTGTTCAGTGATAAAACCAGCTGCTCCATACAAAAAGTTCACGGACTTGTGACAAAATGTATAAAACGGATGTTTTTGCGTGATTTCGGGGTCGATCTCATAGTAAATGTGGTATACTACCTATTAAAATAAAACATTTCTTATATTAAATAAATTCCATGACAAATTCCATGACAAATTCCATGACTTGCGAATCCTAGTTCAAGAAATAGGTACTTACTGCATTTTCAACTCACTTTATCATTGTGCATCGATATTTTCCCTAATAAATAAAAAAAATAATTTACACTATTATTAGTATTGTTATTATTTTAATTATTGGACAGGCTGATGTTTTGGAAAGGGCAGGAAATAAGAATTTACAAGAGCTTACTAATCACTAACAGCAACTTTTACTATTAGACCAAACCTGCAGTCACAACAAAACCAGTTGCATATAAAAGCTTCTTCAATTCTCGACTCGTTTTTGTGATAGTGGCGTTGGTCCATAGTAATAGTTGTTTAATACTTAGAATAAGATCATACACTAAAAATCTATTGAATTTCAAATTCTGTAAAAAATATTTGTTTCATTTTTATAGTGTTAACATTAACACTGATGACTGATCAGGATGAGGCCGAAAAGTTTACGAGTGGAGACCATAAATTAGTAAGCGTAGCGTAGGACATCAGAACTGCGCTGGATGCAAGCCACTTCTATCCACTTTTTATTGGAAATGTATGGGGGAGGTCTATATCAAGCTGTTCTAGTCCTAAAACTTTTTTATTTCGTTTAGGTTTGCGTTTGATTACATACTGCCTGATGTTGAGCAGATAATTATGCGGTCTTGGATATAGCACGTTTGCCTAGAACACACCTATTTACTATGAATTTCAAGATACCAACTGTTTTAACAAGCTGTTTTACAACTTTACTTTTTTTCAGTACAATTTTTTTTTTCAATACAGCAGCAGAAGGAAAAATCACATTTCTTTGTTTACTACAGTACTTACTATCTCGAACAAAAAAAACCCACATTCACAAATCGTGCTATCAGTAAAATCTATCGACGTCACATCTCATACGATTCTGATAAGATTCTGATAATCCTAAGCATTCATAACAATAACAAAATTCCCGTTTTATTAATATTCTTGCCATAACTGGAATACTTTGATTAAATGATGATTAATAATGCATTAAGTCCTAATCACTTAATCTTAATTAAGACTAGGTAATTACAGTGACTGATATCATTATAATTTAAATTCAATACATGCACACATTTGTTAACTACTTAGCGCAATTGCTATATGACATACAAATTACCAAATATATAATAGGTAAAGTACTAATTATGTAATTTGAATTGAATCGTCATGAATTTCTCATTTCTCTTAGTTAAGTATAAATGCGAATGAAAGCTTATCGACAATAGTCAATTAGTTGAATCGAATTTTTACATTAGGTATTGTCGAATTTTCAAAAACAGTCAAAAAAACAACTCAATAGATTTCGATATTATTTAATTGGGATCATCTCGAGAGTATTCCCTTTCAAACTAAAACGTTTTTAAATGGCTCCACAGTTGGCTAAAATATTGATGAACATAGAACCTCCTCCTTTTTGAAAGTTGATTAAACAGCTAGTGCAACTCTACCGCAGCACAATTATTGTTCTGAGCTCAAGGCATCGCCATTATGAATATTAAATATTTGCAACAAGCCAAAATGTCGTTAACTAAAATAATATATAAATCATGCATACCGTGTTAATTTTTTTTTATTAATGATTCACAAAACTGGGCACAACTGGTAAAAAAACTTACATTAAACAAAAAAAAAATAATAAAACGACATACATAATGTATGTGCCCTTCTAGAAGTGAACACAGCATGCGTTACAAAATTAGTACTGAATACTTAACTGAAACTATAAAAAAATAACAAATGAAATTTTTAGCTGAAGTTTAGCTGTTAAATGTCGCTTAAAAGATCACACGGAGGGATTAAAATATCTAAATCTTGGTATATATGGTAATATTGTTGTACAATGAACACATGCGATACAAAGAAGAGTGTTGGCCGTAGTTTGTACGAACATGTGGCAAGCTAAACGTTCTCCTATTGTCAAGACGGCTAGATGGACAGAAAAACATACTTTTCCAAGCAAATGAGAACTGTCCAAAATATCATTCACTAATTTGTGCAGAAATACGAGTCAGCTATGTTCCTTCCGAGTGACAGTGGCGACATTTTAAAATATGAAAGCCTAGATTCGTAAAAGTCCAACTGCATACACAGATTACTCGAATATGAGAGATGATACAGGAACTTCTTTTGCAATCTTTCAATTCGATCTATGTGGACCTGATAAGATGGGCTCCAGACAGGACTGCAGTACTCCAGTAGGCTACACACGAATGAATTAAACAGTTTTGAATAGTTTAATAGCAGGAATAAATTGTGGTATTGGCTGAAGGGTTAAATTTTTTTTTATAGATTTAAGTCATATCCGGTTGGTCTATTTAAAATAACAGTTGATATTCCCTTATTACGTAATCATCTTGTTAACTGTGTACTAGAGACAAAAATAGTTACGGAATAAAAACAATTTATTTAATTTAGTATGTAAATCAAATCATACTGCACACGCCACGCTTCTATAATATGATTAATAAGTACAAACCTGTTTGGCGGATATTCTACAATACAAATTAATCAAGTTTCTTCTTTGTTTTTGAACGAAATTTTAAAAAAATCATCTTCACTGTCAAAAACAAAATCAGAAGCCGATACGTCAAACTTGTCAATGTCAAATGTTAGAACATGTCAGATCAGAACAGCTGCGCCCAGTTATTTCTTATTTACAATAAAAAAACTCTGTTAATAAAAGAAATGCGTCGCGAATTTATATTAATGCTACTAGGGATCATTGTCATGTCCACTTTATCCTCAATATTATCGGGATATGTGCAAATAAACACTGAAAAAGTGCTACTAGACACGGTTGTAGGCGCCGTCGGTGCTGGTAACTTTTCCTATTGGCAATTAGGACACACGGGGCCTCTATTAATTGAATTGACATCGTTAACAGGCGATGCGGACCTTTACGTCTCGGACACAGTCAGGTTTGTAATCCTAAACATGTTTAAAATGGTCAAAATGTAACCTTTTTTGAGGCTCATCAAACCACGGTTCTCTCAGCTAGAGTTGTATATTTTTGGGATATTTCGTTAGCTTAACGAAGAATAAGCTATTATACTATATATAGTATGTTATATTCGCTTGATTTAATTTTTGCAATTTAAAGGATTAGTAAGTTGAAATGGCAATGGGCAGGGCACATAGCTCGAAGAACTGATGGCCGATGAGGATGGGGTAGTAAAGTTCTCGAATGAAGACCACGCATCAGCAAGCGCAGCGAAGGACGTCCACCAAACGCGATAGATGCCTGCCGCTTATTTGAAATCCATAGGGGAGGCTTGTCTCCAGCAGTGAACATCCTACGGCTACTAATGATAATGATGATGAATTTAAACTAACACCATATTATATTTTTACTAATTGACCTGGCAAATGTTTTAGTAAAAGAAAACTCTATAAAGGACTACCATACTACCTAGGTATAAATACATTGTCATATTTACCAAATATATACAAAATAATTCATCAAAATTGGTCCAGCCATCTCAGAGAAGGGTGATGACAAACACTGAAAGACAGATATTTACAAAGAGATTAGTAAATATTACATTGTTAAATAAATAAATATTTTGGGACATCTTACACACGGCCTCTGACCCCAAACTAAATTAAAATTAAAATTCATTTATTTCAGGCCATTGACCCATAAAATTAATTACAATACTTACTTTACTTTAGGAATTTTCACAATAATCAAAAAAAAAATCTAAAATCAATAATAATGTCAAATTAAACAATTACTAAATGAATATACTGTATCACATACTGAATATTGCTCTTAAAAACGGAAAGTATCCCGATCAGTGGAAGTTGTCTAGAGTGACACCCATCCCAAAAAGCAGTAAAAAGACCTCAGTAGAAGAGTACCGACCTATAGCAATTTTGTGTGCGCCTGCTAAAGTTTTCGAGTATATACTGCACAGTGAGATATATAGACAGGTAAGACAGTATATAGGTGAAGAGCAACATGGTTTTAGGCCGGGAAGGTCTGTTAATACAAATCTATTGTGCTTGGTAGACTATATTTCGAAGGCCATGGATCATGGTTCCCAAGTTGACGTAATATATTTCGACTTCCAGAAAGCTTTCGACAAAATTGATAATGACATCTTATTGCGAAAGCTGTCATTATCTTTTGGTTTTTCTCCGAGTCTTTTGCGTTTCTTGGCGGACCTCATGAGAGGACGGCGTCAATATGTGAGACATGGTATATATGAGTCCCAAACTTACCTCACTGGATCTGGAGTAAACCAGGGCTCGGTGACCGGTCCATTATATTTTCTTATGATGATCCACGATTTACCCAAAGTATTATCTTCTGCTCGATGTCTCTTGTACGCCGACGATCTTAAACTATTTCTCGAAATCAAATCTCGTAGCGACTGTTTACGCTTACAGGATGACATCAATAGCATTTACGAATGGAGCGTGAAAAATAAAATGTTGTTTAACTACAGTAAATTTAATGTAATGACATTTGACAGAAAAAAGAATCCAATTCATTTTGATTACCACCTGGCTGCAACATCCATACATAGAGCAAACTCTGTCAAAGATCTGGGAGTTACTTTCGACCGCAGTTTAACATTTCACGATCATGTGTCAGATCTTGCCAAAGAGGCTTACCGTCGTCTTGGGTTTGTGCTTCGAAACGCGAAAGACTTCGAGAATCCTAAAGTGATGGAAACTCTTTACGGCTCTTTGGTCAGGAGCAAGCTGGAGTCAAGCGCATGTGTCTGGAGCCCTCATCATGTCACATACACACGCTTGCTTGAAAAGGTTCAGAAAGCTTTTTTAAGAGCATTGTACAAAAAACAATATGGATATTATCCGTTCCTGTACCCGACCAAGTATTTACTTGGACAGCTCGGCTACAACTCGCTTGAAGTGAGAAGGATGCTAGAACAACTCACTACCTGCGTTAAGGTGCTCAGGGGGTCAGTAGACTCTATTGAACTACACAATCTAAAGTGTGCGCTGTTTGTTCCGGATAAGCCCGGGGTCCCGGTTAACCGGCGTGGCCGGTTGCCGAATTTATTTCATATAGAACATTGTCGCACTATTGCTCGATCCATGTCGCCTCTAATGCGCGCTCGCAACCACCTCAATGCAATCCTGGCCGCTAATACCGATTTTGACATTGTTTTTGACAATTGGAAAACTGTTACATCTATCATTAAGACGTATTGTGAAAATCTCAGAGACCAATGGGATAACAATAACAGCGCTACGAGCGTTGTGGAAATTGAAGAGATTAACGACTAATATTTTGACATTTTATGATTGTATTAATTAATTAATTTAACATAATAATATTAATTGATAATATTTGTAATGACTAATGTTTAAATTGTATTTTTCTATAATTTATTGTAATTAATCATTGAATCAATTATCTGATAATTTTAATTAATTCATAACTTTGTGAGATAAATGTAAGTGTGATGTAATCTCGTTTTTGTCTCAATAAAATAATTTGAAATTTGAAATATTATTTTAGTATCTTCTCTTCGGCATCGGTACAGAGACATGTCTATCACAACAATGCCGAAGAAAAGTACAGTCCACCCTCCCCGCTATCATCATCAGGATGGCGTTGGAGCTGGCCCGCACCCCGCGCACCAGGGACGCGCTCCGCTTGCGCATGCACGTGTGAAAGCAATCCGTGCGCGCGTCCGCGAACATTCCAAAGGCGCTACAAGCAAAGCTTGTGATATGGCTGCCAGAGACTGATATACTACATATACTTATTTTTAAATATACACCTATATAGATAGTAACTAAATAACACCCAGACACAGCAAACGCCTTTGTTCATCACATGAATATTTGCCCTGGGTGGGGATTGAACCCACATCTCTTTGACCCAGAAGTTAGGGGTCTCTAACCACTGAGCCACCGAGGCAGTCATCCACTAGCTACAAGCAAATATCTACAGAGCCACAGATCCTAAGTGAAAGTAGTAAAAATGTTCGAGTGATATATATAGCATAGCCGATCCATCGAATGAATGATGACACTTCGCCATGACATGACTAACTATTGCCCATGTGTGTGTAATACCAACACTGCAAACCTGTTTTTAAATCTAACAATCTGTTGACTGTTCCGTGTCTATATATATTTGAGATGGCAAAATTTGTAAGAAATAATCCATCATTATTTGAACTCTATGAAAATGTTAATAAAAGATCTGCTCCTAGACTCCGACTTAAATTACCACAGCCTCGGCTCGAACTGTTTAGAAATAATTGTGTTTATATGGCGGCCTTAATTTTCAATTCCCTTCCTGAAGAGTTGATTGATTTACCAAATAAGAGGTTCTGTACGCAGTTGAAGAAGTGGCTAGTAAGCGAGAGTTTTTATGAGGTTGACGAATTCTTGAGGAAAGCGTCGTGCCGCATGCATGTTTATAAATGGGCGTATTAATTATTGTTTTTTACTATTTTATTGTTATAATTTCTATTTTTTTTATTTTAATGTAAAAATGACATTACCTATCTAATGACGTAAAATTATTAATGTACCTACGACGAATATGATAATATAATATAATGATTATGACATTGATTAAATAAAAATAGGAGAATTTAATATTATATAAATTAACGTTGCCACACCCTTATAGGGTCATATGTGTATAGCTTTTAAAACATGTTATTTAAGATCTACATGTAATACCACATATGTTGCAATAAAGATTGATTGATTGATTGATTGATTAAGGACCGCCCTACTACCCTACTGCGTAGCGTAGTGGTGAGCACGGGCGTAGGTAGCGCGCGGGAGGCATGAGGTTGGCGGGCGGGTGTGCCCCGGCGTCTTGTCTCTCTGGCCCCCGCGCATACCTATATTTCGGCTTTAGCGCAGCGTACTGCGCATATCTTCCCATCCGTTGATTTGTGTGGCGCTTAGTATAACAATGTTTTCCCGCTTTATGTGGCTGTATAATGCAAAAGAGCCACTTGCCAAAAAATTCTGTGATGACTAAAAAAATATAATTATGATCTGTTGCAGGCCCAGCTATGAAGTGGACAAAAACAACTTCAGCTCAGCGACGTGCGGCCACGACCTTGTCAACGTGCCTCCAGACTTCCCCAGACCTATTGGTAGTTATTAAGATTATGAATATTCCTTTTATGGGAGGACTTTTTGACCGACGAACCACCGGAGGAGGTACAACAACGCGTATTTTTTTTTTTTTATAAATACGAATAACTTTTTTCATAGTGGTCCCATTTCAATAATTCTTTTTTTGTTGGAAAGATTATGCTTAGAAATTTGTTACATTTAAGTTTTATCGAAATCGGCTGAGCCATTTTTGATAAATCAACAATAATGTGAAAAATGTTACATCGATCCGTGCGAAATGTTCGCGAATTCTGAACACGGGTGAAGTCGGTCATGCTATTTTTTGCAAAAAATAATTATTGGTAGTCCACTACTGAACATGCCCGGGAAGGGCGATTGAGTCTCTGAGGAGGCTGGAGTGATTTACAGACTGGTGGAGACCTTCTTCCAGTCTCTAAATCAGGCTAACTCCACGAGACTGCCTCGCTGGCTTATTATATCATAATGTATGTGTGTGTATAATGTGTAATAAGCTTGTATTTATAAGGGTACGATGGGGCTGGCATGGACTTTCGGTCCAAAAGCACCCAAAAAATAAAATAGAATAAAAAAATGGCCGTGGTGGTCTAGTGTTAATGACACCCGCCTTACAATAGTGGAGGTTGTGGGTTTTTTAACCTCCACGATTGTAAGGCGGGTGTCATTAACACTAGACCACCACGGCTTTCATGTCGTTTTAGATAGTATGTACAATTGTACATGTTATAAATGCTGTTAAAACATGTCCATTGATTAAACATCCCGTATTGTTTCAGGTATAGGCGTGTTCGGGCACTGGTCTTCTTCCCTGTCGGAGTACAGCATCCAGGTGTTCCTGGACACGAGCTCGGCCACGCAGTATGGACACAAGCAGCTGTTCCAGCGAGGACAGGCTGAGAACCAGGGTAACATAACATACAAAGGATATGTTCACAAAATGTATGGAGGCTGGTCTAATTCTAATTTGAATTGGGGGCGAGAAGTCCCGCACCGACGTCCCGCATGGGGTGTTTTGTGCGTTTCCCCCTCCAGCGTCTACCCGAGCCAGCCCAGCCCGGGCTCTGGGCCGCTGGCATAACTGTTCCAGTAGCTTAGATGGTGAATCAGATGGTGATAACGTAGAGGCATCGTGCAATCCGTTAGCTATTCTAGTGTCTTCTATGGCTTTGCAGTGCCACAGAACATGCTCTACAGTTTCGTTATCCTGCAAACAGCCGCGACATGTGGGCTGTCAGTGGCTCCTAGTTTATACATGTGACTATTTAAGTTGCAGTGACCAGTTATTGCAGTGAAGTTGCAGCGGCAAGACCTCCGACTTGTGGTAGGACTCATAACTGGTCACTGCAACTATGGAGGCTGATATAATAATAATAAAAAAAAACTGACCACAGCACTCGTTACATCTCAAGAAAGGACATGTTTTTCTGAGTCTATTACATCAGTTATCAACAAAAAAGAGCCCTTTAATATTTTTTAATTAATTTTGAAATTGTTACGATATTATATAATTTATATTTGGCTCAATAGGTAGTTTATCTCTCGAAACTCTGATTAAGACCTCCAAACTGTTAATAAAAGCATTTTTACCAATTAGACACTTTTTAAGTGTTTTTTTGTCACATTGTACCTACTAACTGGTCACACTGGTAGGTTATTATTTTTATTTTTAGTATATTAAGAGATGAATGTGGAAGAAAAATCAGATACAAATACGAGTAAAATAAAGAAAGAACCACTTTATTATTGTTAAACTAGAAAAAAATATAAAAGCTACATTATATTATTTTCTTACAATTTATTTTTCACATTAAAAAAAAATGGAGAGAAAAATATTAAAATGAAATATTTTTGAAAAGCACATAATTACATAATTGCAATTAATTGAAGCTTTCAAAATGATGTATACAGGGTTATTTCTAATCAATTAGCATCCTTCTAGGGGCTTATTCTTGTTTACCCGCGACAAAATATATGGAACAGCTGATTTTTTTTTTTTGAGTTTTGGCGAAAGTCGTAGAACAAAAGTTGTTAGTTTTGATGTACAGAATAAGCCTCTAGAAGGATGCTAATTGATTAGAAATAACCCTGTATATCATCTTGGTTCTATTTTTCTCCGAATATACCACTTGTGGACGTCTCCTTTAGTGCAAAGTTGACCAAAAACTATAAACAAGCAAGAACTATAAACACATTTAAGAATAGACTGGACCTTTGGATAAAGAAGGAAAACGTTTCTTTCACTGCCTCTGTGGCTCAGTGGTTAGTGACCCTAGCTACTGGGTCCAAGAGGCGTGGGTTCGATCCCCACCCAGGGCAAGTATTTATGTGATGAATGTAGGTGTTTGCTCTGTGTCTGGGTGTTATTTAGTTAGTATCTATATAAGTATGTATTTAAAAATATGTATAAGTAGTTTATCAGTCTCTGGCAGCCATATCACAAGCTTTGCTTAGTTTGGGGTCAGAGGCCGTGTGTGAAATGTCTCCAAATATTTCTTTATTTATTTATTTGTCAGATAAATACTAATTTAATTCGACTCTGCTTGATATAGGCACATCAGTATACACTGCTCGCCTATAAACAAATAAATAAATAAAAAAAACATCAGGATATTAGGATCATAAAGATTTATGGTTTTTTTATTTCAGATCTCGAGAAGAAGTCGAAAGAGAAGCCCTCTCCTCGGAAGACAGATGATGAAAAGCCTCGGTATTATCTGAAGCTGATCAGCATACTTGACGTTATATTCGACATGTTCGTGTTATAATCCAACCACCCGCATCGGGCTCGTGCTGACCACGTCAAGATTTTCACCAACTTTTCATGAGCTAAAATCAGCTGGGATAAAGCAGATTGGCAAACTAAAATGGCGGTTGGCAGGGCAGATGGCGCGGAGACCTGTGCTATGATTGGTATACTGAGCGCAACACAAATCGAAGGATGAGAAGTTAGCCGCAGATGACACTTCGCCGTGATTCGCTAATTATTGCGCATGTGTGCACAATGCCTACGCAAGTGGCGAAGTAGTGAGGTCATCCGTACTGCCCCCGATAGTTAAAAAGGCGCATCTAACATCTCCCACTTTGAAATCAAGATGATTATACTAGCAGATATATATTTTATCTTATATGAAAAAGAACAAGATTTAAACAAATAATAAATGTATAATATATTATACATCGCGAGACTCGAAAAAAAAGCCCATCTGCCAGTAAATGCATCTTAATCTCGAAATAAGAGATGTCAGATGCGCCCTTTTAACTATCGGGGGCAGCGTAGGGAGCGCGCGGGAGGCATGAGGTTGGCGGGCGGGTGTGCCCCGGCGTTTCGTCTCTCTGGCTCCCGCGCGTACCCATATTTCGGCTTTTGCGCAGAACGCTGCGCATAACTTCCCATCCGTCAATTTGTGTGGCGCTCAGTATATTATCTCAAACGACGTTATATTCGACTAGCTGCGCCCCGCGTCGTTACCCGCGTTAACCCGAGATAAAAAGTAGCCTATGTATTAATCCAATGTCTAAACTACCTTAATACTAAGTTTCATCTAAATCGGTTCAGCCGATTGTTCGTGAAAGAGTAACAAACATCCATACTTACAAACTTTGGCGTTTTAATATTATCAGGAAGTAGGATATGTTCGTGCTATAACCACAACGCAACGGGCTCGTCTGATGATCACGTGGTGATTTTTATCAGAATGGCAATTTAAAATAGCAGTAGGCAGGTCACATAATACTGAAAACTGATACTATCTGAAACTGGACGCATACTCGATATGTTTGTGTTATAATCCACCCACTTTGGGTTCCATTGGGTTTTTTGATACAATTTAGAATTATTATTATATATTACGGGACTAATCGCGCACTAAAATTACGAGATAAATAAATACCTCCTCATCCCGACGTTTCTGTCGAGTTGCATCGACCGTGCCCACGGGTAGAGTGTAGATGAAGTAGCTGACTGGCTAATGCCAGTCTACCCGTGAGCACGGTCGATGCAACTCGGCCGAAAAGTCGGGATGAGGAGGTATTTATTTATCTCGTAATTTTAGTGCGCGATTAGTCCCGTATAGTATCCTACTAATATTATAAACGCGAAAGTTTGATGGATGGATGGATGTTTGTTACTCTTTCACGCAAAAGCTACTGAACGGATTGAGATGAAACTTTGCAATAATATAGCTTATATATCAGAATAACACATAGGCTATAAATTATAATGATATTGCGTAAATGTTCCATAATATAACGATAAGTATTAAGTAAGTAGGAAAAATTCTGCTATCTGCGAGCTATTTTAGAGTGCGCTTTGAAATGTCAAAAAAAACAACTGTCGAATCCAACAAACGTCAAATCGTTTTATTTTTTATTTTTTTGATTTTCCACCTCTTTTATTAAGGGTGGTCGGGCCTCGGGTTTGAAAGACGGAAAGTGACATAGTCTATTTTTTATCCCGGATAATAAAGGGTTCCCATGAGATAGCACAAAAATCAAAATATCATGCGGGCGAAGCCGCGGGTAAAAACTAGTATAATAATAATTCTATACTGGGATCAAAAAACCCAATTGATTAAAACCAAATCTTGACTGTAGCTCACTTGCGCGAGGATTGGGGTATCCGCAGCTTGTAACTAACTTCACAGCCAAGATGTTTTATTCGGCTTATAGGCATATACCGCGCCACACAAGTTGGTGGATGTGAAGTTAGATAGGGGAACTGAAGGCAAAACGGGACACTTAAGGAAAACCAACATATTTTCTATTTCTATTAAGTTTTATTCAAAGAAATGTTTTCCAATTGTCCTTAACACTTATCAGTCTACATTAATTAATCATCAGATTTTAAAAAATATCACGCATTAAGAAGATTTTGAATGATTTCCAATAACTCCCCTTTGGACCATTTTGCCCACATATGAAGGTAAAACGGACCACACTAACGGGTAAAACGGACCCGCCAGATAACTATACATTTTGTACTCTGGAGTGCATCTTTCGCATATAAACCTTGTATCTTCGTCTTTATCTTCCACCCCTGCGCAACTACCATGTGCCCAGAGGTGACAAATAGGGCATTGAACCCAACCTTCATTTGGTTGAAAAAAAAAGATGTAAACAGTAAAAACATTCAGTGTCTTCTATGTCTTCGTCAGAAGACGAATCCTTCCTATTTCTCTTTCTCTTTGGTTGCGTTTTCTTTTTTGCCTTTCCATTAGTAATTTTCTGTTAGGCGTTCAAGTTAAGATTTTTTTTAACTTTCTTGGCTTCGTTTAAGTTATTTGTTGTTTCAAGTTCTTTGCGATACGGTGAAAAAGTTATTACGGCAGTTTTTCCACGTCTAATATTTTTCCTTTTCTTGGCTGATGTTTTTTGAAAAGGCATTAGTTTTGGGCTAACGAGGAAATAACTCTTTTCATCAAGTTTATTTGCTGGCAATGCTGCTGGAACTTGTGGTTGAATATCGTCATAATTAATAAATTGATCATTTTGATTTGATTTAAATGATTCGTTAATAACAACTATAATTTACTATAAATTGCACTGTAAAAACAAACCTTGACTCGACGAAAAACTATGAATAATTAAGTTAGAAGTCAAAAAACACACTAAGGCAAAACGGACCCGTGGTCCGTTTTGCCCGGGTCCGTTTTGCCTTTTAGGTACTTTTTTATCCCATGTAATTTTTTTAGGTTATGCATGAGACCAATTTTGACTAATTTGTTCTTTAAGAACCAATAATTTAATGAAGATAGCTATGAAATTAAAAAATACAGTAAGTACTAAACACATCAAAAGTAAAGGCAAGTCAAAAAAAAGGTTTTTTACATCAAAATACCAAAAAAACGACTAACCGCGGCCAAAATCTGTAGGAACGTATGACAGTCTCGCGAACACTGACTGAGAGCGAGAATGAAGGAACTCTTTTAGCTACGTAAACCATCAATAGATGGCGTTAGTAGTTTCGAAGTAATCGCATAGTTCCGTTTTGCCCGCAGGGTCCGTTATGCCTTCTATTCCCCTACAAGCTAACTCACAAGTCCCGTAGTACTGTACTGTACTGTACTGTACCAGCCTTTTAATAGTCCACTGCAGGACGTAGGCCTACCCACAAAGGGTGTTTGGGCCATACCCACCACGCTGGCCCAGTGCGGGTTGGTGGATTCACATACGCCATCGAATTTCTTCTACGGACGTATGCAGGTTGCCTCACGATGTTTTCCTTCACCGAAAAGCCAGTGGTGTGAAATTCCGTACATAAATTCCAAAGAACTCATTGGTACGGGACCGGGGATTTGAACCCACGACCTCACGATTGTAAGGCGGGTGTCACTACCTCTAGACCACCACGGCTTAGTCCCGTAGTATATCTATAATAATAATGTGATCAAATCGCGAAAGTTTAAAAACAACAACAGTATAGAATTGTCTGTTGTACATAGGCCTGCTCTCGAAGGCCCATCGGCCCTTATGAGTCTTCCTGCTTGTAGGGTAAGCTTCTTATTCTTCTTCTTAAGAAAGTAATATTAATGTATAATTAATAATCTAATTGAAATCACAGGCTTAGCCTAGACCTTTATTAGGCATCAATGGAGCCTGAGCCAACATTGAGAGGCCCCTTTTACAATTTTATTATGAAATATAAAAACAGTAGTAGGTATAAAAAGGATAGCGTGAAATGGAAACTATGGCATATAAAATGACTTGAAATATCGTATCTGGGCTATTTTGGTGAAATTTTAAATGATTTGTAAAATTAGACTACGGAATGAGGTACGGCACCCGCTAAATATGCCCCATTTCAAAATTTCCTAGCGGGTGGTGACTTGCCGTCCACTAAATGGGCCCCCCATAAAGGCTACCGTAAGTTGGCGCGATCTATAATATATATAAACTAGTTTTTACCCGCGGCTTCGCCCGCATACGCAATATATCACTATAATTTATAACCTATGTGTTATTCTGATATATAAGCTATATTATTGCAAAGTTTCATCTCAATCCGTTCAGTAGTTTTTGCGTGAAAGAGTAACAAACATCCATACATCCACCCATCCATCCATCCATCCATCCATCCACACAAACTTTTGCGTTTATAATATTAGTAGGATAACTAGCTGCCCGGCCACGCGTTGCTGTGGCTAAATAAATTAAAATTGCGACTATAATTTGAGATTTAAACTATCCTATCTCTCAAGTTGGATCGAACTGCACATGGTGTGCGAATTTTATTATAATCGGTTAAGTGGTTTAGGAGTCCATTGAGGACAAACATTGTGACACGAGATTTATATATATTAATAAGAAGATAATTAAAAATTTTTTCGCGTAAAAATAGCTTCAACCGTAAACAAAATTCGAATAGTTGGTTCGAAGTGATGTACCTTTGCCATTTCGGATTTGTTGATTTTTCAAAAACTACTTAACCGATTTCGATAAAATTTAAAAGAGACCATTTCTGAAGTATGATCTATCAATATTTTTTTTTTTATCAAAATCAGTTCATAATTAGCCGAATAATCGTATAACACACAAAAATATACAGGGTTATTCCTAATCAATTAGCACAATTTTAGGGGCTTATTCTCAGGGGCGGTCTTAGCTAAACTTTTCGGTGGTGCGAGATCTTATGGTGGCGCCCCAGTTTACATAGACACAAAAAAAATAACATACCAATACCTTGTAAAACATTTATTATTTTACAAGGTATAAGGTAAGTATAATTAATTTTACATTTATGTTCTTTTATTTCATGTTATTTTTTTTGATGAGAAGAAGAGAATATATGAAGGGTTATTACTTTGACTATATTTATTTAATTAAAAACTCTTAGAATCTAGAAAATCACTTTTCTAGCCTTTGCGCTTGAGAATTTTTTTTATTAAATCCGAATAATTTAATCCTTGGGCAATGTCATTTTATATTGATAGAATAGCAAGATCTGACAGTCTTTCTTGACACATTGTCGAACGTAAGTACGTTGTTTTAATCAGTTTTAATTTACTGGAGCTTCGTTCACCTTTGGCGACAGTTATAGGGATGGTCAGCAAAATCCGAAGCACTGTCCACACATTCGAGAAAATATCCTGCCAATCATTTTTTTGATATGTTGAAGAACTTTTATCGGCTCTGCTGATTCAAGGTTTTTTAATAATGGATGCACGCTCAAAACTTTTTTCGTTCGTTCATTCGTTCTTCAACCAATTCGCAACTAGACACGTCACATTTTTCCCCATCGGTAAAAATCATTTGCAAATCTGCACAGGCTTTTTCTAATAAAGACTTATCAGGAATTATTTTGATGTTATACAAAAACGACCATGTATCATTGAATTTGGATAATTGTCCAAACAAATGACCAATGCATTTAAATTGTATAGGTATATCATAGGGTAAAAGACGTTAATTTTGTGACAGTGACAAAGCCTCTGATGCAGCAACTGAATCATTCGTTTCCTCGTGAAGATTCCAAAGAGCATCACGAACTGAACAGTAATTGTAGCGAACAGAAGCAAGGCTAGAAACTCTACTCTTCCAGCGAGTTTCGCAAACTTTTTTCAGATATAGTCCTTTTATATGTTTGGATATGACTTCCCACCTCTTTGTTGATCCAGAAAATAATACAAATAGTCTTTGGAGAAATCCAAATAAAGAGACCGATTTAACGGATGATTAAGCTGCATCTGCTACCACCAAATTAAGCTGTGACAGCCACATGGGTTAAAAAATGCTCGAGAATATTGGTTCAGAATTCTGGTTTGGACACCTTTGTTTGTTCCTACCATGTTGGCGCCATTATACATCGTACCCTTGACTTCGACAATCGTTCATATCCGAGTTAACTTCATGCAATTTCATCAAGAAAAAGGCCAGTGAGCCCTTCTCCTGAAGAGTACCGGCTTGTAAGCAACGAAACTTCTTCTCCATTAGTGTCAACAAAACGGAAAGTTAATGATAATTGTTCAACGTGGCTTACATCAAGAGTGCAGTCCAGTATGATAGAGAAGTATTTGGATGACTTAATCATAGTCAAAATTGTATTACAACTTCACTTCCAAGTAAGCCAATTAACTCGTTATGAATTCTTTAGCTGAAATAGTGGACATTAGTCTCTTTACTAACAATACGGCGAAGGTGTTCCATCATCACAGGATCATAATATTTTCCTAGAAGTTGCACCAAACCCAGGAAGTTGCCATTATTATTAGTGTATAAAGTTTCAGATCCAGAGCTTCTGAACGACAAATTATTTCCTGCTAAGAAGAATACTATGGCCATCATTCGTTCCAGTATAGCGGCCCACCTTGATTTTTCGTCTTTAATTTGTTTTTGCAAGTGTTTGCCTATTCCACTGAAATTTTTCAATCTAATCGATGTTTCTATCCAATTATTAATTGTTCATAGCACGCCGATGATCTGTAGATGTTTTGTAAGTTTTGAGACGTGTCGATAAGTGTCTCCAGTCGTCTAATCCAACTTTTCTCAAATTAGAGTGGATATTTCGATTAAATATACTGCAGCAAAAACAATATACCTTGTCTGGTAATTTTGAGTATACAAGCCATCAAAAGTTTCCCTATTTGGCATTACTCTTTGAAAATGTATATTTGAAAAATGACGCCCATCATGTTTTTTAGGGTACTTTTCGTTACTCATTTCATTGCGTACAGGTCTACGTATATTTATGTCGTCTTTTGTGGACGAATGAATAAGCGGCGGCCATTTTGAAATATCATCACTTTTATCTGGAAGGCATGCTGCATCTGAAGTTATTATAGAAGATGTGGATGGTATATCTTCTATAATAACTTCAGATGAGGTCCCAGGAGTAGCATCATCTCCAGTGTTTTGCTCTCAATGATGTTTAATGTCTTTGCTCTTCATGCTCATCAGCTTCTTTGTTTTCTCCTGTGTTGAACGCTTGATGATGATGATTTAAAAAAAATTGCAAGTGATTTTGAAGCTTTCTCAGTATCCTCTTGTTTTTTCTTTTTAGGTTCTGCGATCTTGATAGTTTTTTTGGTGTATATAACATGCCGCGTGTTTATTTTATGTTAGAAATACATTTGAACAACTTCATTCTAACAGTTGACATTGACATAAGACTTTATTCTAACTGGACATTGGCATATGCATTATGCTTGTGTGTTCACAAGCGCCGCCGGGCCGGCAACATCGGAAGCTCAGTGTCACCCCCCTGCTTGCGCGTAAGTCGATCGGTACCTAGTCGGTCGTTAGGCCGTTTTCGGCGCCCCCCGTATGACGGCGCCCGGTGCGGTCGCACCGCTCGCACCGCCCTAGGGCCGCCCCTGCTTATTCTGTACATCAAACTAACAACTTCTGTTTTGCGACTTTTGTCAAAACTCAATAAAAATCAGCTGTTCCATACATTTTGTAGCGGGTGAACGATATTTGTCTATGGAACCACAATTTTTTTTGAGTTTTGTTGAAAGTCGCAGAACAAAAGTTGTTAGTTTTGATGTACAGAATAAGCCCCTAAAATGATGCTAATTGATTAGGAATAACCCTGTATAGTCGAATTAAGAAACTTTCTTCTTCTTCTTCTTAGTTTTGGCGTCGCATTATTGTGCATTTGCCAGTGTCAAGTATTAAGTTTTAATAATTTTTGATAATATTTTATCAAAATAGTCACTGTCATAGTCTCGTCATAGTCCAATAAAGTCGCGGTCAAGTCCAATCATAGTCCAAGTCATACCTCAGTAAAGCAGTGGAGACTTTACTAGAGGCGTCTATGGAGTTTTGGTAACAACACGGAAGAACATGATACGTCACATTATATCACTTGCCTACACTCATGCACGTAAATCAGCTCATAATCAACGAAACACCACCATTTTTCACTAATTATCACTGATAAAAACACAAGTTTAACAAAATAATACAATGAGGCGACATGATTTTTCCGCGTTCCCGCCAAAACTCCTTAAGAAACTTTATTGAAATTGGTTGAAAACTGAAAAATCAGATTGATACGTTTATATACATTTTATATTTTTATTAGTAACATGTTCAGTTAGTTTTATAATAGTATTAAGTATGTGTGTAATTTATTCTGTTTATTCCTTTCTAGTCATTAAATATGAGAGTCTGTACACTAGGTAAAGCCTGGCTTGAAGTTTTCGGTGTATAGACACTATTTAATATTTGTAGTTTTATTTGTATCATTTCACCTATACTATGCAGGGTTATCTGCCCCTGTACTAAGTCAAAAGGGGGTGAGTCAGACCACTATGATGAACCACTTTACTGAACTACTATGAAGCCATCCCAAAAGGAGACGTCCTCAATTGGTATATTATTCAGAGAAAAATCTAACCAAGATGATATATATTTCATCATTTGAAAGCTTGTTTTATGGGCTTCTCAAAAAAATCTAATATCGATAGTTTCATCCCTGCATTTTTTAAAATGTGAAAAATAAATTGTATGAAAAATAACAATACAGCTTTTTATTTTTTCTAGTTTAACAATAATAAAGTGCTTCTATCGTTATTTTACTTGCATTCGTAGCTGATTCTTCCACATTCATAATTTGCTAAAATTAAATTTTTTGATCTACCTGTGTGACCAGTTAGTAGGTTCAATGTGACATAAAGACACTTAAAAAGTGTCTTATTGGCAAAAATGCTTTATTTTAACAATTTGGAGATTACTTAATCAGGGTTGATAGAGATAAAATACCTATTGAGCCAAATATATAGATACATAGATAAACACTTTATTATTAACACTAAAATACAATTCAGAAAAAATACACAGAAAGGAAAAAAAAACAAGCGACATAAAATAGTGCAACAAAGGGCGGCCCTATTGCTTATAGCAATATCTTCCAGGCAACCCTTTCTTCTGGAGAGGAATTAATAAAAAAAAATTGAAAATACGGAGTGAGTAGCAAAAGAGAGATCTATAATTATATTTATCCTAATGAATTCAAAATTAATTTAAAAATAATTGCAGGTCTCTTTTTTGTTTTTAACTGATGTATACTCAGAAAAATATTAACTTTCTCGAAATGTAACGAGTGTTGTGATTAGATTTTTTGATTATTATTATACCAGCCTCCATACATTTTGAGGACATGTCCTTTGAGCATAAAAATCAGCTGTTCCATAGAAACTCCAATACAATATTTTCAATACAAGTTTGACAGCTGTCACATTGCCACCTGTAATGCAACTCTATTATGAATTCCAGAATGACAGATGTCACTATGATATCTGTCATATTAAGCCAGCGCTGGAGGCGGAATTTGAAGCTACTCAGTGTTGGAGCTGAAATTGATGAGTTATGAACAGAACTGGTGTAATAAGCCAAATGGGATGATTCAGTGCATAGTTATGAACAACTTTCACTATGGGTCTAACCCAGAATTAATTCAAAATAAAACATAGTAAAGCATAGTAGATAAAATAAAATCAGTTGTTTCATACATGTTATCGATTCCGAGTAGCAATTTTGTATGGAACAGCTTTTTTATTTATTAATAGACTAGTTTTTACCCGCGGCTTCGCTCGCATGATATTTTAACTTTTGTGCTATCCCATAGGAACCCTTTATTTATCCGGGATAAAAAGTAGACTATGTCACGTTCCGTCTTTCAAACCATGTTCAAACCCGATCCAAAAAATTAAACAAAAAACGATTTGACGGTTGTTCGATTCGACAGTTGATTTTTTTTGACATTTCTTGAAGCGCACTCTAGATTAGTTCTCAGAGTTCTCAGATCTTACTTAACACTTATCGTTATATTATGAACAATTTACGCAACATCATTATAATTTATGGCCTATGTGTTATTCTGATATATAAGCTATATTATTGCAAAGTTTCATCTCAATCCGTTCAGTAGTTTTTGCATGAAAGAGTAACAAACATCCATACATCCATCCATCCATCCATCCATCCATCCTCACAAACTTTCGCTTTTATAATATTAGTAGGATAGATAGATAAACACAGTGAGATGTAACCATCATTGGATAAACACTTTATTGTTAACACTAAAATACAATTCAGAAAAAATACACAGAGAGGAAAAAAAACAAGCGACATAAAATAGTGCAACAAAGGGCGGCCTTATTGCTTATAGCAATCTCTTCCAGGCAACCCTTTCTTCTGGAGAGGAATTAATAAAAAAAAACAAAAAAATGAAAATACGGAGTGAGTAGCAAAAGAGAGTAGACAAAAAAAATACTTATTACAAATAATAAATACTTACATAACGAGTTAAAATTTGAATACATTTAGTACCTAGTCATGTCGACAGCCATTGGTCATGGCATATTTGTCTCGCCGTACGTACAAGTCCATGTCTAGACACCCACGCAATATGGCGTGATCATGAGACCACCGGATGCTGACACAGCGACTCCCGGCCACCCAGCGCGTAGACTAAGCTCTAGATTTAATTAACATTTTATTTCGTCATTCTGCTCTTGGTCACTGCGTATACACCAGAATAGAAGCCTTTAAAAATAATAAAGAGTGAAAAAAATAATAGTAGGATGAAACCCATTAGAAAAGGAGGGGAATATTATAAAAATAAAAGGAAAAATAATTTACGGGCGATCTGAGGTCGGGAAGGGGGGAAGAATCGAAGATTTACTATAGTATAATATATATTTTTTTTTTCACCATCGGAAAGTAGAGATTTCAACAAACAGAAAACATACCAACTTTTTGAAAAAACCTGATATTTTGACGGTTGAATTTTCGATTGAAAATTAGGGTGTTTTTTCGATAATAATTCAAAATAAGGTGAAAAAATTAATATTTTTAATCAAATAAATTAGATAGATAGATAGATTAACTCTTTATTGCACACCAAGAAATAAACAAAAAGAAGAAACAAAGATACATAAACAGTGTAACAATGGGCGGCCTTATCGCTGATAGCGATCTCTGCCAGGCAACCTTAGGATGGAGAGGACAGAAAGCGTATAAATTACAGCGTATTTGGGACATAAAAAGGTAAGTTTTCACTAAATTTCGTTAAAAAAAAATATTTTTGTAAAACATAAAAATAAAAAACCAAAACCTTGGTTTTTTGGATTTTTCACATAAATTTTGAGGTTATGTGAAAAAAGTGTCAATACAAAAGTTTTAGATCTTTTTATTACCTACAACTTTGCCATTTGACTTTTTTCGATAGGACTTTTAGTTTTGCCGGAAATCGAGAAAAACCGTATTTTACCCTTCAAAACCCCCCCATCCCCTTCCCGACCTCAGATCGCCCGTAAATTATTTTTCCTTTTATTTTTATAATATTCCCCTCCTTTTCTAATGGGTTTCATCCTACTATTATTTTTTTTGGTCACACTTGACTTTTATAATTAATTAAAATTCGATTAAAATTATTTTTTAAAAACAAAAAGGGCGTTTCCCTAAACAAGTCTACCTACATCCTAATACATAAATAAAACAATAATAATATAAGATACACTAATACATACAATTAATCAGCTGGATTTTGATAAAATCAGATGTTTCATACATTTTGTCGATTCCGAGTTGCAATTTTGTAAAGAAAAGCTGTTTTTAGGGTATTATTATTACTAAGGGTGGAGTGCACCAACATTTTGACCGGCCGATTATCTATTTAACCGTCGTTTAAGCAGTTTTTAGTGTTCACCACAACAAAATCCCCGGTTATGTCCCCTAACCGCCCGATCATCTTAACCGGGCTCAATAGGGTCGTTTAAACCTCGGTTATGTAACTTTGTTGACATTTGCCAGCTAGTTACGTCAAATCAAAACCGTTTCAAGTTATTCGAGGTTATTCTGTTTACCAACAATAATTTGCAACTCATTTGTAATTTCGTACTTAGTATAGAAAATATGCAGTCGGCGTTTAACTTACTAGTAGACAACTATCATGAATACTATCTGGATCTTCTTGATGATATAGACAATTTTGAAGTGATGTCGAAAAGACCACGGGTGTCAGAAAAGGCTATTTGTCCATTAATGTACAAGCAATATGTAATGCCCAATTGACGCTTACTGATCTTGTGGTGCGCTGGCCAGGTAGTTCCCATGATGAATGGATCTTTAGTGCATGTAGGAGAAATGCTTTGTTTACTTTAGGATTATATGGAGATGGAACTCTTGTAGTAGACAGTGGATACATGAACAGGGACTACCTAATGATGCCATTAAGTGTTATTACATCACGTGCAGAATCTCTTTACAATGAATCACAAATAAGGACCCGTAACCCAATTGAACGATTATTTGGGATTTGGAAAAAACGTTTTCCAGTTTTAGCTTTAGGAATTAGAGTCCATCTAAAAAATGTAATACCAATAGTAGTGGCAACAGCAGTATTGCACAATATATTACAAGTGAAAAATGAAGAGGTGCCTCGTGACGATCCAGATCTCAATATGTCAGCACCATGGCAAGAAATCCTCCAACAAGGAATTATTAGAACACAGCGTTCTACTGATCAACAGCAACACCGCACAGATATAAATCCCAGGCGAAGAGCTTTGATCAATAATTATTTTCATAGTCTAGCAACTTCAGAATAATAAATAATAGCCTGGATATGGATCATTCAATAACTTTTGTCGCTGAAGCGTGTTACATATTCATATCGCTTTTATATGTAATTTAATTTTAGGTTAAGCTAATACAATAAAACAAAAATATAACACAACTCTTTTTACTATAGCAACCACTTTCATACTGAAGCATGGAATCAATCGGATATCAATTTTTGTGTCTTAAGCTTTTCTTGCTTTAATTGTTCTTCTAATATAGCAATCCTGATATTTCCCTCTTTTATTGCATTTTCTTTTAATAACCTTACTAGCTCAATTTTCTCTTTTATCAATACATCTCCAGCGCAATCGTTTTTTGGTCTTCTCCGTTTCAGCCAGCTATCATTATGTGATCCCGGCTTAAGCACTTCCGATACTGGAGTCACTTATCATTTGCCTGTAAAATAAAAACAAATTGAACAAAAGCAGTTAATTAACAAAATTATGTACCTACTATACATATATTTTTTAATTTTTAAAAAAACGATGTAAACATATTTTTATGTATGAGTATTTAAAATATTCTAATAAATTAAACTGTTCAACATAATAACAAGATTGATAAGGAGTAATAATGAAGTATTACATTATTTTCTTTCAATGTAGCATTTGAAGTACTCGGTAGTGACAACATGGCATTTGAAGTACTTGGTAGGCATACTACTTCATTCTTCATCTCAATATTTTCCTGTAACAAGTAATAAATGATTATATAAAGATGTAGATAATACTATTTCATATACTATACCCCTTATGATTTCTATTGCAATATTAGTGGGCAGTGCACATAGCACGGAGATAGATGCCATGTATACAACGGATAGATGTTGTTGAAAAGTTCACAATTGTAGACAGTACCAACAACCACAGATATTGTTGCGCTCGCATAGTGTAGTTTGATGAGGTGTATGACAAGAATCACCAAAATTAATTAATGCCACTTCCAACCAGTTTTATTGAAAATCTATGTATAAGGGCGGCTTATCCAGACCGGTGCAGCAGCGGACATCCTATGCCTGATATGATAACTATGAATTGAAAGTTAACAGCAAATAGAAATAGGATTGTATTCTCGCTCACCTTATTATTATCCTTTGTTGTGTTTTCAAATGGAAGATCTTCATGTATTACATAAACATTATACTCAGGTTCATCGCTTAATTCCATAGTGAAATCAATTGTGTCCTGTAAAACAATATATGTAATAATTAATTTTATGCAAGTATTCACACCAAATTCTAATGAAGGTAATAAGCCATAGTTCTCACGTCTTTTGTGGTATCGCCATCATAGGTATTGCTGATACCTTCCAAGGCTGGCCCTAACACAGCATCAACTGCGTCAATAATCTTTTTGTCTTGACTTGGCGGTGGCGTCGGCGGTTTACCGCCACCTAAAAAATGAAATTAAGGATTACTTACGGTTAAACAAAACGAGTTTCAGTACATAAGTACTTGTTAAATTCATATTTATTTAGAAAATATAGGTACACACCAGTCATAAACATTTGCTTCTTGGTTTCCGCTTTGTCTTTTTTCGTTTGCCGTTTTATATTTTCCCAGCAGCATTTTAGATGTAAGTGGCTTCTGTAGCAATACGTGCTTAGCGAATTAAACTCTGCAGCCAATTTTTCCCATCCTCTCAATTTGTCGGCATTAGATGTTGCATCGGTTCGCTTATTTTCAACAACTTTTCTGTATTTTAAAACTAATTCAGACAAAATAATTTTCTCGTCCGAGGTGAAATTATTCGTCCTCTTTTTATCCATCTTGCTCATTTTAGGCTTAAACCGCAAATATGCAAAAATCACAAATCAAACGCAAATTCTATTACAAATCGACACTGGAATTGTGAAAAAACCTCGAAATAAAATAACACGTAAACTAATGACATTCATTAAAATTTGACATTGACATAATAAAAAGTTTTGTGCTACCTATCTAAGTTGAGAAGTTCAACATTGCAGTGACTCTTTCAAACAATAAAGTACATTTTAAATTATAAGTATTCTTTATAATGCCACTAAATACAAAAGACACTTTCGCTGCACCAGATGCGCAACAACAAATGACTTTTAAAATGAGTTGCAATATAATGCATACACATTCTTTATATTATCTGTGGTTTCATTCAATAAACCGTCGGTTTTGTAACCGAGGATTATTTTTGCATGGTGAACAGTAAATATTATAACCCCCGTTTAACCCATGTTTAGGATTTCATCGGGCGATTATGTAACCGACGTTTAAGTAAGGGTTGGTGCACTCCACCCAAGATCCGCTGTCTGTCGGTCACCAGGCTGTATCTCATGAGCCGTGATAGCTAGAAAGCTGAAATGTTCACAGATGATGTATTTCTGTTGCCGCTACAACAACAAATACTAAAAACAGAATAAAATTAATATTTAAGTGGGGCTCCCATACAACAAACCTTATTTTTTATCCGTTTTTCGCTCGATATTAATAATGGTAACAGCGGGGCGATTAACAGTATGCTGAGTGTGAGTGTTGTCGTAAACATGACGCGCTCTTCAGCGAGCGCGTAAGCATGTAATTTGTATGAAGAAATGTACAGCGCCACTAGCGGCGCGTTTAAGAAATACTGTGCGAGTGAAAGTTCATACAAATTACATGCTTACGCGCTCGCCGAAGAGCGCGTCATGTTTACGACAAAACTCACACTCAGCATACTGAGTGCCAAGTGGGAGATTTGCAAATCATATCGAATTACTTTTACGTCGCGTTGACCGAGCGCGCCGTGCACACACGCGAGCACATTGACACACACGCTTGAATTAGCCAATCACAGACGTTGCCGCGCTCGTGTTCGATCGGTTTGGCGCTCGTTACATTACCGTAAAAAACACTCACACTTAGCTATTCCGTTTTCTGTACGTGACACAAGATGGCGCTGTGCCATTTCCATAGAAATCACATCAAACGTTAACGCGATCGAGCTCGAGCGAAAATCTCGCACACAGCCCTCTGATCTAGTTACTAAAGTGACCACAGATATCTGTAAAATAATAAAAGACATATCCATTTTAAATCCTATTTATTATTAAACACAAAAATAAATTAATCTTATAACAATACAATAGTTAGTAAAGAATGCAAAAAATATGTAAACAAAATTCCGAAGTGCTTTTTTATTTTCGACAACACATCAAAAAATATTTTAAGTTATAAATGTCAATATTCTAAGGAATTTAACATAGTTTTATAAAGGTTTTCTCGTGAAGGAAAACATCGTAAGAAAACCTTTATACGTCCGTAGAAGAAATTCGAAAACGTATGTGAATCTACCAACCCGCACTGGGCCAGCATGGTGGATATGGCAAAATCACCCTTCATGAGTAAGCCTGCGTCCTGCAGTGGACTAATAAAAAAAGGGTGGTACGGTACTACCCCCGTTCGTGCATAGGCTTGTGATCAACAGTTGACCGCGGGTGGCATTTTCCAACTGAGCGCTACCGTGGCTCGGATGACACGTTAAATTGTAGGTCCCGGTTGTTTTAACCGTTTAGCCATGTCAGAGGCCTCCAGGCGGCCTAAAAACTCTGACACCAGGGCTAGCCACCCGGCCTATACGAACTTACTTACTTACTTAACAGTTGATTCTAACAAAACATATAAAAAGGAACAAGGACATATAAAAAGGCCAGTATATTACGGTTTCGCATGTATTTTAGGGTTCCGTACCTCAAACGGAAAAAACGGAACCCTTATAGGATCACTTTGTTGTCCGTCTGTGTGTATGTCAAGACTCTTTATCTCGGGAACGCGTAAAGATATCGAGTTGAAAGTTAAACTGTATACGTACTCGTATATCTATGGTTTCTTACACCTATCCACGAAGGGTGATTGGACCATATCCACCACGCTGGCCCAGTACACCCACGACCTCAAGAATGACGGGACAGCGTTACAACCACTAAATCACCGCGGCTTGTTTATTTTAATTTACTAATTTGATTTAATTCCAAAATGCATTTCACTTAAAAACTAATACAGACTAGCTAATAACATAATCTCTAAAATTTTCATACAAGGTGTTAAATCATTTTTACTATGGTGGTACCAACTCTTAATTTTTTATATTTTAATGGCTTCGACAAAAGGCATGTTATAGGCCGAATTATACAAGTCTATGGATGTAAAGTTAGCTACAAACTGCGCGAAACCCAATCAACGAGCTGTGAGTATCAGTCAGGATTCGATACTGCGCATCTTGTAGCTAACTTTACATCCACAGACTTGTTAGTTTCGGCCTACAGATTCACACAAAAATATAACTATAAGTCTCGAGCATCAACGTAGGGTGGCGTGTCTGTCAGCCTACTATCGGATACACTTCGGAGAGTGCGCCCAGGAGTTGCACAACCTGGTCCCACCTGCCCCTTTCTTCTATCGTACGGCTAGACGGACGCGACCAGAGCGTCACCCTTTTATGGTGGACATTCCGCGCGTTAGAACCAAGCGTTTCGAATCCTCATTCCTCACACGAACAGCCGGAATGTGGACCGCTTTGCCTGGGTCTGTCTTCCCGCTAAAGTACAACGTGTGTGTCTTCAAATCCCGAGTAAATAGGTATCTTCTAGGTAAGCGTGCTACATCCTAGACCGCATATCTGCTTAACATCAGGCAGTGTGTAGTCAAACGCAAACCTATTTGTAATAAAAAAAATAATCATAATATAATCATATAAGTCGGCGGATGTGAAGTTACCTACAAGCTGCGTAATATCCAATCAAAGCGCAGCTGTTATGCGAACTTCAGTCAGCATTGGGTTTCGCTCAACTTGTAGCTAACTTCATACCCGCCAAGACGTTTGATTTGACCTATAGGTTTTAGTGAGCTGACAACTTTAGTCATTTATTATACAGGGCTATTACTAATCAATTAGGATTTTAGGGGCTTATTCTGTACATCAAAACTAACAATAATTTTGTTCAACTAAAAAAAAACAGCTGTTCCATGCATTTTGTCGAGAAACAACAACTATTTTTTTTTTGAGATTTGACAACAGTTGTTAGATTTGATGTACACAATAAGCCCCTAATAGGATGCTAATTGATCAGAAATAACCCTGTATAAAATTATTGTCAAAAATATAAATAAATCATAAACAACATCTCTTAACTTTGTAGTTAGTTCATCTCACACCTAACACCTTGTATATTTTTTGGTATCCAAATAATCAAACTAAGTCAATATTTTATTAATTAAAAAAAGAGAGGACAAAGAGATTCACTCCGTATCTTACATCTCACTTTTGCTTACATCTAAACTAAAATGTGCGAGTGACAGACATTATGAATACATTTACTATGGCACCAACCTAGGATTTTTTAGAATATTTTTGCTGAAGTGACGAAAGCATTTTTGGAAAATTCTAATCTTAACTCATAGACCGAATCATAAAAGTCGGCGGATGTGAAGTCAGCTAAAAGCTACGCAGTATCCAATCCTGACTATAATAAATAAATAAAGGACATGTCCACAAAATGTATGGAGGCTGGTATAATAATAATCAAAAATTCTAACCACAACACCTGTTACATTTCGAGAAAGTTCATATTTTTCTGAGTCTATTACAACAATTAAAAACAAAAAAGAGCCCTCCGATTTTTTAAAAATTAATTTTGAATTTATTAGGATAAATAAATATATTTGGCTCAATAGGTAGTTTATCCCTATCAACACTCTGATTAAGTAACCTCCAAATTGTTAAATAAAAGCATTTTTACCAATGAGACACAATTTTTAAGTGTTTTTTTTGTCACATTGTACCTACTAACTGGTCACGCTGGTAGGTTATAACTTTTAATTTTAAGAGATGAACGTGAAAAAATCAGCTACGAATGCAAGTTAAATAAGGATAGAAGCACTTAATTATTGCTAAACTAGAAAAATAATAAGCTGTATTGTTATTTTTCATACAATTTATTTTTCGCATTTAAAAAAAATTGGAGGGGTGAAAAAATCTAAATTAAATATTTTTGGGAAGCCCATAAAACAAGCTTTCAAATGATGTGTATATCATCTTGGTTCGATTTTTCTCTGAATAATATACCACTTGTGGACGCCACCTTTATCACAAAAATGATTACGCAATAGAAACCTCAGAGCAAATATCTACAGAGCAGTCCAGGAGCACACAGTATCACAGTTCCTAAGTGAAGGCAGTAAAAAAATGTCCGAGCGCCGTCATACATACCGACTTAGATATTTACATTAAATAATTCGCAATGATCCGTTTTCTCCACAGAGGTACCAGAGGGATAATGTGGTTGATCGAGAAAGGAAAGAAAGAGATGCATTGATTTAATGTGCCATGAGTTAGAATGAGACATGAAAAACATCTCGATTCAGCAGCTACAGTTACACAAGTATAAGTTGGCGGTGGCGATTTGAGGAACTAAAACGGCCATCTTGAAAATTCACTTTGACACTTCCGAGTTCATAGTAAACATCGTTGCGAATATTGTGTTAACTACTGTGCTATCATCATGCTTAAAGTGATAAAAAGTGGTACAAGAGAAGCAGTTATAAAAGTACACTGACATTGAACACAGTGGCGCACAGCCGCGCCAAGTTATACTTGCCGGACTGTAGTTGGCGTTTTTTTCCCGATAGTGTCAAATTCTTGTCAAATTCCAATACATATATTTGACAGTTGACAACTAGTGACAGTGATTGTCCATACATTTTTCCGGTTGAGAATTGCCTCAAGCGACAACAGCACTGACTCTCTTGTTGTAATAGCTCTGTGCTTGCAACCGAGCACTTCCGCGCGGTGTCGTAGTCGGCTTGCAATCGCCTTACGACTAACTAAAAAGCCTGCCCACTACGTAGCTTGGGCAGAGCTTTGGCTCGGACACTTTTATGCACGATTTGTGACTATAAATACTTGCTCGATGGTAGAAACATATAGGTACACTTATAAATTATGCTAAAGCTTCCATAAAGCTTCGTTATTGAAAAAAATACCGGACAAGAGCGAGTCAGGCTCGCACATCGAGGGTTCCGTACAAATCCAGAAAATTTCACAAAATTGGGAAGTAAGTTGTTAAAATCTGTTTACTATAACCATCGGCAAAAAATTTTTTTTTCACTTTTCTCGTCATACATCGAAAATTACACATTTTGAAAATACTTAAAAACCTGTTTTAGCATGTGCTAATGAAGTTCTTTTATATGATACGATTTACTCACTTTGAATTTTGAACCCATATTTTGTGAATATTGAGGCTCTATTTTTTTGTGATTTAAATAAAAATGTAGTTTTCAGATTTATTCCTATATGTGTACTCTGATACAATGCTTCTCGATAAATTTCATAGTTCTATGTCAACGGGAAGTACCCTGTAGGTTTTGATTTTTGCGAGTGTCGAAATATACGGTTTTTACGACATAAACGGCTCTAACTTTTTAAACGATAATTGAGAAGATTTTCTTTTACACAACTGCAAGAGACCATAGATATACGTAAACAGTTTAAATTTCAACTCGATATCTTTACGCGTTCCCCAGATAAAGAGTCTTGATATACACACAGACGGACAACAAAGTGATCCTATAAGGGTTCCGTTTTTTCCGTTCGAGGTACGGAACCCTAAAAATGATTGGATATTGCGCAGCTTGTAACTAACTTCACATCCGCCAACTTGTATGATTCGGTATATATTTGATGTTGTATCGGGTTATTCACAAATAGTACAAAGCCAAATGGGGGTAATTCAGACCATCATTATGAACAACTTTTACTATGGGGCCAACCTGGAATAAGGAAACAAGAAATCAGTTGTTTCTTGCATTTTATTTTACATATTTATTTATTTTATTGCAAATTTTTTTTGTCGATTCTGATGATAGCCGTGGTGGTCTAGAGGTCATGAGACCCGCCTTACAATCGTGAGGTCGTGGATTCAAATCCCGATCCCGTACCAATCTCGTCTTTGGAATTTATGTACGGAATTCCACACCACTGGCTTTTCGGTGAAGGAAAACATCGTGAGGCAACTTGCATACGTCTCTGGAAGAAATTCGATGGCGTATGTGAATCCACCAACCCGCACTGGGCCAGGGTGATGGATATGGCCAAATCACCCTTCGTGGGCAGGCCTACGTCCTGCAGTGGACTATTAAAAAGGTTGATACAGTACAGAGTTGCGATTTTGTACGGGATGGCAATTTTATTTTCTGGTATGGCCTAACAGTAAATGTTGTTAATAACGGTGGTCTGTATCACCTGTCCGGTTTAGCATTCTTTCTGAATAGCTCAGTATAAAAAAAAAACTTTTATACTAAATAAGCTGCCTATTAAAAAAAATACATAATATCATTATTTTTTGGCAAAACATATGCCATTATTTGCCAAAAAATATGACCGACTTCAACCGTGTACAGTTTCGTGAATATTTCACACGGATCGATGTAGCATTTTTCACACTATTGTTGATTTATCGAAAATGGCTCAGCCGATTTCAATAAAATTTAAATGGATCCAATTTCGAAGTACGTATACTCTTTCCAATAAAAAAGAACTATTGAAATCGGACCACTAGATAAAAAGTTATGCGTTGTAATAAATAAAAAAATAAATATACGCGTCGAATTGAGTACCTCCTCCATTTCGTCGGTCAAAAAACAGAGGGGTTAGTCCAGGTTTACGAGTAAATTGAAACTACAGCTGTTTCCGTATGGCTCTATATATTTTTGTACAGCGCCCCTGGCGGGAACAAGGAAGAACTAACCAAAATGTATGGAGCCACACGCAGACGTACACTACGCAAAACCTGGGGACCTATTTTTGAACTTCGCACGTCTGGGAACGTATACTTGTCTTTATGGACACCTTTTTTATATAACTATAACAGAATACGGCTAAAACTCACGTTATAACTATACGGTCGATCCGCAAGGAATCCGACCATTTTCGGAGTATTTAGAACTCCATCCATCATGAGGAGTCGACGCGCGCTAGTCGACGGGGGTGCGCGTATTCGTATTAAGAAGAAAACATAATGAAAAAAAAAATGGTGAATGTTGATGGTCTTAGAGCTGTCACTGTCAAAGTCCCGTAAACGTTCCAGAAATAAGTCTGCAAAGGGGTTAATCGTAAAAATGAACGTTCAACTTCAATTTCAATTCTTGTTTGTGGCTTCTGTGAGGGTGTTTCACAATTTCGCTATGATAATACTGTATTTGATTAGTTTACAGTTTTTAAGATTTTATAACCTTCACCTCTGAAACAAACACAGTATAATCTACATAAACTAATAAGACGAACACAAACACATAGAAATGAAAATGAATTAATTAAGAAGAATACTTAATATAAAAAAAGGTGTATGGTCTTAGTGCTGTCACTGTCAAAGTTCCGTAAACGTCCCGAGGCGTGCGAAGTTTATATTCTAAATAAATTAACTTGATCTCTGCGACAGCTGTCAGAAAAATCACGCCTATGAAGTCCTAAATTTCTTACAGACTACAGGTACTGTCGTACAGACAGTACCTGTCAATGTCATACTTTGTGGGCATGCCGATTAGTGATGGGCGACGAATGATCGTGACCACGGAGTTTTAGATAGTTTTAATTAAAATATCGATAGTTTATACCGACGATATTTTAAATAAAACTTGATTTATCATTAATTTTATTGTATATTTTAATATCATAACATTTTTTACATGTGTAATTAAATGAAACCCAATTATATGTTACATTAGCATCGATAATAGTGAAAAACGTCGATAAATACTACCGTTACATTATTATGAGTATTTAATTAATATCATAACATTATTTACATGTGTACATACTTGATCTTAAATAATAGTAAGTAAATAAAATCCAATTTCTCACCTTCAACTACTCATTCGATTTCATTACAACATTGTTTGAAAATCGATTTTTTCCACCACTACCTCAACTCTAAATATGTCAATCTTCTATGTCAATGTCACTGTCGCAGAGATCAATTTAAATTTTATAGAGTATAATAAAAAAAATGGTGAATGGTCTTAGTGCTGTCACTGTCAAAGTTCCGTAAACGTCCCGAGGCGTGCGAAATTTAAAAATAGGTCCCCTGGACTCTGAGCTCTCTGAGAGCTCTGAGCGCGGTCACAGTCAGAGGCAAACTATTATTTATTATCTAATGTACAAAAATGCACTGTATTGCTTGCTCACTAAAGGCTATAATAGCTTATTCGGTCTTCTTGCTAGATTTGGTGGTAACGGGCTTTTTCTTACATTCTTCATACAGGGTGTCCAGGTCGAACGCCGCTTTTAGATTGTCTATGGAGAATAGGAACCTGCAAAGAAATAGATTATTATTAATACGACGTCTTCGTCACAATCGTTATCAGCTGTAGGACGTCCACTGTTAGATATCTATCTATCAACCGTAGGACGTCCACTGCTGGACATAGGCCTCCTCCATGGATTTCCAATAAGACCGATTGAAAGCGGCCTGCATCCAGCGCGTTTCTGAGATCTTTATTATATCGTCAGTCCATCTCGTCGGTGAATGTCCTACACTGCGCTTGCCGGTCCGTGGTCCCCATTCGAGAACTTTACAGCCCTATCGACCATCTATTCGTCGAACTATGTGCCCTGCCCACTGTCGCTTTAATTTGCTAATCAGCTAGGCTATGTTGGTAACTTTGGTTCGTCTGCGGATCTCCTCATTTCTGATCGATCCCACACAGAGACACCGAGCATAGCCCTCTCCATAGCTCGTTGGGCTATCTTGAGCTATTCATAAGGCCCACATTAAAAGACCACGTTTTAGTTTCATATGTCATCACTGGCAACACACAACTATCGAAAACTCTCGTCTTGAGGCACTGAGGTATATCGGATGAAAAGACGTTACGTAATTTAAACATCTTATCTCAAGAACCAATTTCCGATCTTTCCGGTTATAGTGCCTATACATATATACAGCATGTTTCAGCATTTCCAGCTTGATATTGAGTTCGGGGACACCCTGTATATTACTTAAAACACCTTATCTCAAGAACCAATTTCCGGTCTTTCCGGTTATAGTGCCTGTATATACAGGATATTTCAGCATTTCCGGCTTGACGTTGAGTTCGGGAACACCCTGTATATTACGTCCGACATAGCTCAGTGACCCACGTCGAAACTTTTCGACCACTGAAACGTGCAACGGCCTATCACTGTGGATCTTGTCAGTAAGCTCCAAGTAGTCCGGCAAACTATGCCGGGGGTATACTCTCTGCGAGAAATAAGATATCTTACTGCTGCAGCTTGCCGGTGAAGTCAGGTTGTGGTGTCCTCATGGCTTTCTTTCCCTCTAGTAATAATAGCCGTGTAATCAAGCCTTGGTGGTCTAGAGGTAGTGACACCCGCCTTACAATCGTGAGGTCGTGGGTTCAAATCTCCGGTCCCGTACCAATGAGTTCTTTGGAATTTATGTACGGAATTTCACACCACTGGCTTTTCGGTGAAGGAAAACATCGTGAGGCAACCTGGATACGTCCGTAGAAGAAATTCGATGGCGTATGTGAATCCACCAACCCGCACTGGGCCAGCGTGGTGGATATGGCCCAAACACCTTTCGTGGGTAGGCCTACGTCCGGCAATGGACTATTAACCCTTAAGGTAGCAAGATAATTTGAAGCTAAATAAAACAAAAAAAATATCATAACTCCTTTATTAAGACTCTAAGGCACACAGGAAAAAAATGTATAATATACTATACACTGCTAAATATGTAGAGCAATGTATGAATATTGGCATGTATAGTATAATATACATCGCTACTTATGCCGAAACGTTTGATTGTATAGTATACTATACACAATACAATAATTAGTTATTTTAGTGACAAGTCATAAAGCAATTTCTACCCTTGACTTAGCATAAAATGTACACTTAGTGCAAATAGTAATTGCTTGTCCTCCTTTGCAGTGTTTGCATCGGCGCAGGCAGTTTGCTAGTTGAGGCAAATGATAGAATTGATCATACCTCACATCATCTGTGGGCTTTACTGCCACAGGCTTCCGGATTTTCTTTTCTTCAGTTCCAGCTTTTTGTTGTGAAAAATCATAAGAGATCTTAGATTGGATTTTCATCTAAAGCTCCGCAAATACTTCATATCTAAAGTCTTTCAGATGATCCGACTTGTTTATTATTTTCTTTGTTTGATGGTGTCGTCAACTCAGATGATCCCTTTCCTTTCTTCTCTATCTCTTTGTCAGCAATCAAATCTTGTCTCCTCCTTGTAGTCTACTTTCCTGATGGTCCCAAAATACCATATTCTTCTCGCAATAAATGCACAAGTTTCAGTGAGGTAAAATAATATTGACAAAATAGATAACACAAGCTGGCAATTTGATAGTCTTGCACAATGCTTACACACTTGCACACCTTTCTAGGTCCCCATTTTCGGGGTTTGTTGGGATTGTACTGACGTCGGCTACCCGCTTTTTTGCCCTTGTAGTGTACAATCAATTCATAGACGCTAAATAAAACCGAGGAAACAGCGAACAGATCACAATTTGTTGACCTCGGAAAAACTTCGGCAAGTAGGTACTGAAGTGATGAGAACGGGTAGGTTCTTTCTAAAATCTCTTGCTGAGCCGAATCATTTGCGATAGTAATGTTTTGCTCTTCCTCATCTGAACAGTGTGTGATTTCAACCGGGCTGTCTAGTAAGTTGAGTCGTTCATATGCTGAATCTAGAGACGGTGCTGATGAGCTCTATATAGATCCACGTATTTCATCTTCAGTGCTATTTCCGTCACTTTTGTCAGAGCTAGCACTTTATTGGAGCACGGGTGATGAAATACGCCTAGCATATTTCTAAAACATAAATAGCATCCATGCAAGCAAACCAAAACCAAAAAGCAAATGTTAGCGATTAAGCAAAAGAGTAAATATGCTGCATAATTTGATGTTAGTTGCAATGATTTTTATCTAAAATTTAGATAAAAATGTTTATGCAGGTTACTACAGGGACCTACATTTGATGTAATTTATTTTTTGTGAAATAAATGATTCATTCATTGTTTTATAAATCCCACACATGTTCTCAAAAATTTAAAAACATGCTCCCTATATGTAGCAATGTATAGTATTCTATACACAACAAAACAGAGCCAATTTCGACGAACTGTAGCCATGTATGGTATACTATACACTGAAATTAAACACGAAAAATCTGATGAAAAACTCGGTCCCAAAAGCGTGTTTTATGCCTATGCGTAATTATCAAATATTTGCTAGTAAATATTATGAATAAAAATGTTATTATGTGCAGTGAAAATTATAAAATGAGAATTTTTCACCTTGAACATCTCGGTGCTCCACCGCTTATCTCAAAATTTTGCCATTAAAATCTAACAGTAAAAGTCAATGTCGTTTTCTTTTTTAAAAATAGATGCACCTGGACGCTATTTCACAGTACCAATCAATTTTCAAATTCAAATTTCGTAAATAAACACGAACGTTGAAACTAGATTTTTTCTAAATAAATGTATAGTATAATTAACAAAACTACCTTAAGGGTTAAAAAGGCTGGTACAGTACAGTAGTAATAGAACAGTGGGCAGCGGCCATCTTGGATGCGGTATTACATATCTACTGTTACTCGACCCATACACCTCAGTGCCTCACGTCGAAAGTTTTAGACCAGAAATGACACTAATATGTCGGCTTTCACTTGATGGACCTTGTTAATAAGTTCAAAATCGTCCAACTAGCTGCGGAGGGCTACGCTCGGAGTCATTCCTCACACGAACAGCTGGAATGTGGAACGCTTTGCCTGGGTCTGTCTTCCCGCTAAAGTACAACGTGGGTGTCTTCAAATCTCGAGTAAATAGGTATATTCTAGGTAAGCGTGCTACACCCTAGACCGCACATCTGCTCAACATCAGGCAGTATGTAGTCAAACGCAAACCTTCAAGGAATAAAAAAAAAAGTCTCTATGCGAGATCGAATCAAATATAAGAAAATTCATAAAACAACAAAGTTACCGACATAGTCTTGCCAATTGGTAAGTTGAAATGGCAATGAGCTATGCTCGGAGTCTCTCAGCGAGATCTGCCGATCAGCCCCCCTACCGCCTAAAGCAATAGCAATCGTTTATGTCTTCATTTTAGTCATTTGGTACCGCCTATGTGACGTTAGCCATCAAAGTTGTTCATTCAACGATTGCTTTCGCAATCCGCGCAAAGCAATTGATGGCTAACGTCACATAGGCGGTGCCAAATGACTAAAATGAAGTCATAAACGATTGCTATTGCTTAGGCTGGGGGCTTATTGTGTAATTAAGCGCTCTGGTTCGGCTTCGCTTTTTCTCCTGTTCGCGACAGTTACTCACGCCACGAGAGCGAGTGGGAGCAAAAACGAAGCCGAACGTCAGAGCGCTTACACAATAAGGCCCCTGAACTTCTTGGCTATGATGTTGGCTACAAGCTGCGAGAAACCCATTCCTCGCACAGCTGTGAAGTGAGCTTCTGTCAGGATTGGGTTTCCCGCAGCCTGTAGCTAACGTCACAGCCGCCAACAAGTTTGATTCGGCTAGTATCTTACTTCTGCAGCTTGCCGGTGGAGTCGGGTTGTGGTCTCCGCATGGCCTCCTTTCCCTCCTGTAGTAGCAGCACGGTGGGCAGCTGCCGGGACGTGGGGCCATCTTGGATGCGGTATTTGGCTGCTGCTTCAGGGTACCTGTAAAACCATCATGTAAAAATAAATAATTTATGGAAAAAACATTATCTAAAGCCATTAGGTACTTAATGTCTATAGCGTACAAAAAAAATTGGTTGTCTTTATAGTCAGGTGACGATAATAGCGTAGTTGATTGATATTATATTGATGAATATTGTTTAGACTAAGTTTTTGATTGTTGAAACTGAATAAATAAATAAATGAAAAGTATTAGTATCAGTTAATTATGCAATTAAAATATGATTCGTGAACTGAAAAAATAATTGAAATAAGTTAAGATAGGATATTTTAGTTCAGATAGGATATTTTTGAGTTTAGATAGAATATTTTAGTTCAGATAGGATATTTTAGTTTAGATAGGATATTTTAGTTAAGATTGGATATTTTAAAGTTTAGATAGGATATTTTAGTTCAGATAGGATATTTTTTGAGTTTAGATAGGATATTTTAGTTAAGACTGGATATTTTAGTTAAGACTGGATATTTTAGTTTAGATAGGATATTTTAGTTTAGACAGGATAATTTATTTAAGTTTTGTTTTGATTTTTTATAAGTTTTTTGTGTAAATAAATGTTAGGCACTTCGGAGTGATTTGTTAATTATTGCATAAAATGTGTGCATAACGCCGACGCCGCGTGGCGTAGTGGTGAGCACGGGCGTAGAGAGCGGGAGGCATGAGGTTGGCGGGGGGGGGTGTGCCCCGGCGTCTCGTCTCTGGCTCCCGCGCATACCTATATTTTGGCTTTTGCGCTGCGTTCTGCGCATAACTTCCCATCCGCTGATATTTTATCAAAATAGTCACTGTCGTAGTCACGTCATAGTCCAATAAAGTCGCGGTCCAAGTCCAAACGTAGTCCGAGTCATACCTCAGGAAAGCAGTGGAGACTTTACCAGAGGCGTCTATGGAGTTTTGGTGACAACACGAAACATCCTGATACGTCACATTATATCACTTGCCTACACTCATGCACGTAAATCAGCTCATAATCAACGAAATACCACAACTTTTCACTAATTATCACTGATAAAAACACAAGTTTAACAAAATAATACAATGAGGCGACATGACTTTTCCGCGTTCCCGCCAAAACTCATCCGCCGACTTGTGTGGGGCTTAGTTTACTGACCTGCCAACATCAAGCTTGCCGAACTTGAGGTTATGCAGACTGTAGCTGTTGGAAAGCTCGGCGAACACTGGAGCGAAGGTTACACAGGCCGGGTGCCATGCAGCGTACAGACACACCAGCCATGTCACGCCTTTGTGCTGCTTTAACTCCTGAAATAAACACAAGTGGACATTTAATTCAATTAAAATATATAAATATTAGGGGACACCTTATACATGGTCTCTGACAGCAAACTAAGCAAAGCTTGTGATATGGCTGTCAGAGACTGATAAACTACTTATACTCTTTAAAATTTTACTTGATCTCTGCGACAGTAGAAGATTGACATTTTTAGAGTTGGGATAGTGGTGGAAAAAATCGATTTTCAAACAATGTTGTAATGATATTGAATGAGTAGTTGAAGGTGAGAAATTGGATTTCATTTACTTACTACATGTAAATAATGTTATGATATTAATTATATACTCATAATAATGTAACGATAGTATTTATCGACGTTTTTCACTATTATCGATGCTAATGTAACATATAATTAGGTTTAATTTAATTACACATGTAAAAAATGTTATGAAAAATATTAAATATACAATAAAATTAATGATAAATCAAGTTTTATTTAAAATATCGTCAGTATAAACTATCGATATTTTAATTAAAACTCATCTAAAACTCTGTGGTCACGATCATTTGTCGCCCATCACTAATCGTCATCCCCACAAAGTATGACATTGACAGGTACTGTCTGTACTTTTAAGAAATTCAGGACTTCATAGGCGTAATTTTTCTGACAGCTGTTGCAGAGATCAAGTTAAATTTTATAGAGTACTAGTTTTTACCCGCGGCTTCGCCCGCATACGCATACATCATTATAATTTATAGCCTATGTGTTATTCTGATATATATGCTATATTATTGCAAAGTTTCATCTCAATCCGTTCAGTAGTTTTTGCGTGAAAGAGTAACAAACATCCATACATCCATCCATCCATCCATCCATCCATCCATCCTCACAAACTTTCGCGTTTATAATATTAGTAGGATAGGATAACTAAATAGATAACTAAATAACACTCAGACACAGAGCAAACACTTATGTACATAAATGCTTGCCCCGGGTGGGAATCGAACCTATGCCTCTTTGACCCCATAGTCAGGGTCACTAACCACTGAGCCACCGAGGCAGTCAATATTTAAATAATTAATTTGGAAGCCGTGGTAGTTTAGTAGTAGTGACACCCACCTTACAATCAAGGGTTCAAATCCAGCTACAGTACCAATGAGTTTGGATTTTATGTGGAATTTCACAACACTGGCTTTTCAGTGAAGAAACAAGAAGAATTGAGAAGAGAGCATACTTCTGTAGAAAAGGTGATAAAAATCAAAGTTGATAATGTTTGTGAATCTCGATTAAATTTGATGGCATATGTGAATCCACCAACCCACACTGGGCCAGCATGGTGGATATGGCCCAATCACTGTAGGTAGGCCTACATCCTGCAGTGGACTATTAAAAACACTGTTACAGTACTGTAAACTAGTAAAGTAGAAACTAGAATCACTTGCGGGTTGCATAATGCTACTATTGCTTTGTCATCGGCATCAACATCTCCATCCTCATCGCTATCTGGTACACCATCTAAGCCACTGGAGCAGTTATGCCAGCGGCCCAGAGGCACGCTCCGTTACTTTAAGGAGCTGGGTTGGCTTGGGGGAAATGCTCAAAACACCCCATGTGGGACTTCAGTGCAGGACTTATTACCCCTAAATCGAATAAGATAAGTACAGGTGTATAAGTTGGAGGATAGGCCCATGTGCAGCAGAGGATACATACCTCCTCCAAGACTTCAGGTCCACGGAAGTATGTTATGCTCTCGGGTCCAGAGTATGTTGGCTCCGGGAGCAGCAGCGCCAAGAGTATCATGATAGCCCCATATGGAAGACCATACCTGTAAACACAATCATTTTACTGGAGTCTAATTTCTAAACAGCGCAGTACTTTGTCAACTTTTATGTAAGTATTGTATTAGTATTAAGTACCCATATGAAGCAAAAAAGTCAAGACAATTTTGCTATAATTAATTTAACATGTGATAACTTTTAAGAACATACTTAAAATTTTAAATTTGGCGCGCCAAGTGCGATAAACTCATGAAGGTACTTTTTACTACATTAGTATATAGTATATACTACAAATCTATAGAACAAGTTATCATTGGTAGATCAACTCTATCTACAGTGCACTTGTGAGTGATGGCCTTCACGATTTAATTAATACAAACAAGTCACAGAGGTGATAACTGCTATAACAAAAGTGCAAACCTGGTAAGTCTAAAAACCTGTGTCATTTTATAAGAAGGACTTCGTAAAACTTACCTTACATCGGCATAAAACCACAAAATGAGGTTCGCTATCTTCGTATACACGAAGGAGGATGACAAATAGTTCACCATAGTCACACTGCCCGCCTTTCTTGTCCTCAGCATCACCACAATAATCAGGAAAAATAGGATTTCCGTTTCGCGACTGTCTAGATCGCAGTCAGCGTCAGGAAACAGATAATTGCAAATTAAACCAGTGCGCTTGCATGTTACGTATGAAATACTCATTAAAATGTTGACCCAGTAATAGGGCTTTAGTAATTGCCGCAGATCAGCTTTGAAATTGAACATTTTCATTGAATTTTCTTCAAAATTAGCACAATTTCAACACGGCCGAGTTTCACGATGGAAATTAAATTCAATTGAATTGAATTAACTCGGAATTTTTTTTTTTTTTTAAATTAAACCTACTCATGACCATGGATACAGAGTCCTTCAGTCGAAGTCTTAAATAATGCTTTTTTTCAACTTCTTCTTCTCAGTAAAGCAGTGGAGACTTTACTAGAGGCGTCTATGGAGTTTTGGTAACAACACGGAACAACATGATACGTCACATTATATCACTTGCCTACACTCATGCACGTAAATCAGCTCATAATCAACGAAATACCACCATTTTACACTAATTATCACTAATAAAAACACAAGTTTAACAAAATAATACAATGACGCGACATGATTTTTCCGCGTTCCCGCCAAAACTCAATTAACTCGGAAGAAAACGTTGTGTTACCAGGACCATATTCGACAAAAAATAATCTTATTCTGCCGATTCCGAACAAAAATCGGTTCCATTTAATAAGTTACCATGGATTTATCATATAAACAGGATTGAGTACTGGCAAAGAAAAACGTGCCGACAAGGATACCACATCAGATGATTGTGTCTCTTTTCCAAGTAGGATGACCAAAACATCTCGATCATCTTGGGATATAATTTTTCTTTGGAATGTTACTGCACGCAGGAATCGCAGCCATCTTACCCCTAACTCGTCGTCCTTCGTCATCGTCGTCGCTTTAGCAATAAGACGCCTACTTCTGGGCATAGGCCTTTCTTGAAGATCTCTATAAAACCAATCCCCATAAAAACAATGATCTAGAATTAATATATATGGAGATAATTCAGTTTCAAGTTTGACAGCTGTTATCGGAAATGTAGATCTTGAAGAGTTCTTTCACCTTTGTTAAGACAGCCATTATCAATTCTAGACCATTGTCTAGAATTGATAATGACGGAGATAAACCACTTTTAAGTTTGACAGCTGTAATCGGAAATGTAGATCTCGATGAGTTCCTTCACTTTTGTGACGACAGTAATGGTCTGGAATCCATATTTATGGTGTTGAACAACGTTTAAATTTCATAGATGTAATCTTGACACATATCACGCAACCCGTGTCAGTACTTAACCACGAAAAATTTTTTCACAAAAACTTTTTCACGGAAAACTTTGTCACAAATAGACCTTATCACGAAAAATCTAAATCACGAAGACTTGTCCACGAATAGACTTCCGTAGTTAACAGAATTTTAAGGCTTCCGTAGTAAACAAGGCATCCATTTTGAAATAAAAAATAGCGGTCTCACTTTTTTGAAAAAGTCGTCATTGGTGTAGTTTTCGAGGTTCTTGGGGGTGTATATTTCAAAATTGGCTTCCATTTTGAAGTAATGTAAATTTACTAAATTTAGTAAATTTTGTTGAAATATAAACCCCTGAATTCTCAAAAAATAACGCTTATGACGACTTTTTCAAAAAAGCAACATCTGCTTTCTCTGATTCCAAAATAGATGTCATTTTTGAAATCAACACCCCCAAAAACCTCGAAAACTACACCCATGACGATTTTTCAAAAAAGTGATGTCCACCATCTTTAATTCCAAAATGGACGCTAGTTTTAAAATCTACACCCCCAAAAACCAATTAAACGACACCCATGACGACTTTTTCAAAATAGTGACGTCCGCCATCTTTAATTTCAAAATGGATGCCATTTTTGAAATCTACACCCCCAAAAACCTATTAAACGACACCCATGACGACTTTTTCAAAATAGTGACGTCCGCCATCTTTAATTTCAAAATGGATGCCATTTTTGAAATCTACACCCCCAAAAACCTCAAAGCGACACCCATCGCGAATTTTAGCAAAAAGTGACGTCTGTCGTTTTTAATTCCAAAATGGATGCCAATTTTGAAATCTACACCCCCAAAAACCTCAAAGCGATATAATGATGACACCCATGATATTTTAAAAAAGTGACGTCTGCCGTTTTTAATTCCAATATGGATGCCAATTTTGAAATCTACAACCCAAAAAAATTTAAAATGACAACCACGACTATACACCAATTGTACACCCAGCATGTTTAAGAAATATGTCCAGCATAGTCACCCTACTACACTTCTTTGTATACACCATAGTACGCCATTTGCAATCGACGGTGATACTCTAGTCTAAAATAAAAAATAACCGTTAATCATAAAGACGTAGGTATATTCATACAAAATAAATATCAAACTCTGTTTATTGGCATCTATTCGCAATTTTAACTAAAATCTTAACAAACTACATTGTTAAAAAAACTAAGAAATGGTTAAGACAGTCGCGGCTTTACCGGTAATAATTCTACCATATATAAGTGTCGTTTCGAAATGGCAATAGTGCGAGCGGGACAACTTCATCACTTTGGGAAATCTCACTCGGCACAGCGTCTCTCTTATGCAATTTCAAAGGAATATATGTTTTGTTGCAACGCATTACGGTTGAATTTTCCTAAACTAACTTTGAGACAAATTTCGTCTGTGCGCAGTCCAGATAGTATACAAAGTCCTTGTAAGTTACACAGACAGCTTTGATTATTTAAATAATCTAAGACAGACAGCTAGGAGAATCTGTGGGATGATTATCCATGTCCAGTAAGCCTAGCCATTTGTTTTACTTCTCGGTAGGTATGAATATTATTATGAATATAGGCATAGGCCGCGCCACACAAGTTGGCGGATGTGAAGTTAGCTACAAGCTACGCAATAGCCAATCAACGTGCAGCTTTATGTGAGCTTCAGTCAGGATTGGACATTGCGTAGCTAACTTCATATCCGCCAACTTATGTGTCACGGCCTATATAATCAATGTTTCAGCATCAAAGCTTTTGTAGATTAGGTGTAAATAAAAAATAGATTAAGTTAGAACATGACAGACAACAAACGAGCCGAGCGAATGAAGCTAGCGCAAAGAAAATATTTACTCCTAGCTAGCGTGGCACGATCGAAGTGGCAGGTGAAGTGACAGAAGCAAATCTTTTTATAAATGGACACAAAGTAAAAGAAACCCTGCTTAATGCGATATTATTGCAAACAACAAACAACTAAAATATTTTTACACTAAAACATTCTGCTACTTGGGCATTTCGAAAAGTGTTATAATAAAAAGCAGACCAAACGTACCTAATTTTGGTTATAGCGCGGTTGGGAAATAAAACTGTGAAGTTTTAGTTCCTCAGTTGCGATCCAAGTTGTCAGAGAACAAAAAGTAACATCTTTCGTAAAATTTAGTTGTTGCTGGTAGCACTAAATAAACTTTGTCATTCGTGGAGTTTTGGCGGGAACGCGGAAAAATCATGTCGCCTCATTGTATTATTTTGTTAAACTTGTGTTTTTATCAGTGATAATTAGTGTAAAATGGTGGTATTTCGTTGATTATGAGCTGATTTACGTGCATGAGTGTAGGCAAGTGATATAATGTGACGTATCATGTTCTTCCGTGTTGTTACCAAAACTCCATAGACGCCTCTAGTAAAGTCTCCACTGCTTTACTGAGAAGAAGAAGTTGAAAAAAAGCATTATTTAAGACTTCGACTGAAGGACTCTGTATCCATGGTCATGAGTAGGTTTAAAAAAAAATTGTCATTCGTTTTGACAATGACATTCAAATGTTTTTTTTTTTATTTAGGTATTTTAGTTTAATAATTTTGCACGTTACCATTAATCTGTATACTTAGTAAACGTTACAAGAACAATTTAATGGAGTTTTGGCGGGAACGCGGAAAAATCATGTCGCCTCATTGTATTATTTTGTTAAACTTGTGGTTTTATCAGTGATAATTAGTGAAAATTTGTGGTACCTATGTCGTTGATTATGGGCTGATTTACGTGCATGAGTTGTCGCACCCTTTCATACCTACCTGTCTATAGTTATATTAATATAGTCTTAAGGTATGAGTTAGGGGGACAAAGTGTATTATACGTATCCTGAAAGCTTCGCATGTTAAGTTATATGAATATGGGAATCGATGTGGGTATTCCAATATATTCCCTTATGGCTTTGCCTGCGTGATTTGTTTATGGGACCCTTATGGGGTCCCTACTGACTCTCCATTGGCTCGGTCGATTGCTCCGGTCATGAACACAGTCTGTCTGTGTCCTGGTGCCACCTGGTACGCCATTCTGACTAGGTCAGTAGGCTTCTAGGCACCAGCCGGACAAGGGGGCTTTGCCCCCAAGGGATCCTCCATACCACCCCTTTAGATCCGCCCTTAGACTCCAACTTAATCGACCGCTGCCAGTGTGCTCACAGGTCACACTTCTCAATGCTTTCCGTTTATGACGGTCACCATCCAATACGCTTCTTGGCTTATAGCCCCACGATTATAGTAGCGTTTATTGGATCTACAATCAGAGCCGAGACCACGCTCATTTCCTTGCTATTGCTATTGCTGATGCTATTGGAATACCCACATAGAGTGCAAGATAAAATTACACTCACCACTGTATGCCTGGCGCAGAACCAGCTCCGGAGGCGGTTACTCTACCTGTGTCACCAGCCAAGGGGTAGCTCCACAACCTTCCAGTGCGGCGTTCGCGTTCCGACCGACGGCACGACTGAGTCCCACATGAGGGTTGCCATATCAAGAATCGAGTTTTCACTCTACAGCTCAATGTTGCTATATCAGGGAAATAGATACAAACAACTTACCCATTTTTATATGGCAACTCGCGTAACGCGCGACATTCCCCACGGAAAGGGATTGCGTTATTCGGGTATTGTAAAGAGATATCTCGTCCAATTTGTTATCTTTTCCCTTGCGCGTATTGCGGCTACCCGTTGCCCCCTCCCTTGGCTGGTTTCGTCCGTATCAGGCAGCGTCTCTTGTTTGTCCAGCGAGAGTCGTGTGTCCGTACTCTCTTGCGGTTGCCCGCTGGAGCTCGAGCTAAGTTGCTCCCCCGAGTTAGACTCGTCTGGCGCCTCTACCGTCGCCTCTAGCTGCTCGTGAGTGACCACCTCCTCTGCGCCGTACGCATCCGGCGCGCCCGATGCTGTCAGCCGCGCCTCTCTCCCCCATGACTCTCCCCTGTTGCCGCCCCCCCCCTTCTCCCCCCCACCGAGTGAAACCGATCCTTCTGGTTTATCAGAGACTGTCCTAATAGGTGATAGCGCAGGCTCTGTGTCAAGTGTAGTGTGTTCTATCGGGTTAGTTGCATTTACTTGAGCATTGTATACCACGTCATTTTTCTAGTGGACACAAGTGTCTTATAGACCGTGTGTTTAAGGAGGTACCTTAAGCGAGAGGATAGCGAAACAGCCTTGGTGTCTTTTAACAACCGTTTATTAAAAAACTTACAAAACATTGTCGTGTGCATCGCAAACCAAACGCCACCGCGAGCTAACTCAACGCACACGCCATCTAGTTCGAATATGTAGAACTAATTTATAAACATAAAATATTCTATTTGGAACAGTTTAGACACCGTGTGAAAACAATGTCTCCTGTCCTGACCTTAGCGACCCTACATTGGTCGTCCGGTCCGTTGACCAACTACTATTTTCCAATTGCTCCTGTTCAGATTGTCGGACTTAATTTGAAACAGATCACCTAGTTGTAGCGGGTTGTCTGCTCTGGTTCTGGGCAACTTTGGAGCATGTCGAAATCTCAACCTTGATTGATCTATTCCCCCAAGATATTGTCAGATGAACATAATTCGTAATTCATCTACAATCTTTAATCCTTTTCCAACTCCGAATCAAGTCCACTTTTATTTCTGTGCCAGACTCCGCATCTGGTGCTGGCTCTATATTAAGGCATTGTCCTAAACTAAGGAAGTCAGCTGGTCTTAGCACATGTTCTATCTCAGTCCCCACCGTTGTTAAGGGTCTAGAGTTGACTACTGCCTCAACTTCTTTTATGACAGTCAGGAGTTGGCTGTCGTTCAGCAAGTGCTCTTCCAGAGTTCGTTTTAAGCAATGTTTTACTAGTGCCACCATGCGCTCGTAGAAGCCTCCATGCCATGGAGCCAACTGGGGTATGAATTTCCATTGGATGCCTTTCTCCATGCATGACGAGTTGATATAACTTCAGAGAGAAGTTTGAAGTATTTTGCATTATCTGAGTACATCCTAATTGGTGTATTTCTCTTTGCAGAGAAACGTCTTAGCGCCAGTAAACATTCCTGTGCTGTCAGGGATTTCACTACTTCCATGTCTTCCTGATGTGACGGGTCCTGTGCTCAATCAATCAATCTTCATCATAGTGTCTTTCTCTGGATTCTGATCCAGAGCCTCCTCCCAGAAAAAAAGAGTTCTATGAGGATCATAGTATCTATCTACTGGCCAACTAGTTTCAGCTAGTTTGAGAAATTCTGGCCCTTCAAAACCAGTTCGCGATATCCGCTGAATTATTTTTTTTTTTGTGTTTATGAAGTGTATTTGTGTCTGTCGGTGGTTTCCTTTGATTTCTTCTACTCTATTTGCTATGAAGATTTGTAAGAGCTTATCAGCGATCATCCGCCCCAGGACTACCATGCTATCTGTCCATAATGTTTCCCTTTTGATTGGAAAATCAACGTTTTACATATGTTAGCAGGCGGCTAGCTATTAGAAATCCCAATAGTTCTTATCGTGGTATTTTTAGATTGTTTTTATCTTTGTTTTGAGCCAAACGTAGAATCATGCTAGTGCCCGTAGTACACCTCTTTTTGTTTCTATAGGAGGGTTCGGTATGAAGTGGGTCTCATCTGCATTTTTATAAGAAAACCTATGAACTACAAAGTTCATACAAATTTGCTATTCACCAAACACAAACAAAATGTTGCGTACCCCAGCACTCGCCGTGGTAGCTTCACCGTCTTGCCAAAGATCCGTACTAACTATGGTAAAACGGTTTGACGGTGCGCGCCTTTACAATAATTTACCCTCAGATATTAAAAATATAAGCTCGTTCAACGTATTTAAAAAGAAACTTGCAGAATACATTATTGCCGACAATTCATTATAGTAACAATTGTTACGCAGGTAAATCTAGCATCGTCACATTATGCATTGAGCGAGTTTTTATTTTTATTTTGTAGTACATACATAGGTACTCGTCTACGCGTGTGATGTGCCTACCTACCTAAGTACTTTAAAATAATGTCATGCACATAATATTGTAATTATTGTTTATTCAACGACGACAATTGTTATTTAATTTTTTCCTTATAATTAGTAGTGTTCTCATAGAAGCGATGTACATCTTATAATGAGAATAAATATCTTTAAACCTATCTACTTTCAGTTCCAAAGTATCCTTGCGTATGTCCCAAGATAGTCCGAGAACCTTCGTTTTTTCTATTGCCTTTCCCCGATACTCCGGTGGGACAGACTTTACAAGTCTTCGTCGTTGGATGTCCAAAAGATTTTTCGAATTTTCTTGTACGCTTGTTTAGCCTCTTCGGTTGAGTTTGCTCTGGTAACAAGACTATCCACATAGCATTTGTTAGCTACCGTTTTTAAAAGCTCTTCATTTGATCGAGACATGTGATGTCTGATTGTCGCTGTCAGTATGAAAGGGACTTGAAATTATCCCGAAAGGGACTCTACAAAACCTGAACACTAAGAGGTTGTCTTCTGACGGTTCCCTGTTTACATCCTTAACCCATAGGATTCGATTCTCATCTCGGTCTTCTTCCTGTAGCCCCACTTGCAGGAAGGCCTTCTCCACGTCAGCTACCAGTCCCACCTCCTTGGTCCGAAACTGTAGCAGGAGTGCGGTTAGGTCTTCCAGCTTCGACGGCCCATTATATAGACATTCATTTAAGCTTTTCTGTCCGGCCGTCTTAGCTGATGCATCGTAAACAATCCTACCGCGTTTACCTGCTTGTTTCACCATGTGGTGGGGAAGGTAGTGAACTGGGTTCGTGACTTCGGTACCTGTGACCTGTTCTATGATACCAGCTTCCAGTTGCTCCTTTGGAGTAACTTCATATTCTGCCAAGGTATCAGCATTAGAACGTTTGATCAGGTTCCTCAGTCTTCCTATAGCTAGGCCGAAGTTGTTCGGTATCCGAGGTGGATATTCTGTCCATGGCCATTTTACTTCATAGCGACCTTCCTTGTAACGTACTGTATCATTGAAGTGGTTTACTGCTTCATCTTGTCTTGTAGCCTTCGATGAATCTGTGATTCTAATGCATTCAGGAGACCATAGGAAGCGTATGTCAATGTTCCGCAGTAGCAAATCAGGTTCAGTGAAGTATGGGCAGCTTGAATTATGGCACTGGCAATATGTGGTCACAGCGAGGGTACTGTGATTGTTATGTAAATTATCCTCTTGATTCGATCCTGACAAGACCCAGCCGAAGTCTGTATGAATGGCAAATACATCATCCTTTAGCTTTAATTTTCCATCGCGTATGAAACTGGCATAGTAGTCGTTTCCAATCAAAAGATTGATGGACTCTCCGACAGAATCGTCGTCAGCCGGTAGATCTACTTGTTCATGTAAAAAATCTGCTCAGGGCAATCTGCCTGTTACGTGCGGTACAACGTTAGCGATAGCTATAAGCACTTCAACAGATAGAGATCGCATTTCATTAGGTGAAGACGCTCCACATGTACACACTAACATAAAATCGTCTTCTGAATAAAGTCCAAGTAATTTGAACAATTTTTGTGTTATGTAGGTCCTTTGACTACCGCTATCCAGTACGAGCCGGCATTTAAGTTTCATATTTCAGAGGGGTTTTGGATTTGAGTTACTGCCGTTCTTGGGTTCTGGGCACAGAAGTTTTCGTATTCATATTCATTTATTTGCGGATACGGGTACATTAGGTTGACATTGATACACTATAAATAGAGCTCCATATTCTGCCTTTCGGCATGCGAATGTTGTAATATTCTTGAATCTAATTTCAATGAAACATTATGAAAATGAAACTTACACGTATGCGACCAACATTTAAAACTTTAACACACTCTATTTGAATATTGATCGACACTGAACAATTTCCATTTTTACACAGCCATATAAATAAGAAATTAACATGTAATCCTTTTTAAACAAATTACAAAATCATAAACAACCATCATAAACAAAACAAAATAATCTACCGTCTATTAAATGACAGCTGTGAATGACAGTAGTTTACATTGAGTCGTCACTAATTGTCACTGTCATTAAACAGCCATTCACGGATTTAAATCAAAATCTCAGAAGCTGTGAAAAAGATATCTTTTTATCAATTTCAATAATACTGCAATGGTTATATGTAAAATAGATAAATAACTAAAAATAAAATGTCAAAGTTAGTTGAGGACGTTGCCTCTCCTCCATCCTAATATGCAGTGTCTCTCCGTAGAACCGATAGCCTCTGCCTATGGTACCGGTATGAATTCTTGAGAATTTTCCATAGCCGTGACGATCCTCTGTAGGGTTTTTCTGATAGTTCGCATATTGTTCTCCGAGTCGAGGCGAGTGAGATGATATTCGTGTACTACCTTTTCAAGGAATTTAGACGGTCCCAATGCTCTGAAATGGTTTCCGTCCGATGATTCCCCTAGCTATTCTAATACCCTGTAATGTGGCGTTCCATTTCATCCAGTGCGGCAACTAGCTGAGTTATATTCTGCACGAGGAAGCCTATTTAGTGCAGAATAGTGAGCATCGATAAGTTCATCCGTTGAGCCGAAACATTCCTTCAGCATATCCAACGCTATCCCATAATTGTGATGAGTGATGGTTAGGTCGGCGGCGGCTTCTAAAGCTACTCCCTCAAGACAACTCATAAGGTATGCCAAGTTATGCGCATCTGTCATTTTCCTCTCGTGGATATTGGTGCTAAATCGGTCCCAGAACTCACTCCATCGCAGACGGTTGCCAGAATACTTCGATAGTGCTAGCTTTGGAAGCTTCACTGTGCCCGGAGTAGATGCGCTGTTACCTACTGGGGCCGTTCCCGACTTAGCCTCAATCAAGGTTGTTAGTAGATCTTCCGCCTCAATCTGAATATTCATAGCGTCGCTGACTGCGGACGGTAGCGGATTTGTGGATTTCTCTGTATGGTACTTAATTTCCTCTTTTAAATTAAAAGTAGTTTCTTTAGATTGGTCATAGCTGATGTCGCTCGCTCAATTGATAGCTCATTCGCGTCTATTTCCCCATCGATAAGAACAACACATTGACAGAGCCTATCTTGTCGTAACCGGAGCCAATCCGTAAGGATTCCTTCCATTCCTTTTGATTTCGGATTAAATTTACACGAATTAGGTACGTTGTATCACCTTTGACTTTGACACGTGTCCGCTGCTAGGCGGCGGAGGCGTCCACGTACTGGTTTTATCGCCAAAAACCTGATGCTTATTCGCTATCCGCAATGTACGCCTTTCAACGCGAAACACTATTGTTATTATTGCGTATCGGTTTTCTTTTTAATCTCCGGATTATATTTCTGATTTTGCTGGCGAGGGAGTTATAACAAAGGGGTCGATAAGAAAAACCTGCCGGCTTTTGTAAGGTCGCAGGGAGAGTCAACGAGAATGGGAGAGTGATTGATTTTTCAATCTGATCCGTCAAATTGACATGTATAACCGAAATTTAGATGACTATAGATTCGACTAGACTATAGACTACGTTGACAAAGCCGCATGCGTTTGCGCATGTTCCCGTTTGCGGGGCGGTTTATGTGTCGGATCCGGAGGCCGCGCAGTCCGATGCTGCGATCATCGTATATTTGGCCTCTGCTATAGCTATATACCTCTTAGCAGTTAAAAGGACTAGCCGTCGTTCCGGTAGCCTTCGCTCTCACTTTCAAAAATGCGTCTAGAATGCGTGTCCCTTCCTTTAAAGTTAACCGTACTTTAAAGTAAGTTTCTTCATGCACACAAATAAAAAATCACATCTTGTAGCCTATGTACCTACTGGATGTTCCGAAACTGTCTATTTTTGAACAAAAAGGTTCAATGTTATCAGTTTTCGATCCATTCTTTAATACTAAAAATAATTATTAAATTTTTCTGTTTTCCGACTCGAACAATGTCGGTACTAAGACGTTACTACCGCCCTGTTGTGATGATTATTTATATCCTTAGGTATCCCGACCTCTTTCACAACCAATGTACGAAAGTGTTTCTGATGCCTCAGAAATGAGATCAATATGTTCAATATGATCCCAGCATCTCCACCATTTTGTCGCACCCTTTCATACCTACCTGTCTATAGTTATATTAATATAGTCTTAAGGTATGAGTTAGGGGGACAAAGTGTATTATACGTATCCTGAAAGCTTCGCATGTTAAGTTATATGAATATGGGAATCGATGTGGGTATTCCAATATATTCCCTTATGGCTTTGCCTGCGTGATTTGTTTATGGGACCCTTATGGGGTCCCTACTGACTCTCCATTGGCTCGGTCGATTGCTCCGGTCATGAACACAGTCTGTCTGTGTCCTGGTGCCACCTGGTACGCCATTCTGACTAGGTCAGTAGGCTTCTAGGCACCAGCCGGACAAGGGGGCTTTGCCCCCAAGGGATCCTCCATACCACCCCTTTAGATCCGCCCTTAGACTCCAACTTAATCGACCGCTGCCAGTGTGCTCACAGGTCACACTTCTCAATGCTTTCCGTTTATGACGGTCACCATCCAATACGCTTCTTGGCTTATAGCCCCACGATTATAGTAGCGTTTATTGGATCTACAATCAGAGCCGAGACCACGCTCATTTCCTTGCTATTGCTATTGCTGATGCTATTGGAATACCCACATAGAGTGCAAGATAAAATTACACTCACCACTGTATGCCTGGCGCAGAACCAGCTCCGGAGGCGGTTACTCTACCTGTGTCACCAGCCAAGGGGTAGCTCCACAACCTTCCAGTGCGGCGTTCGCGTTCCGACCGACGGCACGACTGAGTCCCACATGAGGGTTGCCATATCAAGAATCGAGTTTTCACTCTACAGCTCAATGTTGCTATATCAGGGAAATAGATACAAACAACTTACCCATTTTTATATGGCAACTCGCGTAACGCGCGACATGAGTGTAGGCAAGTGATATAATGTGACGTATCATGTAGTTCCGTGTTGTTACCAAAACTCCATAGACGCCTCTAGTAAAGTCTCCACTGCTTTACTGAGGTATGACTTGGACTATGTTTGGACTTGACCGCGACTTTATTGGACTATGACGTGACTACGACAGTGACTATTTTGATAAAATATAAAAAAATTATTAATACTTAATACTAAGTTAATTAAAAATTAAAATTAATTAATTAAAAATATTAAGTTACTATACTCTAGGAGTTTTGGTAAAAACACGGAAGAACATGATACGTCACATTATATCACTTGCCTACACTCATGCACGTAAATCAGCTCATAATCAACGAAACACCACCATTTTTCACTAATTATCACTGATAAAAACACAAGTTTAACAAAATAATACAATGAGGCGACATGATTTTTCCGCGTTCCCGCCAAAACTCCGTGACAACGTCTTATAAATTGGTTTGCCGGGTGACACTTCAAGAAACTGCGTTACGCTCCGCTCACGTTATGCGCTCACAATGAGAGCGAGTGAGAGGCACGCGTCCCTTCCACTCGGGCATGGTTAGCCCGCCTAAGAGCGAGAGAGACAGACATTTTCATCCTTCTTCCTACTATACGAATGAATATTCACATTAAAATTATTTTACCACTCAGAGCCTTCGCTACGTTAAGCGTGCACACGCGGCGGGTACCCGCCTCGCGTGTATGTATTGAAAGACAAGTTTGGAGCAGCGCTCTCTGGCGCGAACGCGTGCGACGGGTTTGTACACGCGCGGCGGGTGACTGGTGCGTGGTAAATTGTTCTAGTCAAGCACCACTAGATGCAGCGTCAGGCGCCCGCCCTACGTTTCTAGGCCCGCGTCGGAAGTCCGGAGCGGCCGCCCGCGCCGTGCATCCGCCGCGTGCGCACGCTTAACGTAGCGAAGGCCCTCAAAGTCGTTGTCACGTAAAACTTTCGCCCGTATACCGACTTTACAGGCAACCAATTTTTTTTTTTTTTTGTTAGAAATCACAGAACATGAATTAAAAATCAGTACGGATAAATTATTATCGGTAATGGAGCTGCGTTGCAATACTACCACTGTAAACCTAGGCTCTGATATAGCTGGTCTATCTACTTAGTGAATAATCTCCAGGCCCAGGGTGTTGCTTTTCTTGAAGGATCTAAATCCTAGTAGCTGAATCCTTCAAGTGCAGGGAATTTTAGATCCATATTTCCTTAATAAGTACGTTCTAGGAGGATTTAGAACCTCCCTGAGTACGCTAGATGATAATGATGACCTTATGACACTTCAAACTCAAACAACACCTTAGAATAATAATAATAAATAACTTAAAAAATAAATTATTAATTAATTATATCCTTAGAATGGATCTAGAATCTAGCAGTCAGAACAAAATAACTATGTTTCTTTCTCTCTTCTGTGATATAGCATTGTTGAATAAACCGTTCCTGCTATAGGCAAAGGGACAAATTGTCTTTCCACCATTATATCCCCTCGAAGATGAAATAAAGTTTTTTTTTTTTAATAACGCGAATAAATCCGCGCTTGACCACCAACTCGCCTGATGGTAAGCGACGTTGTGGTCGAAGATGAAGCACGCAGACCTAGAAGATATTTATTCACTGTGACCTTGAAAAACTTTAGATTAATATCTCTTAGGAAACAGGAAAGCAGGACGACTGTTCCATTCCCTGGCGGTACGAATGAGAAAATGTTGAGTCGAACCGCTTATTATACCTACGTATCGAAGGAAAATCGACAGTGTAGAGTCTGGCCAACGAAAGCTGTCCACGTATTATTTTCAGAAGTTTTGAAATGGCAATAATTCAAGACTGTCAAAATTGACACTTTGACGTTTCGTACTACTGAAAACGAACTTGAACCATTCATAATACATGTTGGGGACAGTAGCAGTAGCAGCGAAGAAAGCAATGAAGCTGATTCAATATCAGGTGTAGAGTTTTTGGAATCCGATTTTAACTATGACTCATAGCTCCTATATTTGTACGGCTCCTCGGAGTCCTCGACTGTACATAAATAATGGATTATTTGAAAATAATAAAAAGACAGAATTAAAAGTAATCTTTTATTTGATATTCTTCATAATACATTCGAAAATTTCAACAACAGTTGCTAACAAAACAAAATTTTTATAACTCGAAAAAATGTACTTGCTGAAAAATAAATAGTATCAACTCCGTTTATGCTATGTATAGCCAGGGTTAACAGCTCTTGATTTATTAAAATTCACGCCTTTTTTCTTGGACAGCTTTCGTTGGCCAGACTCTAGGGGTGGTAATATCGACAGTGTAGGGGTGGTAATGTGGCGTCCTCCAACTTGTCCTGTAGCTAGATGCACACTCTCCGAAATTCCGAAATGAATCCTAAATAAAATGAACAGACTCGCAACCTACGGCAAGCTCCAAGCTATGAAGTATGGATTGACAATGACATTAAAAGTGGAAAAATGGTATTTCCTTTGCCGTGCTACCCCTGTAGCGTAGAATAATATTATTATTCTATGGTCTCAGTTAGTTAAATATCTGATAGCAAAGTACCTACCTACTGATTCACAGCTGTAGATATTTGTGTATCGATTGGATTTATGTGGGCCTATAGCGTTTTTTCTGACGTCGCTAGCTACTTCAGTAGAGTAGGTATTGCACCTACTCGTACCTAGTACGTACTGATGGACAGCTGCTGTTCTATCCCGGTTTAGATTTTTTAGTTTATACTTCAGTTATAAATAGGCTTCCTGAAACACGGGCGTTTCTCGAAAGCATTATCTTTTATACAATATAATATTCGCAGTGGTCTGGTGGCAGTTTTTCCACGACAAAGTCATGCTAATAGGTAAATAAATCCTTATAAGTCACAAACTTTATTGGTTTGCTTGTAACTTTTATGTACCTACTTGTACGGAGCAACGGATTTACCTATTTTGTGCATGGATACCACATTTTAGGATTTTCTACAGAACACTTGGCCCGCGCATAGATCTAATTTCTTTTTTCGGTGACACTTTGGCTCTCATTTCACATTTATGTTTTTGATGAGATATTATTACTTTTTGTTCAGAATTCACAAAAGTCGCAGAACAAGAGTTGTTAGTCGGGATGTACAGAATAAGCCCCTAAAAGATGGATACCTAATAGTCATGAAATAATAGCGCCTAGTTCTATAGATTCTAGATTCATATCAAAAAACATTCCGTCTTACCACAAAAGTTTTACGCACGCCTTAGACTGTGTTCAACAGTACAAATTGCATGATGAAACAGTGTTTAAAGCGTGTTTAAATCTTCTGGCAGAACGGATTAAGTTTAAGGCATAAACATAAATAAACACGACTGAATAGTGATACGTAGGTCTAGGTAAGTCTTTACCTATTATTCATACGTAGTGTCTCCTTAGTTTGTGCTATTATTATAATATTATACTGCGGCTACACGCGAACCACGCGCGCTGACACTTATGATATGTTGATATCGGAATCAGATTACCCCGAAAAGTAGGGAAATTGATCTGCTCTTGACTAAGTGCATTAAAGGCTTCGGATTACTTACACTCATAATATTAAGGTATATTTTAAGTTTATTATATTATATATTTAAGTTTTGACAAATATACACATAAAAACAAAAGATACATATTTCTTGGCCAACTTATAGTAGGTAAGTACGTATTTAGGTTTTTAGGCGTTATTATTCTATACATATATTATAGTTAAAAGATAGCAGAGTCGCAAGCATGTGGTAAATACACTATTTTTTCTGTTATAGATTGAAAAATGGCTACTCATCGGTTGCAGCAACCTAAACGCCTCGAAAGCATAGCTATAACTCGAATTGGAGATTGGATTACAATACAAACGAAGACATTATTGACAATCCAATTAAATTCGTGTATTGTAACATCATTGCCAACAATATCGGGACAACGCAACAAGATCAAATCAAAAACCTTGCTGTCACAACAAATAGAAGCAATTCGGAATCACATAAAAAGTACGGTACCCTGGATGTTACATGACAAAGTAGCTGTTGAAATAATGCATGCTTTGTCAAATTTGCTAAAAACAAAACCATCAGGTTCTGAAGTTCTCAAAAATTATATTAACTGCCAAAATAAAGTAATTGGACGCATGATAGAAGTATTGTTTACTGATAACTTAACATCTTTATTGCCTGAACGGAATATTTTAAAAGTAGCTCGTACATCTATACTCTCAAATTTATATATGCTTGTTAATCTTAGACGATTGAAACTGGATATTTCAGAGAAGAAAAAATTCATTCCAAAATTGAATCAGTTGAACATGTTCATAAATACTAGAATATCAAAAAAAATATTAAAACGAATAGCTTTCAATTGTGAATTTATCGAAGAGCTAGATTTAAAAGGTTCTAGATCTATTAACGATAACAATGTTGATGTATTAGTACAGTTTCGTAATTTGAAAAAAGTTGATTTAAATAATACAGAAATAAGTGAAAAGGGAGTCGAAATGATTCTCATATCTTGTAATAAAATAGAACATATACTTATTAATAGCGAATACATTATAGCCAGTATAGAACACATTGCGTCGTGTGAAGATGATGTTAGAAACGTTCGGAAAAGATTTAAACTGAAATCTTTTTCGCATAAATTTAAATGTCGTGTTCCAACTCCAAGTCCAAATTCAATGAAATTTGAACGTCTAGAATTACTTGTTATAATGTGTCCGTTAATCGAACATCTGACACTAATTTATCAAACTCTATCTTACCTTAGGCAAATAAAGGCCTTCAAAAATTTGAAGAATTTGCGGGAATTAGAACTAATAAATTTTAGAATTTCCTGGTACTTTGTACAAGAATTGTTACAAGCAATAGGATCGAACTTGGCGCATTTGCTTCTAGATAGGGTAGAACCGATAGATTTAGACGCATTGGTGTACATCAGCCAAACGTGTCCAAACTTAGAAAGTTTTTCATTAGTTAATTGTATTTTCGTAGAAAACACTGTCCCTATGTTTTCGTCTGAGGTTTCTGTTCTGAATATATTGCCATTTAAGTGTTTGAAGAGTTTGACTTTAAAATATAGCCAAACAAGTCCAACTGCTGATCAGTTTATCTTTCTGCTCTCTAACTGTTATAATATTGAAAGTATTATAATTTACAATTATAAATATGAATTCCAACTCACTGATGATGTTATGCTAAAAGCTTTGGATCAAAATCCATTTATTTGTTTGAAAGAGTTGGAAATATGTCAAAGTCAGTTATCCGTCTTAGTCATTGATCGCATCATTCAAAATTGTGTCGGTTTATCAAAAATGGTGATACGATCATGAAGCGAAAAATATCGGCGATAGATTAAACACAGATTTATTGAAAAAGGGCCATAAATAAAAAATGCAAGCTCATTGTTGTTTTTTAAGTAAACTCGGCGGCTTTATGAGCGAAAATTGCAATTTTTGGGAAAGTGGCCCTTTCGAATTAAATCAGCTAAAATTTAAGAATCAAATTTTTTATTTAACGGAATTGTCTGCCAAACCAATCTATAAACAAACCTCTAAATCAGTTTTTTCTAAACAACTATATAACTAAATTATGTATACACTGTAATGTTATAGCCTTCTAATACAGGTCACATGTACCTATAATATATATTTAAATCAAAAATTGTAAACGAAATATTTTTAAACAAGCAATTTATATTTTGAATTATGGAACTCCTAGTTGCCAAATCATATTATCATATGGTATAATAAAATATTATGACTTGTGTTTAAGTAAACAGTACCTGTTACACAAGAACCGCATTTTAACACTACATATTACTAATTAAACTATCCTACCTATCTATCGTAGACTTGTGTTAGACAAATTCACCTGTTCCTGGAATAAGTAGGCTCGTCAACAAATTTCTACAAAGTTACTTGGATATTTATTCGGAGACAGTTTGTCCAAATTTAAAATTAATTTAAACTCTACCTTGGCCGGAATGTCCAAATAGATGGTGTTATCTATATTTTATTAAGAAAAAGTATATTTTTTAATTATTCTGTAGATTACTTTAGATTATAAAAGCTAATGTAATTCTATATAATTATGTAATATTTGTTTTTTTTTTTTCAAATTGTATTGTAAGACAATAAAGCATGCTGTGCTTTCTTAAAAAATGGCACATTAACTTAATTTAAATCGTAACTTTTTATATAATACTTATATTAATACGTACATAAATAATAAATAAATAAATATTGGGGGACATCTCACACACGGTCTCTGACCCCAAACTAAGCAAAGCTTGTGATATGGCTGCCAGAGACTGATATAATACATATACATATTTTAAATACATACTTATGTAGATAGTACCTAAATAACACCCAGACACAGGGCAAACACCTATGTTCATCACAAAAATGCTTGCCCTGGAGGGAATCGAACCCACGCCTCTTTGATCCAGAAGTCAGGGTCACTAACCACTGAGCCACAGAGGCAGTCAAACATTGTACATATTAATGTAATTATGAATACCTATAAACCCTCAATAAAAAATAAATATTAATAAAATTAAATGTGAATAGGCCCACAGATAGGCCACATTATTTTGTTCTTTTCTTTTCGTTTAGCAAAAACATCGCAATCGCATTGCAATACAAAAACTGTTTTTTCATATTAGTAGAATTAGTAGTAATTTACCAACTACGCACGGGAGCACATATGGCGCTTCAAAAACAATATGGCTGATAATTTATGCAAAAGTCGTCATTCTGCTTGCTGCTTAATATTTTTATAAGTTGAAAAATGGTGAAAAATTGTTGCGTTAAGCGCTGTAATAGTGAAGCTTATGCTGGTTGTGGAATTTCATTGTTTAGGTAAGCTTCTTAGTTTATTTACAAATTTCTTGTGTAGGGTGACAATAACAACAAAACATTTCGGGAATGTGATCTAAGGTTGTAGAGAGAAGTAATTACTGCTTATATATTATCTAATACTACGTACGTTAGTAAGTCATTGTAATCAACTATATAAGACCTACTTCTATGAACTATGCAATTTTTTTGGATGATAGCAAAATAATGAACTGTGTTGTACTTAGTAATTAGTACTGCTCGGTAACTACGGGTAGATATAATTTGCTATCGCGCTGTTTATCAGCTGATTTTTATAATATTTGGCAAGATGATTTAGTATATTCTAACAAGATTTGTAAGTATGAGCAAAACTGGTCAAAAGCGAGTCGACATTTTCAATTTGTTTATTTATAGAAAATATAACTTACAGCACTGAATACTAGGCTTTACATTTTTTATCTTTAAAGACTACGAATTAAAAAAATACTTAAAATAGAACAGAATAAATACAAACATGAATTAAAAGTTATATGAACAACAACGTGTTATTATTTTTTTACGCTAACTATACATACCGTTAAATTTTAGGAATATTTGAGATAATTTGAAAGAATATTTTTGGCAATTATTGTTGTCCATTCGTCGGCAAAGATGTCTACTAGCGGGTGGGAGGCGCTGAGGGCATTAAGATGATGGTGTAAAGATAATATTATAATGAACTGATGTACTCAGCCGAAAGGAGGTTTACTATAAGGCTATAGTTTGAGACTAGACTATAATTCGAGGAAAAAAATCTGCTGTTACATACATTTTGTTGATTCCGAGTTTCAGTTTTGCGTGGAACAGCTACTTTTTTTCTCGGATTTCGAGTTGGTCTCATAGTAAACGTTCGTAATACCTAATGGTCTTAATCAACCAATCATTTTTACTTAATACAGGGTAAGCAGATAACCCTGTTTATAATAAGAAGAAGAAGAAATACAAATGATTTCCCTCATTATTTTATTGACCTTTCGACGGTATATACTTAATGTTTTGTAGATTGTCCTATTAAATGAAATTACTGTATGGATACACTAGTAGAAAGAGATATGTTCCAATGTTGGTGCTTTACTCTTCGGAACGTGTTTGGGATGCACGAAAGCATTCCAGTTCTCGTATAAAACTTCCTTGGGGCCAATAGATCTCTTTAGTTTGTGGCCAATAGCGTCTTATCTGACGTCGCTCGCTAGCTACTTCAGTAGAGTAGATATTGCACCTACCTAGTACCATAGACAAAATACTCAATAATACTTGAGTATTTTGTCTATACTAGTACGTACTGACTGATGGACAGCTGCTATTCTCTCACAGTTTAGATTTTTTAGTTTATACTTCAGTTATAAATAGGCTTCCTGAAACAGACCAGACCAGACTGGCGTTGCGGTCGCGTCTCAAAGCAACGAGGTATATATGGTGAACTGCGTCATTCCATCTTGCCGAAATTACTCGGTTTCAAAAGAAATAACGAAAGGCATTGTCACATACCACCGTTAAGTAATAAATATCTTTCTATGTGATTTACAAGCAAAAGCAAAATATTGATAATGAAATCATTTGACAATGTAAACAGAGTGGAAAATTTCTCTATGGTCAGTTAGGAATGTCGGATAATGTCAATATGAGATCGAATATTGACTCGTCAAATCGATTAACTTTAAGGTCAAAATTGATTTTGACCCGGGCGGCCGGATGTAAAGGAATAAGGTCGCAACGCAAGGTCAATGTGGGTCGAACTACTAGTTTTAGATCCATTTAACTATATGGAGCAGCATCACGTGATGTGTTCACATTTTTAACCGATTTAAAAAAAGGAAGAGGTTCGTTTATTTTTTTTAGGATTACGAATCAAATAATGTTTTTTTAGGGTTTCGTACCTCAAAAGGAAAAAACGGAACACTTATAGGATCACTTTGTTGTCTGTCTGTGTGTATGTCAAGACTCTTTATCTCGAGAACGCGTAAAGATATCGAGTTGAAATTTAAACTGTATACGTATATCGATGAACTCTTGCAGTTGTGTAAAAGAAAAACTTCTCAGTTGTCGTTTAAAAAAGTTAGTCGTTTAAGTCGTAAAAAACCGCATATTTCGACACTCACAAAAATCAAAACCTACAGGGTACTTCCCGTTGACATAGAACTATGAAATTTGGCGAGAAGCATTGACTCAGAGGATACATTTAGGAATAAATCTGAAAACTGTACATTTTTATTTACATCACAAAAAATAGGGCCTCAAAATTCACAAAATATGGGCTCAAAATTCAAAGTGAGTAAATCGTATCATGAAAGGTGTCATATAAAAGAACTTCATTAGCACAAGCTAAAACAGGTTTTTAATTATTTTAACAATGTGTTTGTACGGAACCCTCGATGTGCGAGCCTGACTCGCACTTGTCCGGTTTTTTTAATTCCTGGAAGAAAAAAAAACGAATTTAGCGGTACTTAAGGCTGCCAGCTGTTATTTAATATTGACTTTTGTTTATAATTTCTGGAATAAACGATAAAACCGTATTTATAATTACATAATTCCACCTATTAAAAAGAGTCAAGATGTGAATAGATTAATCGAAATTTCAGCCAGCCGGACTTATCATGTGATAAGACATGACGTCATCATAGACTCGAATCAATTTAGGAATCGATTCTTTTCATCATGTATTTTGAAATCCCTATTTCAAGTGGAAAGTCCACTCAAAAGTTGTCTATGGTACAAATTGTATTTCTCACATTTTCAAGTCTAGGTTTGTATGAAGAGGCTCCTTCTGTGCCCTGTTTAATAGGACCTATTCTGTGAATATTATACTGCGCCGCTACACGCGAACCACGCGCGCTGACACTTGTACCTATACTTACACTATCGCATTGGAATTTTTGTAATTGTTACAACCTTCATGTAGTCACCATGTAACCTCTTTTACTATTTCCTTCTCTGAATATAAAATTGTGTCATGTCATGTTTTGAAGTTTTGATTACATTAAAATCATCTTCCACATGAAAATGTATTTTATTTCATTTGGCGACGAGATTAAAGTGTTAAAATGAATGAAGAACAATTTGCACAATTCTTAAAGGTACAACAGGCCCAACAAGAGCAGATCAATGCTCTGTTATCAATTCTAATACGACAAAAGAATGAAAGCCACTCAACGAGTGTGGGTGTGACGAGCACTCCTTCAAATTCTTCACACGACAGGATGACGATCCTCAAACATTTTTCAACGGACAAATTCAACCCTGAGAAAGACAGAATCGAAGATTTTATTGAATTCTTTGAAAACAAATGCCAGACAATACAAATTACAGATAAGTCACTACAAAAAGATATAATTCTTAACACAATTACTCCAGACACGTTCCGACAACTTACAGTAGCCTTAACACCAAATTTTGAAACCAGTAGTTACTTGGATATACGTGGCAAATTATTGGATCTGTACCGTATAAAGAAAACAAGATACCGCGCCTTATCCGAGTTCTGGAATTGTACTAGAGATTGCAACGAAACAATGGAGAAATACGCCAACAGGCTAAAAGAGTTAAGCAAAGACTGCGGGTACAAAGGAGAAATGTTAGAAAGACAACTACGCGATCGCTTTGCAACGGGATTAAACCATGCTGAATTAGAAACTGACCTGAAACAGAAATGGCCGGATTTACTCGAGTCAGGCAACGAGGTTACATTTCAAGAAGTTTTTGCAGTCGCGCTATCGCGGGAGCAAGCCGAACATGACACACAAATTCCATGCACAAGTCCCAATGTAAATAAGGTAGGAAAACACCGCAATCTGAAACCCAAACAAAAACATCAAAGGCAAAGGAAATTACATCCCAACCAATGTCTTCGATGTGGGAATAACAACAAACACGATCTTTCAAGATGTGGTGCCAGAGAACACGTGTGCCAAGAGTGCAATATAAAGGGTCATTTTGAAAGCACCTGTATCAAAACAGGACGTGCATATATAGTACCGTCAAGTCGAGTTTCAAAAAAAACAAACAAAATTAGGAGCACAAGAGATTCGCTAGAATCCACGTCTTCAACAGATAGCTATAGTGACGACGAAGGATCAGTATATAACGTCACCAAAACACGACAATCAAAGAGAGACTGTAAACAAATTGATGTCAAAATTAATGGTCATAAACGCACAATGGATTGGGATCCGGGATCTTCGTACTCTATAATAAGCACTGAATTTTGGAAGAAAATAGGATCACCGATACTGAGAAAAGGACCAAAACTCAAAGGATATGGTAACAAAAAACTTAAAAATGAAGGGCTTGCTGATGTAGCAGTTGATGTTGATGGCAAACAACTAACATTACCTGTTGTCGTCATGAACAATGCAAATCCAATGCTATTTGGTCTTGATTGGAGCAGAGATTTTGGAATGGATTTTCCAAAACCAGTATACTCAATCAAATCGGATATGACAACTACACTTAAACAAGTACTGAAACAACACAGTGAACTTTTTGACGGAAAACTTGGCAGAGTTAACAACTACCAAGTACATATACATGTTAAACCCGGCTCAGAACCAGTTCACCTACCTGCTCGACCAATCAAGTTTGGCGTAAAGAAAAATGTGGAACGAGAATTAGACCGCCTTGTAGAAGAAGGAATTATAAACAAAGTAGATCCAAATATAACGCCATTAGAGTGGGCCACTCCAACTGTTAATGTTTTAAAACCAACAGGCGATGTCAGAATTTGTGGAGACTATAGTACCACACTGAATCCAGTTCTAACCAAACATCTACATCCAGTTCCTGTTTTTGACCACTTACGACAGAAATTAGCTAACGGTATAATATATTCAAAAATTGATTTAAAAGACGCTTATTTACAATTTGAAATAGCTCCAGAATCAAAAAAATACTTAACAATTTCGACCCACAAAGGCTATTACCAGTACAATAGAATGCCGTTCGGAATTTCAACAGCCCCGTCAATTTTCCAAAATTTTCTCGACCAACTACTTGGAGACATACCTGACGTTGCGGTATATTTTGATGACATTGCACTGACAGGACCAAATTTACAGCAACATTTACACACCTTAAACATGGTGTTGAGTCGATTGAAACAAGCTGGACTCAAAGTCAACTTGAAGAAATGTAATTTCTTAACAGAAGAAATCGAATATTTAGGCCACATTATTGACAAAAATGGAATACGCCCAACAAATGGGAAAATAGACGCAATAATAAAGGCATCTGAACCAACCAATTCGAAAGAATTACGATCTTTCCTTGGACTGATCAACTATTATGAACGTTTTATACCACACCTACACGGACTATGTGCAGATCTCTATGATCTAACTAGCGACAAACAAAAATGGCGTTGGACAGAACATGAAAAACAAATTTTCGGAAATGCTAAAACAAGCATTGCAAATTCAAAACCACTCATTGCATACGATGGAAGTCGTCCTCTATTCTTGGCTTGTGATGCATCAGAAAAAGGAGTTGGAGCTGTACTTTATCACAAACACCAAGAACTTGAACAACCAATAGCATTTGTTTCCAGGAAACTTCGACCAGCTGAGCGGAAATATTCAGTCATTGATCGTGAAGCCTTAGCTATATTATTTGGAATAAAAAAATTCGACCAATATTTGAGAGGAACAAAATTTACCTTGGTTACGGACCATAAACCACTCATCCATATTTTGGGACCTCAACGCAACCTCCCAAAATTAGTAAACAACAGACTAGTAAGATGGGCTCTCTTGATCGGAAGCTACCAATACAATATTAACTACAGAAAGGGAGAAAACAATATTTTGGCTGACTGCCTGTCCAGATTGCCTAACCCTGACATAGAACCTTCCCCAATTGAAAGCTACGTACATAAGATAACTAAACGCCTTTTTGGTAACAGTATTACAGATCTGCATCTAACAGAAGATAATTTGAGCAAGGAAACGCATAAAGATACGATATTGTCTCAAATCTATCAATTCTTAAAAACTGGATGGAGAGAACTCAATTATACGCACGACATAAAACATTATTTCAGAAAAAGAAATGAGTTATCAACAGAAAACAAAATTATTATGTGGCAAGGAAGAATGATCATACCTGAAACACTAAGAAAGAAGGTACTAGAGTGCCTACACAAAGGTCACCCAGGTATATCATCCATGAAGGCATTGTCACGTTTTTATGTATGGTGGCCTACATTAGACGAAGACATAGAAAATTTTGTAAAAAAATGCCATAGATGTCAAGAAAATAGACCATCAAACCCTGAATTACCAATTTTTTCCTGGTCAATACCCGAACAAGTATTGGAAAGAGTTCATATAGATTTTGCGGGTCCATTCGAAGGAAACTATTGGCTGGTTTTGTGCGACGCATTATCTAAGTGGTGCGAATTAAGACCAATGAAAAATATAACAGCTAAAAGCTTGTGTTTAGTTTTGGATGACATCTTTAGCACCTTTGGACTCCCGCAGATGATAGTCTCAGATAATGGACCTCAGCTTGTGTCACAAGAGTTCAAAGATTACTGTAAAAGACAAGGAATATTACATGTCACCTCAACTCCCTATCATCCTCGCACAAACGGACTAGCCGAGCGCTTTGTGAGAACTTTTAAAAATAGGATGACATCAACTGATGGAACTCCACTTAAGAGCCGTTTACAAGAGTTCTTACTCAGCTATAGGAATACTCCACATACTACCACAGGGAAATCACCGGCACAAATGATGTTTGGAAGACAATTGAACTGTGTATTGTCCAACATTAGACCAAATAAGAGGAGGACTCTACAATACAAACAAGTGATGTCAAATGTCATGTCATCTGCACCTGGATATCAACCCGGTGATAAAGTGTATATTAAAACAAAGGAGGAAAAGAAGTGGCAACCTGCAACTGTTGCAGCGAGGAAGCATATGTACTCTTATGTTGTCTCCACGTCTAGTGGAGCACCCAAAAGGAAACATGCTGACCAAATGAGACCTCGACTTAGTTCGTCAGAACCAGCAACTATTACTACAGATACAACTCATGATACAGTCGCTGCCTCTAACTATTCAGCTCGCATTTCACCCTCACACGCCACTTCCGCACCGACATCCTCACCCGTCTCTTGCTCCCAAGCACCGTCTTTACCACCCACTTCATATTCTTCTACTTCTACTTCTGGACCAGGCCCATGTAATCTTGCATCTCCTTCATCTTCAACACCTCTCACATCCCCCGCAATTTCACCATCTACATCATCATCCACCTCATCTCCTACATCTCCAGCTTTCTCTACACCAGTAACGGAACCACAGCATCCGCCACTCCGACGTAGTGAACGTCAAGGGCGTCCTCCTCGGCGTCTGATAGACGAAATCTAAATGGGGAGGAATGTTACAACCTTCATGTAGTCACCATGTAACCTCTTTTACTATTTCCTTCTCTGAATATAAAATTGTGTCATGTCATGTTTTGAAGTTTTGATTACATTAAAATCATCTTCCACATGAAAATGTATTTTATTTCAGTAATGGTATTTGTAATTGTGGTATATAAATGCTATGTTGCTATCGGAATCAGATTACCCCGAAAAGTAGGGAAATTGATCTGCTCTTGACTAAGTTAGAATTATCTACACTATCTACACTATATAATATAATATATAATATAATAATATAATATTATAAAGAGGAAAGATTTGTATTTTTGTATTTTTGTATGTAATGTATAAACGTAATGTAATGTGTAATAAACTCAAAAAGTACTGGACCGATTTTAATAATTCTTTTTTCATTAGAAAGCTACATTATCACTGAGTAACATAGGCTATTTTAATTGCAAGAAAAACATAAGGATACCTATTAAAACTATAATAATGTTACCCAAGGTGTAAAAAAATGCCTAAAATATTCTTTACATCGCGTGCGCTGCGAAAACTGTTGATGATGGAATAAAATAATGTACTACGACTTTTTAGAACACACCATAATTTACAAAAAATGTCGCGACAGCATATATCTAACTATTATAGTTAAGCCGTAATAACTGTTCTTTTATTCTTAAAAATTAATTGAAATACCGTCGCAGGAAAAGGATCTTAATTTGTATCTTGGTATTAATCTTTATCAAAATAAATTATTTCACATTCAAGACTGTTTCAATAGCTTTATGTAACTTTTTAAATTATTTTATTCAGACATTTTATTACAAAGATATTACGAGTTCAAAAATGTAAGTATTATAAAAGTTCCGTTTCGCCGCTCTCCCCGCTTGGCAATTCATGTACACAAAGTACATAATACAAAATTCACTTCGAGCAAATATCTATAGAGTCACAATCGTGAAAAAAGTGTCCGAGTCAAAATCCTGCCCAAGCTACGTAGTGGGCAGGCTTTTTAGTTAGTCGTAAGGCGATTCCAAGCCGACTACAACGCCGCGCGATGCCAGAGTGCTCGGTTACAGGCACTTAGGTATTAGGTGACATAACGTCGAGATTCGAGGAAACGGGTCATTGAGAATTGAGAAGGGTGCTTGGGCCATATCCACCACCAGTGCCAGGGCCCAGTGTGGGTTGGTGCAGATTGCCACACAATATTTTCCTTCGCCGAAAAGCCAATGATTTGAAATTCCGTACATAAGTTCCAAAGAAACTCATTGATACAGGATCGGGATCACCCACCACCTCACGATTGTAGGACAGGCGTTACTACCACTAGACCACCATAGATTAGATACAGTGAAAAAATTACTCGAATATCTTAATAAATGACGGAGTTATGAATTTTTAAACATGACCGCACGAAATCGAAAAAACTCGCCACGGATTTACGCGTGTGACGTCATTCGGCTTCAGAGCCGCGCCGTGGGTTAGGCGGGAGTAAGGAAAAAAGGAAATAAAGTGCTACATTCTATGCCGGGTATTTTTCTAAGCCACGACTACGTTCTAGAATATCTTTGTACTTATCTTTATGTTATGATCAACATTTACTATGGCACTAACCCCCCAATATAACGAATAAAAAGTCAGCATTCCTATAATTTTGTCGTGAGTAAATGAACTTTATTTCTAAATGGAACAAGACTTGGCGTGTGTACCTACAGTTCTGCGGTTATTACACCTGTATATATTGACTAGTACTTTTCCAAATAGTAGACCTCACAAGTATACATTTTGACGAACATTTTCTGGTAATCAGTTTTCAAAAATGCACAACTTGCACAGGCAAATATATTCATAATTACAATTTTCTGTCCTAAAATATCATTGTATATTATGATCAACTTTTACTATGGGACTAATCCCCTGTGCAGGGTGATCCAAAACTTCTCAGCCTAATATTTGTTCTTATAAAGTCATTGTGGGTAATAGGTTTTTCAGGACTTATTTTTTAGTTCCGAAAATGACAGATGTCAAAGTGACAGCTGCCATTATATGGCATATTATTATATAATTCATACTAGAGTGGCATGACAGATGTAATCCGAAATGTAGATCTCGTTGAGCTCTATCAATTTTGTGCCTAAAGTAACGGTCTAGAAACGACAGTTACGGAGATAAATTACTTTAAAGAGCTGTCATCCGAAATATAGATCTTGTTGAGTTCTATCACTTTTGTGAAGACAGCAATAGTCTAAAATCGTTAGTTACAGAAATTACTTAAGTTTGACAGCTGTCACTTTGAGACCTGACATGTCATCCTAGTATGGATTCTAGAATATGACAGCTGTCACTTTGTTCAGTCATTTTTAGGGTTTCGTAGTAAAACGAGGAACCCTTAAAACTTCGTTATGTCCGTGTAACGAACAGACGCCGTTTACAGACCATATTAAAAACTTTCCCTGAAAATTATTTTGAGCACTGTGGAATCATCAATTTTTGAGCTATAAAGAAAAAATTTGAAATTTTTAAACATTAGAGGTCATCGACCTCACATGTATATTTCATACAAACAAACAAACAATAACTATTTATTAGACAACCACATAACATAAAAAAAATACAGGGACAAAACAATACAATTAATAGGTTTCTAACTGGTGGCCTTATCGCTTTAAGCGAATTCTCCCAGGCAACCAAGAATTCATACTAAATTACGTTTTCCTAGTAAACAACCATCTTAAAAATTGGTTTTTATCATCATCATAATCATCGTCACGTCTACGGAAGCCTATCATACGCATGTCTCGACACGCACTTGACAACTTATTGGAACTAGAAAATAAAAGCCTTGAAAAAAATTATGTAAAGTATTTTATTAGAACAAAATATATTACGCTTCACCAGTTCTAGCTAGCCAACCCTGTATAGGGGATCAGTCCCAAACTCTGACACCAGGGCTAGCCACCCGGCCTACACAAACTTACTTACTTAGTCCCATAGTAAAATTGGCCATAATTTACAATAATCTTTAATATCTTAGTAAAGAACCACACCATTTTAATGATTAAGAATATATTTACCTGTGAAAGTTGTGCATTTTTGAGAACTTATTACAAGAAAATGTATACTTGCGAGGTCTACTGTTTGGAGAGCTACTAGTTAATAGTTACAGATGTAAAAACCGCAGTACACTAGACACATACACCAAGTCTTGTTCCATTTAGATATGAAATTCATTTACTCACGACAAAATTATGAATGCTGACTTTTTATTCGTTATATTGGGAGGTTAGTCCCATAATAAATGTTGATCATAACATAAAGATAAGTACAATGATATTCTAGAACGTATTCGTGGCTTAGAAAAATACCCGGCATAGGATGAAGCACTTTATTTCCTTTTTTCCTTACTCCCGCCATCTGGACTGCGCACAGACGAAATTTGGCTCAAAGTTAGTTTAGGAAAATTCAACCTTAATGCGTTGTAACAAAACATATATTCCTTTGAAATGGTATAAGAGAGACGCTGTGCCGAGTGAGACTTCCCAAAGTGATGAAGTTGTCCCGCTCGCACTATTGCCATTTCGAAACGACACTTATAAATGGAAGAATTATAACCTGTAAAGCCGCGACTGTCTTAACCATTTCTTAGTTTTTTTAACAATGTAATTTGATAAGATTTTAGTTAAAATTGCGAATAGATGCCAATAAAACAGAGTTTGATATTTATTTTGTATGAATATACCTACGTCTTTATGATTTACGGTTATTTTTTATTTTTGACTAGAGTATCACCGTCGATTGCAAATGGCGTACTATGGTGTATACAAAGAAGTGTAGTAGGGTGACTATGCTGGACATATTTCTTAAACATGCTGAGTGTAATATTGGTGTATAGTCGTGGTTGTCATTTTTAATTTTTTTAGGTTGTAGTTTTCAAAATTGGCACCCATATTGGAATTAAAAACGGCAGACGTCACTTTTTCAAAAAAATCATGGGTGTAGTTTTCGAGGTTTTTTGGGGTGTAGATTTCAAAATTGGCATCCATTTTGGAATTAAAAACGACAGACGTCACTTTTTGCTAAAAGTCGCGATGGGTGTCGCTTTTGAGGTTTTTGGGGGTGTGAATTTCAAAAATGGCATCCATTTTGAAATTAAAGATGGCGGACGTCACTATTTTGAAAAAGTCGTCATGGGTGTCGTTTAATAGGTTTTTGGGGGTGTAGATTTCAAAAATGGCATCCATTTTGAAATTAAAGATGGCGGACGTCACTATTTTGAAAAAGTCGTCATGGGTGTCGTTTAATAGGTTTTTGGGGGTGTAGATTTCAAAACTAGCGTCCATTTTGGAATTAAAGATGGTGGACGTCACTTTTTTGAAAAAATCGTCATGGGTGTAGTTTTCGAGGTTTTTAGGGGTGTAGATTTCAAAAATGACATCTATTTTGGAATTAGAGATAGCAGATGTTGTTTTTTTGAAAAATTCGTCATAAGTGTTATTTTTTGAGAATTCGGGGGTTTATATTTCAAAATTGGCATTCATTTTGGAATTGAAGATGGCGAACATTACTTCAAAATGGATGCCAATTTTGAAATATACACCACCAAAAACCTCTAAAACTACACCCATGACGACTTTTTCAAAAAAGTGAGTCCGCTATTTTATTTTTTTTTGCCTTAATTCTAGACCATTGTTTTTATGGGGATTGGTTTTATAGAGATCTTCAAGGAAGGCCTATGCCCAGCAGTAGGCGTCTTATTACTAAAGCGACGACGATGACGAAGGACGACGAGTTAGGGGTAAGATAACTGCGATTCCTGCGTGCAGTAACATTCCAAAGAAAAATTATATCCCAAGATGATCGAGATGTTTTGGTCATCTTACTTGGAAAAGAGACACAATCATCTGATGTGGTATCCTTGTCGGCACGTTTTTCTTTGCCAGTACTCAATCCTGTTTATATGATAAATCCATGCTCCCGCCTAACCCACGGCGCGGCTCTGAAGCCGAATGACGTCACACGCGTAAAGGTTTTTTGATTTCGTGCGGTCATGTTTAAAAATTCATAACTCCGTCATTTTTGAAGATAATTGAAAAATAAAAACACCATAATTTATTGCAGACTTAGTGTAATTTAATAAAAATAAAACTAGAAAACGGGAAACTTCCTTATTGGCAATAGATCCTGTTTGTTTATGGTCCAAAACCATAGTAAAACCAAAAAAGCTCTCCTCTTACTGTCAGCCAAACGTCAAACCCACAGCCTAATCGATCGTTTGATGGTCGACCACAGACAATTTAACTGGGCAACACCATAATCATAAAACTCGCGAACGTCAAAGTCAGAGAAGTGTCACCGCTTGTGTCAGCCACAGACCAATATGCCATATTATCCTCTATAATCTAAGCATATTATTGACAATATGGTGTCAGCCCCTTAGGTCAGCCCATACAAATACGATATAAATGGATTTGTACAAACAGTGATGAAACAATGTTTTAGTGGATTAAATGCAACAACCAGTTTACAAACTGCGGAGGAATAAAACAAAACCATGTGAATGGGTCCACAGATCCAATCAAGGGACTCCGTATGCGACAAGTAAGTTTCTGTACATGAACAACAAAAAAAAGTGTTACAGTATTTAGGTTTTTAGGCGTTATTATTCTATACATATACAATAGATATATATAGTCATATAGTCATTTATTCATAACACCATTTGTTACAAGTCAATGAGTAAACATTACATTAGGGCACTATACAATATAGCACGAAAAAATAAAAAAATAAAATAAATTGACAATTACCAAATTAGTCACAAAATCTTAAAACAATTCAGGTAATTTCAAAAAGTCATTTACGTCATAAAATAGTTGCTCATGTAGCCAACATTTTAATTTATCCCTAAACGACCCAGCGGAAGGTGCATCCCGGACTTCTACGGGTATTCGGTTGTATATAGCGGGCCCACCAAAATATACAGACCTCTCCGATTTCGCCAGCCTATGAGAAGGAGTCACCAGTTGATTTTTTCTAGCATTGCTTCTTAAATTTAACCTAGAATAGGTCCCTTTCCTCTCAAATAATTCTAAATGGTTGTGCGTGAAAAGGGCTACCTGATAGATTAGTTCGCACGGCAGTGGCAGTACGCGCAGTTCCCTAAAGAGCTCTACACAAGACACGTCATCCGAAACCCCGAAAATGGCTCGCACAGCCCTTTTTTGCATAGAGAAAGCTCTCTTGTACTCTGCTGCGCGGCCCCACAATTCTAATCCGTACGTAATATTACTATGGATTGTGGCAAAGTAACAAGAGCGCACAACGTCCCGCGTGGCCGTGCTCGCGAGCCGCCTGAGCGCGAAGCACGAGCGGCTCAGCTTCCCACATAGCTCCTGTATATGAGACTCCCACGTGAGGGCGCTATCTATGTGGAACCCTAGTAATTTCGTTGAGTTGACCTGCTGAAGCGCGGTGTTTCCGATCGTTACCGAGTACTTAGCTTCCGATCTCCCATTCAGATTGAAAGTCAAAAAGCAGGTTTTATCTTTGTTCAATGCTAGGCTATTGGACTTAAACCACTCATCGAGTTTACTAACGGCAGAGTTTATCTTACAATGCAACTGAGTAGATGATGGCGCAGTAATCACTGCGGCCACATCGTCAGCATACATGTATATCTCAGCGTCTTCGATGGCACCCGGCAAGTCGTTCAAGAGAAGACTGAACAAAGTGTTCGAGAAACAGGATCCTTGGGGCACGCCTATTTCGTTCTCCAGCTCGTCGGATGAGACGCGACCCTTGTCCCCTACCACGACTTGCGTTCTTCCTGACGTAAAGGAGATTATTAATGACCCGGAAGGGCCGCGCATTCCGTGGAAACCTAGTTTCTGGGCAATAAGTCTATGGTCCGCCGTGTCAAAGGCGCGCGATAGGTCGCAGCAGACCAAAGCGACCTGCAATCCTGCCTCGCGAGCTTTCAGAATTTGCCACACTACTTCGCGCACTAAGTCTGTGGTTGAGCGCCCGGCCCGGTATGCGTATTGCCTGTCAGATAAGATGTCTCTTTGGAGCGCATAGTTTAAAACTCTTCTATTAAGCCCTACCTCAAACACCTTGCTAATAGCTGGAACAAGAGAGATCGGACGGTACGACTTAAGGTCTGACTTTTTCCCTTTGCCCTTGTAGAGGGGGCTAATTTTTACTCTTTTAAGAGCTGATGGGTACTCTCCGTTACGCATACATAAGTTGAAAAGTCTACTTAGAACGGGTGCTAAAGGCACTATACCCGATTTTATAAGATCGGCTGATAAGCCGTAAAGGTCGGTACTTTTTTTTGGGGCAATTCGCTTAGTAGCTATCGTAACAATTTCGGTGGGTGAGAAGGGTTCAAGTCGGATTGATACATCGCTGACGGATGACTCGCCACCTAGCGCAGCTAACGCGCGACTATTGTTTGCCACAGGAGCCCCAGCTTTTTTCGCAGCTGTAACAAACTCAAGGTTCAGCGCGTCAACCAAATGCTTTTTGGTATCGTATTGCTGACCACACTCGTCCCGTACCAGATCAGTGAAGTCAACTCTTTCGCGGTTTCCGCGCCCCAGCTCCGTGTTAATTACTCGCCACATACAGCGCGGGTTATTTTTAATAATATTTGAGTAAAAACTCACACGCTTAGTTTTTAGTAACTTGAGATATTTGAGCGATATTTCATCATACTTGACCCGTAGTGGTTCGTTGGTGGGAAATATTTTTCTTAAACGGGCGATATCATTTAATAGATGTTTCAAATTCTGGACTTCGGTATCGACCCAATGGTTACTACTTAAAATGGACTGTTTTTTTTGCGGAAAGCACGTATTAAAATAGCTTGCTAAAATAGTTATGAGTGAAGTTGCTAAGGACTCACAATTATGGCCCGCTTTGTCTATCACGTGATCCCAATCAACAGATTCAAGGGCGTTGATAAAGTTATTTTTCTTAGCCGCAGTGAAGCTGCGGGTCAGCCGGTGAGCGGGGATGGAGGTGGCACATTCATTGACTATTAGACGCTGAGCGTTATGGTCGCTAAGCGGCTGTGTGTTTACGTCAACTACGGTGCAGACGCGCTCTGTTGACATATTAGTATATATATGATCCAGAAGCGTTCCACCACCTCCGTCCACTCGAGTAGGATGATTGACTAATTGGACAAAATTATAACTCGCTATTATATCCTTAAGCTTTTTTTGAGCACTGGAGCTCTGTAAAAAATCAATGTTGGCATCTCCTAAAATTATGCATTTAAAGCCTTCATTTGTAACTTTGTAAAGGAGGCGTTCGAAGAGGTCTAAATAAACTGAGTGACTAGTGAGGTTTGAGTGGTACAACCCTACAACCAGAATGTCGTCTTCTAATAAATGTACAGCACACACGTCAAATAGTTGCTCCTATTATATTATAGTTAAAAGATAGTAGAGTCGCAAGCATGTGGTAAATATACTATTTTTTTCTGTTACAGATTGAAAAATGGCTACTCATCGGTTGCAGCAACCTAAACGCCTCGAAAGCATAGCTATTACCGGAATTGGAGATTGGATTACAATACAAACGAAGACATTATTGACAATCCAATTAAATTCGTCTGTTGTGACATTATTGTCAACAATAGCGGGACAACACAACAAGATCAAATCAAAAACCTTGCTGTCACAACAAATAGAAGCAATTCGGAATCACATAAAAAATACGGTACCCTGGATGTTACATGACAAAGTAGCTGTTGAAATAATGCATGCCTTGTCAAATTTGCTAAAAAAAAACCATCAGGTTTTGAATTTCTCGAAAATAATATTAACTGCCAAAATAAAGTACGAGTAATTGGGCGCATGATAGAAGTATTGTTTACTGATAACTTAACATCTTTATTGCCTGAACGGAATATTTTGAAAGTAGCTCGTACTTCTATACTCTCAAATTTATATATGCTGGTTAATCTTAGACGATTGAAACTGGATATTTCAGAGAAGAAAATATTCATTCCAAAATTGAATAAGTTCATAAATACTACAATATCAAAAAAAATATTAGAACGAATAGCTTTTAATTGTGAATTTATCGAGGAGTTAGATTTAAAAGGTTCTAGATCTATAAACGATAACAATGTTGATGTATTAGTACAGTTTCGTAATTTAAAAAAAGTTGATTTAAATAATACAAAAATAAGTGAAAAGGGAGTCGAAATTATTCTCATATCTTGTGATAATATAGAACATATACTTATTAATAGCAAATACATTATAGCCAGTATAGAACACATTGCATCGTGTGAAGATGATGTTAGAAACGTTCGGAAAATATTTAAACTAAAATCTTTTTCGCATGAATTTAAATGTCACGTTCCAACTTCAAGTCTGAATTCAATGAAATTTGAACTTCTAGAATTACTTGTTATAATGTGTCCGTTAATCGAACAACTGACACTAATTTATGAAACTCTACGTCACGTTAGGCAAACAATGGCTTTAAAAAAATTGCAGAATTTGCGGGAATTAGAACTAATAAATATTAGATTTTCTTGGTACTCTGTACAAGAGATAGGAGCGAACTTAACACATTTGCTTCTAGATACGGTACAACCGATAGATTTAGACGCATTGGTGTACATTAGCCAAACATGTCTAAGCTTGGAAAGTTTTTCATTAGTCAATTGTATTTTCGTAGCAAATACTGTCCCTATGTTTTCATCTAAGGTTTCTGTTCTGAATATATTGCCATTCAAGTATTTGAAGAGTTTGACCTTGATATATAACCAATCAAGTCCATCTGCTGATCAGTTCATCTTTCTGCTCTCTAACTGTTATAATATTGAAAGTATTATCTTCCACCATTATGTAGATAAATTCCAACTCACTGATGATGTTATGTTAAAAGTTTTGGATCAAAATCCATTTATTTGTTTGAAAGAGTTGGAAATATATCAAAGTCAGTTATCCGTGTTAGTCATTGATCGCATCATTCAAAATTGTGTCGGTTTATCAAAAATGGTGATAGAATCATGAAGCGAAAAATATAGGCGATAGATTAAACACAGATTTATTGAAAAAGGACCATAAATAAAAAATGCAAGCTCATTGTTGTTTTTTAAGTAAACTCAGCGATTCTTTGATGAGCGAAAATTGCAACTTTTGGGAAAAGCCCTTTCGAATTGAATCAGCTAAAATTTTAAAAATCAAATTTTATATTTAATGGAAATGTATGCCTGACCAATCTAAAACTATGATGACAACGAAGACGCCATCAGCCGCTTCGTGCGGCGTGCGACGACTGCGTCACCTAAGGTCATCGTAGATTATAATTTAAAGATGGCCATTAGAGAGCAAGACGCGGCGGTGGTGGCCTTGAGTGGTATAAGTAGTTTTTTTTTTAAATCGTAATTTTTGAAATTTAATTAGGTTTAGATTTATTTTAGTGTAGAGTCCTCTAGTAAAGCCTTAGTTTTAGAAATATTGTTGAAATCATTAAAAAAGTAATGTATAATCTTAAAGAGCACAGGCTCCGGTGTTTGTAGAGTGTAACATCAATCAATAAAAAAAATAATCTCAAACTATACCTCTAAATCAATTTTTTTACACAATTACATATATAACTAAATTATGTATACACCGTAATGTAACAGCCTTTTAATAGTCCTTTATCGAACATAGGCCTATTTATTTGGAGACAGTTTGTCCAAATTTAAAATTAATTTAAACTCTACCTTGGCCGGAATGTCCAAATAGATGGTGTTATCTATATTTTATTAAGAAAAAAAAATGTTTTTAATTAAGTATTCTATAGATTACTTTAGATTATAAAAGCTAATGTAATTCTATATAATTATGTAATTTTTGTTTCTTTTTTTTAAATTGTATTGTAAGAAATAAAGCATGCTGTGCTTTCTTAAAAAAATGACACATTAACTTAATTTAAATCGTAACTTTTTATATAATACTATAAGTAATTAAGTATATATAATACTTATATTAATATGTACATATTAATGTAATTATGAATACCTATAAAGTCTCAATAAAAAAATAATAAAATTAAATTTGAATAGGCCCACAGATTTAGCAAAAAAATCTATTGGCTTTCTTGATTTGTGGCCTCTTCAGATTTAATCAGGGTAGATATAATAAATTATTGTACATTCGATGTTATGTTAGATATGAATTTTAAACAATAAAGAATATAATTTCTATTTGATCTTAATTATACAATTCAACTTTATTTTGCCATATTTTACACGTGCCAGATACTAGAGCGGCATATCAAAATTAAAAAAAAAAATTCAAAATAATTTATTGTCACAAGATACAAATTATACAAATTCTACATTGATACACTATTCCCCAAACTGGGTACAACAAAGCACCCGTATCGTATCATAAGGGTGCAATACAATGACACATTTTGCATCCCTTCGTAGAAGTCCAGATTCTGCAGCGGGCCGGGTATGTTTTCTGATGCTTGATTTGTTGATTTCTTCACAGTTATTTGATCTCGTATCGAGTCTTTTTAGGGTAGGAATTAGGATATGAAAATCGAATAACAGCGTACTTACTACAGTGCCTGTCTGAAAACTTATGATGTCCAATATTAATTCAACATTGTAGATCTGTCCACTAGAATGTGACTAGAACAGAAATCGAAAGAAATTCAAGTCTTTATTCGGATAAATTGTGGTGACAGGATCTTATTTTTATATTATTAGCAACAACACAAATAGCCAATATGGCATACGTTTATATCACTAATTATAATTATGTCTATAATAGCTATAGTAAAAAAATATTAATTTTACGGACATAATTATTATACACATATTTATTTATAGTCTTAAATTTAATTATTAATTATTATTATTATTAATCAGTTTATTTCAGTTTTAAAAACCATACAGAAAATTATTAAAATTACAATTAAATTCAAAAATGTCATCAATAATAAATTAAAAATAATATCACATAAATAATATAAGACAACAGAGACAATTATTAAAATTACAATTAAATTCAAAAATGTCATCAATAATAAATTAAAAATTAAATCACATAAATAATATAAGACAATAGAGACAGACAGATACAGTGACATCACAATTTTGCTCCCATAACTACATTCATCCATTTATTTTGTATGGGGCAATCAAGCTTTTAACGATCATCGTCAGGATACTGTTGGGGCTGGCTCGCACTCGCTGTCGTAATGAGGCGACTTTCTTGCGGATAACAGCATGAAAGTCGTCCGTGCGCGCCTCAGCGAACATCAGAGATGCGCTGCACCAGCGAGGCTGCCGCATCAGCATCCTGAAGATGTCATTGTACTGGACGCGCAGAATGCTGGCAGCCCGACGAGTGTGATTCACCCACAAGCTGCTCGAGTAGAAGGATTGGCAATAAGCAATAAAAAGGGTAATTTTTACTTCTCTCGAGCAGCGAGCAAACCTTCGCGCAATCATATTTCCCCGTACTGCCAGAGCCCTACGCTCCCTCTCTATATCATCGTCATCTGTCAACTGATCGTTAATTATATGCCCCAAATACTTAAAGCTTTTCACCACTTTCAGAGCCGCCCCATTAAGCATGATTAAGCATAATATGACGTCTATTTAGGTTTGACTTTACATTCTATATTTCTAATGGAATTTATTTTGGCACTACTGGTGGAGCCAAGCAGTAGCGCCACGGGGGATAGACGGAATCACGGACACTTCAGGAGGTCTGATACAGTTTTTAACAATTCGATCAATCATAGTAGTGGATAATAATATACTTTCTGATAATTTCAATTCTTTTAAATATACGAAAGAGTTTCTTTCCAAAATATTAGTCATAATTTCATCAGTCAAACAAAATGGATCATCGATGTCAACAAATTCAACGTTTGGACAATTTACAAGCAGAAAAAACACCTGATCGTCGGTAGGAAATGGTAACCAAATCAAAAAACGTAAACTGAGCCGTTTTAAATTTAAAAATGCAGGCGTTTTTAATTCAGTTATTTTGCAATGCAATAAGTCGTCTTCCAAAGACTGTTTTTGAAATCTACATTCTGTTAATGCAAAACTTTCTAAATTAGGACACAGCTGGCTTATACATACTAAGGCGTTTAAACCTATATCTTCAACATCTTCTAAATACAAATGCTTTAAAAGATATCCTTTTAACTCTAGAAAATCATTCAATTGATCTCTAAGATATTCATAATAGTGCAGTTTTAATTCACACAGTTCTTGCAAATCATAAAGAGCTGCTAAATCGGAAACATTTTCTTTGTTCCAATTGTGTTGCTTAGGGCCTTTTTTTAAAACAATTTTCTCTATGAAAGGGCACATTTTGACAACTAATTCTAGCTGCTTGAATGTTGTCTCATAGTTACCTATATACGATAGTAACTTGAACTGCCTGTCATTATTTTCTTCATTTGATGCTATGAGTTCCAATGCACGCTCTACTGCATATGAATTGATATGTTTTATATTTTTGCAACATATGAGAAGTTTCGCGATTCCCGCTGAAGAAACTTGTGCTCCTGTTAGGTTAACAATTCTTAAATTAGCTAATTGTATCATGCTATCAATGCATTCGTCATTTATTGTGTTTGAAGAAAGATCTAATTCCTCAATGAACTTGCAATTATCTGCCACACACCTTAAAATATTATTCATACCATGCGTTCGACTACACCACTTTAGTGTCAGATGTTTAAGATTGTGTAGTTCCTTTAATACCTGTATTATGGTCGCTTCGTCACCAGCTAGAAGTAAATCATCAATATACGACAATTTCACTTCAATCATCCCTGTTAGCATGCTCGATCTGGAAGCGAGTGAGGTTTCAAATATTTCTATGTCATAGTCAAATGACACAGAAGTTAGCTTTTCAGTAAAAAATATTTCTATCATGCGCCCGATATTCACGTTGTTTGAGTCGTTTAAAATTGCTCGATCCGACAGTTTTATCAAGGATTGCTTTACTTCTTCTGCTAACTTGTTATGAAACATCTTAGGCATTCTGAGCTTTAGATAGTCCCGAATAATTTCGATTCTTTTACAAAGCAACTCTTCAGCGATTTCAGCGTCAAGTTTTAATATTTCATGGGCTAATGACATGATCCAGTCTCTAAGGCTTAATATCGCCAAATTTTCTAGAGTTTTTGGTTGTTGCACTTGGTAGCCCATAATAGACACCTGCAATAGCAAAAGTTATACTTTAAGCACCTAGGACTTATTACAATACATTTATAAACATCTAAGTTGATGATAACAAACGAATTTAATTTTGCGACTAGCGGTTAGCGGCTTTATAGCTTGCAGACGGCAGTAGGTACGTAAAAATTTAATTTGTTTTGTTATGTATAAAGAACATGTCCACAAAACGTGTGGAGACTGGTATAAGAATAATGATAAATTAAAAAATATATATCTTTGAAAAGCCCATAAAATAAGCTATCAAATGATGTACCCATCATCTTGGTTAGATTTTTTTTTGAATAGTAAACAACTTTTAGACTGTAAGATTTGAATTGTTTCGTCTATACCCTGATTTTAATGTTCTCTAAAATGCCGTTCTCTATGTTTACTTATCTTTTGATAAGTAAACATAGAGTATGTTATACAATTGGAATCGGGATTTTTTTTCTAACCTAAGTTGGCCACACTGATTTGGGATGTGGGGTGACCATGGTGACCACCCGTGATCATTAAAGCTCGAAGCATACTATCGGACGCAGCTTACGGACGCGACTGACAGCCGCAACCTAGACTATGTAAGTACACTGAGCCGTGCACACTATCGGACATAAGTCGCGGACGTCACCTTCGGACGACCCTGAGCGTTCGGACGTCCGGGAGCGATCTGGCACACCGGATGAGTTAAGACTGTGCACATTGCTAAGTCGCGGCTGTCAGTCGCGTCCGTGAGTATGTTTCCGGCTTAAGGTTTGCGCACATTATGTCGGGCCACAGCAGGGCGGAGCGGGCCGCAGCGCAATATTAGTATACTATGGAAATGCGGCTCGCTGCGCACCGGCACAGTGTGCATAGTTCTATAAAATACATAAGTACTAACGATTTGAGCGGATTTATGCGCTGCGTTGCAGCCCGATTTAATTTGAGCGAACCTATATACACCAAAGGTCATGGAAAATAGTGTTATCATCACAAAGGTTATCATTTATATCGCAATTTTAGTTGTGTTTCTGGACAGCAATACAGCAATTTTAGACTGCTAAATCTGAAATCTACTGTTTGGTGAGCATGCGCCACAGGGGGCCACCATGTTTAGGATTTATTTGCGAATTTGGCGAGCGTACCCATACGGCATTTTTTCCCTGGTGCGGTAATTTCAGTTGAGATACGGCAACCCGAAATATTTTTATTTAATTTTTGTTATTATCACTGCACTGTAGGAATTTATAGGAAAATCTAACAAATAATATTTATAACTTCTTGATGATTATGTACGTACCTAGTTATAAAGTTAAAAAGCTTGGACAAATCAGGTTATCACTTACCTACAAGTACTTGAAGTTATCAAGACTTTAGAAACAAAGGTCTGGTGACTGACTGTGGCATCACTTCAGACACAAGAAAAGTAAACTTCGATACTTAAACGCAACTTTACCAATATTTTAGCTGTACATTTGTTAGGTATTCCCACAGGCAAACACTGAGTCATTTGGTTTACGTTATTTATTTTCCTCAAGTACCTACTTAAATTTAAATTGACGCCATCTGTTATCTTGTTGCTGATTCTCGGTCTGCGCGCGAATTTCAATTCAACTTTCTTGATTTTTTTTCCTGTTACAAATAAACTTATTGCAAGTTTATAAAAACTTACAACAGGAATAGGCAGCGTTTGTTTACGAGTTATCTACACTTAGAAACCACATCAGTGGTCAGTTTGGTCACAGATTAATAAATAGTAACAGATGCATCACTCCCATACCAAAGCGAAAATACCTACTCTAAAATAGCCTACAAAATCTTAAAATAATACCTGCTGCTCAAGACGAGGAGAAATGTACCATAATTACGCGCACGTAGAGTCGAGACTGTGTTGGCCACCGTGCGAGTCACGTGCCAACGCGTCATCGTAAGAATGCGCTAGGGTTGTACCTATGATGATTATTGTAATAAAACAAATGTTGTCATTTTATTTATTACAATAATCATCATAGGTACAACCCTAGCGATTTTTATTAGTCCATCAAATATGTTTTAGTTTTATATAATGATTTATAATTTTTTTCCCTTCTCGGAATTCTCTGTTATTAAATTTTATAGTTTGTTGACCCTGACTTGAATCGTTTCTTTATTGAATCTGGTTGTAACTACTTTAATTTACAATCTACACGTACCTGGGTACCTAACGAGACACAGACAAACGTCTTATTCCTACCCATAGCAAAAATATCAATGAAACCTAAAATTATTGGACAATGCCCATTGCGTAAGTACTAAGTATGGGAACTACAGTAGGAATTATTATTACCTATAAAAACAACACTTTTATAATACTTACCTGACTCAAAAAACTCCTTTTACGATTTACCTACACGTGTCCAAAGAAATAAATGGTGACAAAATTGATAAAGATAGATTTTAAATACTACTCAACTTTCTTCGTCTCTCGGCAATGAAAAAAACGACAAATTTTCATTTGTTTTTTGACTTTTGCACCCATCTACTGCACAATAATTACGTGGTTTCGGCATTTCGAAGTGTAAGCGCGGTCACAGATATTACTAGTGGCCCTGTGGGCAGTAGACTCGCGAAAAAGTAGGTTCTTCGTTCGCTCGTCAATAATACTACGCGGGAAACGTGCGGTGCGCGCGCTCAGGCGGGCGTTTGGCAGCCCTCTGTCGGTTGTATCGTCGACGATACGCCGAGCGATAGGCATAGGTGGCCATACACGGTCAGTTCAACTGATCAGTTTTTCGCGTCACTCCAAATGGGGCTCATTCAGTAAATTAATAGGTAGAAATTTGTGGTACACGATTTGAACCACTACCTGAAGCTGAGCTCACACGATGCTATGATCGCATCTGTTCATCAGATCAGTGCAGCGGGGGCCTAATGTTGATAACTATTACTGGTAAGCTTAATTGAAACTAAATGACACCACTATCTTATCCGAAAAATATAGATGCTACAAAAAGTTGATGGGAATCAAAGTTGTAGGAAATCAAATTTCTAACAACCATGGATCCGTTAATTTCTCATTAAAGAAAAAATAACAAAAGTTATTAAAGAAACAATATGGCACACCTATCTTATTGAAGAAAATATTTTTCCTATAAAAAGTTCATAGGAATCAAATTACAAACAACTTTGGTTCCAATAATTTCTCATGAAAGAAAGAAATAACAAAAGTTATTGAAAAAACAAAATGGCACACCTATCTTATATAAAACAATATCAATACTAGAAAAAGTTGATGGGAATCAAAGTTGTAGGAAATCAAATTTCAAGTAACTTCGGCTTCAATGATTTCTCATGAAAAATTTAAATAACATGTTACGGAAGAAACAAAATAGAACCACTAACTTATTAAAAAAAATATCGATCCTGGAAAAAGTTGTTGGGAATCAAAGTTGTAGGAAATCAAATTTCAAACAACTTTGGTTCCGATAATTTCTCATGAAAAATTGAAATAACACAAGTTATCGAAGAAACATCATGGCACCACTGGTTTATTAAAAAAATATCGATCCTATAAAAAGTTGATGAGAATCAAAGTTGTAGGAAATCAAATTTCAAGAAACTTCGGCTTCGATAATTTCTCATGAAAAATTGAAATAACAAGTTATGGAAGAAACAAAATAGAACCACTAACTTATTAAAAAAAATATCGATCCTGGAAAAAGTTGTTGGGAATCAAAGTTGTAGGAAATCAAATTTCAAACATTTTTGGTTCCGATAATTTCTCATGTAAAATTGAAATAACACAAATTATCTAAGAAACATCATGGCACCACCGGCTTATTAAAAAAATATCGATCCTAGAAAAAGTTGATAGGAATCAAAGTTGTGGAAAATCAAATTTCAAACAACTTTGGTTCCAATAATTTCTCATGAAAAATTTAATTAACGCAAAAAAAATATCGATTCTGGAAAAAGTTGATAGGAATCAAAGTTATGGGAAATAAAATTTCAAACAACTTGTGTTCCGATGATTTCTCATGAAAAATTGAAATAACACAAGTTATCGAAGAAACATTATGACATCACCGGCTTATTAAAAAAAAAACGATCCTAGAAAAAGTTGATAGGAATCAAAGTTATGGAAAATCAAATTTCAAACAACTTTGGTTCCAATAATTTCTCATGAAAAATTGAAACAACACTATTTATCGAAGTAATATCATGGCTCCACTGTCTTCAAATATGGAACCACCAATGCCCACCTTTTCTTTAACTGAATGAGCACCCAGTCGGAGTGACGCGAAAAACTGATCAGTTTAACTGACCGTGTGTGCCCACCTTTATAGCGCGTGATCTTGAGCGAGTGACGGAGGCCTGCCCCCCTACCGCCTAAAGCAATAGTAATCGTAATAGCAATCGTTTATGACTTCATTTTAGTCATTTGGCACCGCCTATGTGACGTTAACTAATTGAGTACTAGAGTAATATACTTTAGTTATTTATTCTCTAAGGTTTACTGTCACTAGTACCATTGATGGTACTACTCACGTAGGTACGTAGGGTTATTTCTAACCAATGAGCATCCTTTTAGGGGCTTATTCTGTACATCAAAACTATCAACTTGAGTTCAACAACTTTCATCAAATCTTAAAAAAAAAACGCTGTTCCATAGAAAAATATCATTCATCTCGACAAAATGTATGGAACAGCTGATTTTTTTTGAGATTTTCTAAACTCGTAGAACAAATGTTGTTAGTTTTGATGTACAGAATAAGCCCCTAAAAGGATGCTAATTGTTTTACTATGGAAATTAACGTGGTTTTCACACATTTTATACTATATATAACGGGAATGAACTCACGTGTGGGGATAGTCGTAACGACTATAGTTTCGGTCGCATTCGGCGACCTTTCTCAAGTTGGCGAGTGCTAGCACGCGGAGCCGTCTCGCAATGCACTGCGGGCTGCGGCGCGTAGCGCTCGCGATGACAGCGGTTGCGGTGGTGGGGCGGGGGCAGGTAGAGAGGATTGTATTGTCGGCGCGCACTGAATATCCTCTTCGTCGGTATCCTGGTATACGTCGGGGATACTCCAGCACACTGAACTCGAATGCGACCGAAACTATAGTCGTTACGACTATCCCCACACGTGAGTTCATTCCCGTTATATATAGTATAAAATGGATGCTAATTGATTAGAATTTTAGAAAATAATAACCCTGTATACATATATTATCTTACCTCTCCTTTTGCGCCGGTGTTTAAATGAAAATACTCTTGTATTTCAAGAAACAATCTATTGATGAAAAAAAAAATTGGTTGCCTGTAAAGTCGGTATACGGGCGAAAGTTTTACGTGACAACGACTTTGAGTGGTAAAATAATTTTAATGTGAATATTCATTCGTATAGTAGGAAGAAGGATGAAAATGTCTGTCTCTCTCGCTCTTAGGCGGGCTAACCATGACGCGTGCCTCTCACTCGCTCTCATTGTGAGCGCATAACGTGAGCGGAGCGTAACGCAGTTTCTTGAAGTGTCACCCGGCAAACCAATTTATAAGACGTTGTCACGTCAAAAATATGTCATTGAGCAAACATCTACTGAATTACTTGTTATATATAACATTGTAGTAAAACAAAATACGAGTATAATAATTTTTGATAAAATTAAAGTTAATAACTGTCGACTCAAGACATTATATTGTCAGTCTACTTGGTTATCCTAATTTCTTTTTGTGTAGTCGGGTATAGGCCTCATCATATAATCCGCGCCACACAAGTCGGCGGATGTGAAGTTAGGAGCAAGCTACGCGAAACCCAATCCTCACGCAGTTAAGTGAGCTTCAGTCAGTATGCTTAGTGTGAGTTTTGTCGTAAACATGACGCGCTCGCGCGCGTAAGCATCTAATTTGTATAAAGAAATGTACAGCGCCACTAGCGGCGCGTTTTTGAAACACTGTGCGAGAGAAAGTTTATACAAATTACATACTTTATGTTTACGACAAAACGTAGTATTATTATATCTTCTTTGACAAAACTCACACTCAGCATACAGTTAAGTGCCACACAAGTCGGCGGATGAGAAGTTAGCCGCAGATGACACTTCGCCGTGATTCGCTAACTATTGCGCATGTGTGCAATGCCGACGCCGCGTGGTGTATTGGTGATCACGGGCGTAGGGAGCTCGCGGAAGGCATGAGGTTGGCGGGCGGGTGTGCCTGGCGCGAGTCTATGGCTCCTGCCCCCCGACCGCCTATGCAATAGCAATCGTTTATGACTTCATTTTAGTCATTTGACACCGCCTATGTGACGTTAGCCATCAATTGCTTTGCGCGGATTGCGCAAGCAATCGTTGAATGAACAACTTTGATGGCTAACGTCACATAGGCGGTGCCAAATGACTAAAATGAAGTCATAAACGATTGCTATTACGATTGCTATTGCTTTAGGCGGTCAGGTCTATATTTCGGCTTTTGCGCAGCGTTCTGAGCATAACTTTCCATCCGCCGACTTGTGTGGCGCTTAGTATACCTAACATCACATCAGCTAGTTTTGATTTGGCCTATAATATATTATTGGAAGATTTTGAATCAATATCTCCTTTGAAAAAAGCTCCATTAAAATCCGTAGCATAGTTTAAAAGATCTAAGCATGCAGATGACAAAAATAACTAGGAGAAAATTGAGATAAAACGATAAAACCGGTGTGGACATAGGCCTCTATGGATATCTAATAGAACCTGTTAGAAAGCGGTTTACATTTAGCATTCTTGCGGAGATGATCAGTCGTTTTGTGGGTGGACGTCCTACGCTGCGATTGCCATTCTTCATTCGAGAACTTCCATCTCATCAGTGGGTGTCTTACGCTGCGCTTTCCATTCTTCATTCAAGAACTTCCGCCTCATCGGTGGAAGTCCTATGCTAAGTTTGCCATCCTCCATCCAAGAACTAACTCCTAAGTCGACCTTCCACGCTGCGTTTGCCCGACGTAGTTTCCATTCGAGAACTCTCCCGCCCTATAGACTATAAGGCTTCTTAGTCCTACCTGTACCAGCCTTTTTTTAATAGTCCACTGCAGGACGTAGGGGGACGTGGGCCATATCCAACACGCTGGCCCAGTGCAGGTTGGTGGATTCACACACGCCATCGCATTTCTTCTACGGACGTATGCAGGTTGCCTCACGATGTTTTCCTTCACCGAAAAGCGAGTGGTGTGAAATCCCGTACATAAATTCCAAGGAATTCAAATGGTACAGGACCGGGATTTAAACCCACGACCTCACGATTGGCACACGGATTGAACACGGGGTTGGCAACTCTGGTACTGATGGACAGCTGCTATTCTCTCACAGTTTAGATTTTTTAGTTTATACTTCAGTTGTAAATAGGCTTCCTGAAACAGACCAGACCAGACTGGCGTTGCGGTCGCGTCTCAAAGCAACGAGGTATATATGGTGAACTGCGTCATTCCATCTTGCCGAAATTACTCGGTTTCAAAAGAAATAACGAAAGGCATTGTCACATACCACCGTTAAGTAATAAATATCTTTCTATGTGATTTACAAGCAAAAGCAAAATATTGATAATGAAATCATTTGACAATGTAAACAGAGTGGAAAATTTCTCTATGGTCAGTTAGGAATGTCGGATAATGTCAATATGAGATCGAATATTGACTCGTCAAATCGATTAACTTTAAGGTCAAAATTGATTTTGACCCGGGCGGCCGGATGTAAAGGAATAAGGTCGCGTCGAACTACTAGTTTTAGATCCATTTAACTATATGGAGCAGCATCACGTGATGTGTTCACATTTTTAACCGATTTAAAAAAAGGAAGAGGTTCGTTTATTTTTTTTTAGGATTACGAATCAAATAATGTTTTTTTAGGGTTTCGTACCTCAAAAGGAAAAAACGGAACACTTATAGGATCACTTTGTTGTCTGTCTGTGTGTATGTCAAGACTCTGTATCTCAAGAACGCGTAAAGATATCGAGTTGAAATTTAAACTGTATACGTATATCGATGAACTCTTGCAGTTGTGTAAAAGAAAAACTTCTCAGTTGTCGTTTAAAAAAGTTAGTCGTTTAAGTCGTAAAAAACCGCATATTTCGACAATCACAAAAATCAAAACCTACAGGGTACTTCCCGTTGACATAGAACTATGAAATTTGGCGAGAAGCATTGACTCAGAGGATACATTTAGGAATAAATCTGAAAACTGTACATTTTTATTTACATCACAAAAAATAGGGCCTCAAAATTCACAAAATATGGGCTCAAAATTCAAAGTGAG
>OX438822.1:836650-1021207 GCA_949316475.1 Hypomecis punctinalis | reverse complement strand
CGTAACAATTTTGTAATAAAATATAATAATCAAGATAGGAGATAGATGTGAACAATCTGTATGAAAGAAGAAAACAAATTGAGTTGTCAGTACAATCAAGTTGTGTGATAAGGTTTACTATACATTATAAGCAGTGGTGGCCTAGAGGTAGTGACACCCGCCTTAAAATCGTGAGGTCGTGGGTTCAAATCCCGGTCCCGTACCAATGAGTTATTTGGAATTTATGTACGGAATTTCACACCACTGGCTTTTCGGTGAAGGAAAACATCGTGAGGCAACCTGCATATGTCCGTACAGTACATACATTATATGTTTAAATACGACAAAGTTGTATGATAGGCGCAACAGTTAACATTAAAACCATAATCAAGTTAGGTACTTGACAGATGTAACCATAGTGCAGTTGGTATTTATAATCACGTTGTGTCATCCATATGATCAAATTTTGTAATAAAATAATCAGGATGTGAGATAGATGTAAAAAAGCAGCATGATAGATGAAAACAAATGGAGTTGTTAGTGCAATCAAGTGATGTGATAAGCTTTACTACACTATATGTATAAATACGACAAAGTTGTATGATAGGAGCCACTGAGAACATTAAAACTTTAATCAAGTTACTTGATGGATGCAACTATAGTGCTGTTGGTATTATGTAATCAAGTTGTGTCATCGCTATAATCAAATTTTGTAATAAATAATCGAGATGTGAGGTAAATGTAGTCAAGCTGTATGATACACGTAAACAGATTAAATTGTTGGTGCAATCGAAGGGTGTGATGTACAAGACTGTTAATCTTACCAACTATATTAATCTTAGTTGTGATCAATTAGTGGTATAAACTCAAACAAGTTATATATTAGAATCAGCCATGTTGTCCTTATTAGATGCAATCATTTTGTAGTTGATTAACACAATTAGTTTCTTTTTAAAATGTAATCAAACTTGTTGATAATATTAGTTTCTGTACATAACCATTTCTTATTATAAAAAAACAAAGAATATCTATGTCCGGACTTCCTGTCAAACGTCAATACTTAAAACGTCAAACTTTCTCTCTTTTCTGATTCTGTTTTGATCAAGATGGCAACTATGTCTAAAATGTAAATTATAAAGTATTAATCTGTTATGTAATAGCTAGTAAAAGTGTAAAATAAATAGTGACAACAAGATCCACAAGTCTCTTATTCAAAAACTACAATTAAATTTTCATGGTAGCAGTCCGTGATTTGCGAAATTAAAATACGACGCCACGTGTGTGAGAAAAAGCCAATGAGATGGCAAATTACACAAAATCAAATGATATCCATATACCGATCTTCGATGGAAGTGATTACAAAAACTGGAAAATAAGAATCCTGAAGTTTCTACAGTACAAAAAATGCAAAGATGTGGCTACACGCGACATCATGTCGACCGACGACAAAGCCGCATGGGAGGAAATGGACATCCAAGCTACTAACTACATTTATAGTGCGATTACTAACGCTCAACTGGAATATATCAGCGATTTACCGACTACGCTTGATATAATGATGAAATTCGACCAAATGTATTTAAAAACTTCGACAGCCTTGCAGATTGTATGCAGAAATAACCTAGAAAATCTCAAATTACAAAATTATTCAGAAGTAAACTTATTTTTTGACGACTTCGAGAAATCTGTAAATGAGCTAAAGCAAGCTGGGGCCACAATAAGCGAGTCTGAAAAACTTAATTATATGCTAAGGGCTTTGCCCCCTTCCTATAGTCACATTGGAGATCTCATAGATGTTCTCCCACAACGTGACAGAACAGTGGAGTATTTAAAAAGTAAAATCAAGCTGAAATCAATCGAAGAAAACCCAGAAAAATCATATGTTGAAGCGAGTAAGTCAAATGTTTTCAAAGCCGAGGCATAATATGCACCAACAACTAACAACAAACTGATATGTTATAATTGTGGAAAACCAAACCACATGAAGAAAGATTGTCGATACAGAACAAATTATAATCGTGGCCGAGGTCGTGGATTTTCAAATTATCGTGGACGAGGATCATACAATTATCAAAGGGGCCGAGGTAGCTTCCAGTCAAAGCAAAACAATGTCAATCAAGGTAATAGCTTTCATACTACAACTATTTTGAATAATAATACTGAATGTGAGAATGAGTCTTCAAATGGAAATGAAATAACATGGCTATTAGACAGTGGCTGTACCGACCATATTATTAACAGTGATAAATACTTTGATACTTATGAAACTTTAACCAATCCTGTAAGAGTAAAGGTTGGTGATGGAAGAATATTAGAAGCATCAAAAGTCGGAAACATCAAAGTCAATTTCCTAGTATATGGCAATAATTCAGAAGTTACATTAACAAAAGTTTTTTATGTGAAAGAAATGAAAGCAAATTTGTTGAGTTACTCGAAGATAACTGATGATCATTCTATTGTATCCAGAGGGCGCTTATCAAAAATATACAACCGAAAAGGACAAGTGCTAGCTATTGCAATTAAGCAAGAGAGGTTATATGTACTGAAAAGTTATATGCAAAACAACTCTATTGAAGCAAATTTGACTACAATGACCATGAAAAAAAAATTACACAGAACATTAGGACATGTAAACTTTTATAACCTCAAAATGATGTGCCAAGAAAACTTACTAGAAGGATTGCCAAATAAAATGGAAAATGAATACATGAAGTGTGCCATCTGTATTGAAAATAAAATGCATAATTTACCATTCAAAAATAATAGAAGAAAAGATGGAGACATTCTTGAAATTGTGCATACTGATTTAAATGGGCCGCACCGAACTCCTGGCTATCAAGGTGAGAAATACTTCCTGAGCTTTATTGATGATTATAGTAAATTGGCTAAAGTCTACTGCATCCAGTCCAAAGATCAAGTATATGACTGCTTAGTACAATATGTGAATGAATGTCAAAATTTAACTGGAAAAATGTTAAAAGAATTAATATGTGACAATGGAAAAGAGTACATAAATGCACGAGTATTTAGATTTGCCAGAGATAAAGGAATAATTATTAAACCATGCCCAGCATATGTACATGAACTAAATGGAACTGCGGAGAGATTCAACGGAACAATTATGGATATGGCAAGATGTTTACTTTCAGAAGCCAAAGTTGAGAGGTGCTATTGGCCAGAAGTTGTAAAAGCTGCAGCATATTTAAAGAACCGAACATTGACAAACACCATCGAAAGGAAAACACCATATGAGATATTTTTCAGAAGGAAACCATCATATAGTCACCTGAGATTATACGGAAGCAAAGTTTTTGTGAGAATACCAGAAGTTATAAGAAGATCTAAATTTGATAAAAAGGCTGAAACAGGAATTTTAATTGGGTACACCGATGTAGGGTACCGAGTACTATTAAATAACAAAATAACTATTGCGAGACACTGTGATGTTATTGAAGAAGATGTAAAATGTATTGGATTCACAGATGAAAATCAAGAAGAAAATAATATTAAAGAGAAAGAGCAAGAAGAAAGAAAGTCAAATGAAAAACAACAAATACAGCCTTGTGAAGAAATAAATACTGAAACTGAAACACAGATAGTAAATGAAAATATGACGCCAAGAAGGCCAAAAAGAAAAATTAAGAAACCAGCTAGATTCGACGAGGAATATGGTTATTACTGTGTTTATGCTAATTTTTGTGATGCTATGATTCCAGATAATTTTCAGGAGGCGATGTCATGTGATGAATCGATTCAATGGGAAGGAGCAATGAATCGTGAGTTAAATAGTCTAACCAAAAATGATACATGGACCCTAGTTGAACGACCAGATGACAAAAAAATTATTGATGTCAAGTGGGTGTACAGAAAAAAATCTGAAAATGAATATAAAGCAAGGTTAGTAGTTAGAGGTTTTCAACAAAAAGATTGTATTGATGATACTTATTCACCTGTTGCTAAAATGCAAACTCTAAAGGTACTACTCTCATATTGTTGTCAAGAAAATTTAAATAATAATCAAATGGACGTAGAGACAGCGTTCTTAAATGGTCAAGTAATGTCAGAAGTTTATGTACATCAGCCACCAGGATATGGAGATGGTACCACTAGAGTTTACAAACTAAATAAATCATTGTATGGGCTAAAAGAAAGTCCTAGAGCTTGGTATGAATGTGTAAACAAATTTCTTAGTAATCTTGGTTTTCGTAGAAGCAAATTCGATTATTGTCTTTATGTAAATTCACATGGTGATGTACCTATATACATATTATTATTTGTAGACGACATGCTGATTTGTTGTAAATGTAATAAAACCATTTCTGATATTAAAAATAAACTCATGAACAAATTCACTATGAAAGATATGGGCAAAGTAAAGAATTATGTTGGAATTGATATTGAATATGATTATGATAACTGTAACATCATGACCCTAAGTCAAAAATCATATATAGAGTCACTAGCTAAACGATATAATATTGAAAACTCTAAATTGCCCCAAACACCGATGGAAATTAATCTAAAATTAGAACCATCTGATGTTAATGATGATGTAAAATACAGAAATTTAATTGGAGCATTATTGTATATCAGCACAGGCACTAGGCCTGATATAGCTTTCAGTGTAAATTATTTAAGTAGATGTCAAAATTGTTATAATGAGACACATTTTAAGCATGCCCTACGAATTTTGAAATATTTGTATCTGACTAGAGATTTAAAATTAAATTTTTATAAAAATACTAATGCTGATCTATTAGATTGTTATGTAGATTCAGACTTTGCTGGTGATGTTGTAAGCAGGAAAAGCACTACGAGCTATGTAATTAGATTTTTTGGTAATACAGTATATTGGAAATCAAAAAAACAAAATTGTGTAACAAAATCTTCAACATTTGCCGAGTATGTTTCATTATCAGAAGCTGTTACTGAAATTATACTCTTAATGTCATTAATTCAAGATGTTTTTCACAAAGAATGCAAACCTGTAAAAATCTATGAAGATAATTCAGGTGCATTAGCAATTGCTAAATATGGTAATTTTACAAAAAATTCCAAACATATTGAAGTACATTATCACTATGTACATGAAAATGTAAAAAATAAAAATATTAATGTTGTTAAAGTGGCATCTGATGAAAATGTAGCTGACATTTTTACAAAATCATTAGGAAATATTAACTTTGTAAAATTCAGAAAATTGTTAGGTCTAGTAGAAAAATAAAATAAGTACTTATTAGATTATAAGAAAATGCATGATAGATTAACTGTTTAAATTTATTAAATAAAAAAATAGGTATGTAAGGTAAAATAAATTTAGTCTGGTAAAATAGTAAGTTTAATGTAAAATTAAAATAAAATACTTTAAGTAAATGCATGGTAGGTATGTTAAGTAGAAATAATAGATTAAGCTACGAGTAAAAGTAGTAAGTTAAGATTGAAGTTTTTTTTTGTAATCAGAAGAGAAGTTTAATAAGTAATAGTATTGTTTTTTTTTTGAAAGTGTTTAATTTTATTTGAAGCAAGTTTGTTTTTGCAAAAGTTTTGATAAATGAATGTGTTATGAAGTAATGCATAAATAAATAGAGAAATGATTATGTAAGGAGGCGTGTTGATAATATTAGTTTCTGTACATAACCATTTCTTATTATAAAAAAACAAAGAATATCTATGTCCGGATTTCCTGTCAAACGTCAATACTTAAAACGTCAAACTTTCTCTCTTTTCTGATTCTGTTTTTATCAAGATGGCAACTATGTCTAAAATTTAAATTATAAAGTATTAATCTGTTATGTAATAGCTAGTAAAAGTGTAAAATAAATAGTGAAAACAAGATCCACAAGTCTCTTATTCAAAAACTACAATTAAATTTTCAAAACTATTTGGTAAACTCAACCATGGTGTGTGTGTTTGTGTGATTTATATGCGATATAATTAACTTATATTGTGAATAAATCATATAAAGTTTATAGATGCAAACAAGTTATTTCATAGTTTTAATCAAGCTTCACAAGAAACATCCGTTTCCTGTTGATAAAAACAAACAATTTCAATCTGGTTGATAATCTTTGTTGAAGAAACCAAGTAAGTTAGATTCAAACAATCAAAAAATTGTTAAAGTCAAACAAGTTTTAAGTTTGTTTTCTCTTACAAAGAGACCTTGTTTAAATCAACTAAAGACCTCGATTAAGTGATTCATCAAGTCAACTTGTGTAGCTACAATCATTGCTCAATGATTGCAGGGACTCGTGTTATGATTCATGTAAACAACGATTCGTTAATCAAGCCGGAAATCCACTTGATTAAGATCCATTTTTTTCAGTGTACAAATGTGCACTGCAACCCACACTAAGGTGACCTGTGTCGTGGGCTGCAGGCTCTTCCACTCATACTCTATGGTCAGCAATTTGGACGTATTTTTATAGGCTCTGTGTCTAACGTTTAAATGATTTGAATTAACTGCAGGACGTAGGCCTCCTAAAGAATATGGCACGACCTTCTGCGTGTGCAGCCACTTGCTGCAGCTGCTAGCAGTGCACTGATGAGTCCACTGATGACATCGAGGTTCTATATGGGACGAGAGGAACAGGATTAACCTCGCCTGATCTCATGTGGTGGTAAGAGGAGGGTTCTCGGGAAATATCCCGCGTGCCAGTCGAGAACTCGCGCACACCGGGTGTTGTCCTTGTCTGGCGCTATAGTGACACTCACACATGGGCGGCCGCCGATATGGGTGTATTCACAATGTGGGCGTGTTTCTGAACAAGCCAGAAGCTACCATCTGAATCAATCTGTGTGGTGTGCCGCCGTCAGTCCGTCACTCCGTCAGTCTCCGGCCGCCGGCCGAGCGCGCACGTACCACGTGCTATGACTTAGTGCGCGACGCAATTAACGCTACAACCACCCACAGCTCTCTCGCTCTTAAATACACTTGAACTGTTATAATTATTTCAACTATTGTGCAATATTTATTTTTTTGTTGCAATATTTTTGTCACAATCCACACAGGAATCCGTAAGTGCTTGTTTCATTCTTATTCTTATAATTTAGAATTTCGTAAATCATAAATACCTAACAATAGGCATGATTGTCCCATATATTGTAAATTTAGTTATTACGTACAATGACATATAGCTAAATAGAGTGGACATTAGTACTCATCTTGATTGTACTTACTTATCCTATTTAAATCATTATCGTTTATCGATGTGTCTGTCCTATCATTCTGTCCGTCCTAACGTCACAAAGTACAGTTAGGTTTGGTTTAGTTCAATATCTAGCATTTTTCAACAAATAATGAAACTTGGTGCATGGAATTTATATAGGTACTTATGTATTATATTTTTGACTGATTTTTTTTGTCGTCGTCGGGTTTTTTTACTGGGGAAAATTTCCTTTAAGATGAAACGCTATAGGCAGCGTGCAAAATTTATTTTTTTCGAATTTTTTGCAAAGTATTATTTGACTACTCGCCGTAAATTTACTTAAACTGATATTTCGAAAATAAATAAGTCGTGTTATCATATTACATACACCAAAAAACCAATATAATAAGTAAATTATTATATATAAAAAGGTCGATTTAGTCAAAATTATGATAAAAATTAACCTATTAACAGTTTTCAACGCAAATAAGTCTGCGCTTGACAACCAACTCGCCTGTTCAAGTGCAAGTTGTGGTCGAAGATGAAGCACGCAGACTTAGAAGCTAACCTATTCATTCTGATTTTGAAAACCTTTAGAATCTATCTCTTAGCAAGACTGTTCCATTCCCTGGCGGTACAAATCAGAAATGTTGAGTTGAACCGCTTCTTACGGATCGAAGGAAAATGGACAGTGTAGTGAGGTGTTTTTTTACTAGTCCTGTAGTAAAAAAGGGATGGTAGGATAAGGTCGTGTAGCTCAGATGCACACTCTTCGAAATGAATCCTATAGAAAATGCAGAAACTTGCAACCCTACAGCGATGCCCCAGTGGCCGTATCTAACATTTAAATAGAAGCTATTCATTGTCACAAAAATAGTATTTTTTTACAAAAATCCAGCAGTCAATTGCTAAAAACCCAAAAAAAAATTGAATTTCGCGCGCTGCCTCTAGCGTTTCACCCTAAAAACGGGGCAAATTGGGCTTATGAAGATACTGCAGATGCGATGTCTACTGTTCCGAAATTTAATACCTACCTTAGTAATATTTCATCCCCTTTTTAGTTTTAAAATAAATATTAATCTCGCCCTCATTAGCCCTCCATGCACAAGAGTGTAACTAGACCAATTACCAAATTCATCAATTCAAGTAATTAATAATTATGCCAGAAAAGTACTTCACTCATAATGGATGTTGATTTACACGTACACGTACAGACGCGAAGCGTCAATCCTACCACTCAAGCGCGGCCTTGTTGCAATTTCAGATTAAAATGAGCAGAGAAAAGTACCTGCTGCAGCAACCAAGAACCCTGGAGAGCATGGCGATAAAAAAAATCGGGAAGTGGATCGCGTCACTAGCATACAAGATATCGCCCTCCTTGGAAAGATTGAGCCTGAGATATCCAACCAAAGCACTGGAGCTATTCTCTCGGCAGATAGAAATCATTCGAAACTATATCCAATGTAGACTGCCAGGAAGATTTTACGATGAAGTAATGACTGAATTAAAAAACACGCTATGTTACCGTCTAGATAAAGAGTGGAGGGGAAGCATTCAACGTGCTATACTCAGTCGAATGATAGAAACATTATTTACTAAGCATTTAACTTCATTTTCTTTTAATTATATTTATTGGGAAAATTTCGAGTACTCATTTTGTTCCAAATCTCATCTTATCCCTGGACTTACTAAATTAATTTTGTATAGTATTGACATACATAATGTCTTAAAGTATGTGGAAAACAATTTTAAACTTATCGAGACGTTAGATTTATCTAATTCCAAAATAAACGATGAATGCTTTAATATATTGATCAGATTAAGAAATTTGAGAACCGTTAAACTGTCCGGCAGTGGAGTAACGGAAAAACACATCGCGACCCTTCTCACCTCTTGTCCAAATATCGAACATATTGTCACCGAATTTGAAATCGGATGTGTTATAGAAAACATTGTAAATCTAGATAACTATGATGGGAGACGAATCAATTTAAAATCTTACACAACTACATGTGATGCAACATTTGAGCAACAACAGTTAGTTGTTAAAATGTGTCCGTTAGTTGAAAAGATGCAACTTATAGGGTTCAATAGTAGGATAAATCTGAAGCAATATTTACAAACATTACATGATTTGCAGAGTTTACTTGAGTTAGAGTTAGTCAACTGTGAATTTTATACACACAAAGTAAAACAACTCTTGGAAGTGAGAGGAAGTAATTTAGTGATCCTAAATCTTCGAAATATAGCCGAGATAGATATTAGCGCTGTAAAGCATATAATATGTCTGATGTGTCCAAATTTGCACAGTTTAAATCTTCAGAGTTATGAGCTCATAGATCCAGAAAACGAAAACAGCGAGATTTTATGCAAAAAAGACATGTCACAACTAGTAAATTTGAAGAAAATAACATTGTCTTGGGGTCGGGCTGCCTACTGGCTAGCGGAACAAATCACAATCTTTCTTCTTTCGACTTGTCCAAATGTCGAATACATCAATATCATTGATTTGAACGATATGGATAGCTTAATATTAGACGTTATAGAGAAAAATCCTACGAAACTGAAGTACTTATTTGAGAGAATTGAGAACATTTGGTAAGATATCCGAATCAGTGATAGCCCAAATCATTGAGAACTGCGTTAACCACCCGGAAATAGTATTATATTTGTATTAAGTCAATTATAATTGATATTTTTTTACTAACAATCAACTTAGAAAACATGCAGTGCTTATATCCTATTAATTACATATTATACTAAAAAGATATGACTTTCGTTTTATTTCGACTTCACTAAATTTGTTACTCTTGGTCGTCTCGCTTTCCAGCACAGGGCCGCCTCAAGGATTTCCCATAGTATCCGCTCTCGTGCTTTTCTAGTCCATGTACTTCGTGCTACCTTTTTAAGGTTCTATAGTAAAACGAGGAACCCTTTTAACTTCCACATTTGTTACCAAAGTGCATGAAATTTAATACTTTAATATAATAATAGATCCCACACTAGGAAGACCTGCGTCGTTGGGTACAGATTCTTCCCAGAACGGGGAGGTAATGATAATATCTATGCTATAATTTATTAAAATCAACCTTTTTGTACAATATATAGTGGGAAAAGCTAAAGCTAACATTAATTTGACCTACAAGTAGTACTAGTAACCAGTACCTAAACATAAAAGCAATGCAATATAGCTCAAAATATCACTGTTAGGCTCAAGTTGCTTCATAATGTTTTTGAATAGCTTTATTAATTAAAACCAAAACATGTCCGATGCTTTGAAACAGGAGGCCAAATTTCATTTTTTCAATGTTTTCACTCTCCTCTCTGTACACAGGCAGGTAGGTACATAATAAACTAAAATAGAAAGCTAAAAACCTGAAGACTGCTAGTAAGTAAGTAAATTCGTATAGGTTGGGTGGCTATTCCTGGTGTCAAAGTTTTTAAGCCGCCTGAAGACCACTGACATGGCTAAAGGGTTAAAACTACCGCGAGGCCTACAATTTAACGTGTCATCCAAACCACGGTAGCGCTCAGTTGTACAGTGAGATATAAAAGATCTCAAAATAAATTAGGTCGCCACCATCGCATTACAATTTAGTAGATAAGAGTAAAACAAATACTCTTTTAGGTAACATTTGATTTCTTGATCAACTATAGAAGTATTATCACAAGTATTGTCCACGATAATAGGTGCTTTATCCAACGTCTTGACTTGACTCATCTTGATTCGCTTTCTGAAGAAATGTATTCTACTCTCATAGTTTGTCTTTATTTTCTCCAAATGCTGTAATCTTAAGGTGACACAATCTAAAATATATTTTAACTACCACCAATCTCCATTTGAAATGCACATTGAGTTATCTCCGACATGATTCACTATACAACCGTACATATTTCCTTGCTGAACAGCATTCAAGTGACTGATGGAGAAGGAAGTGTCCAGTGCATCTGATGGTGGAGGATGTGAACCGTTTGTGAAGAACGTAGATGTCGATTGTGATGATCTATTGTCTACTTCAGTCGATAACCACCAAAGGTGTTTTAGTTTTGAAGTGAGTTGGGTTAATCGGAACATTTTAATTGTACAATCCATAGTATGATCTCTTAAAACCTGCAAAGTCTTCATATAAAAGTGAAAACGTACCCTTTTCAAAATCACAGAGAAAATAATCGTAGGGATAATACTGAGAATTTAGGTATACTTAGACGTGCATTTTGGAAATCGGAATGGTCAAAAATACTTATATCTTTGGTCGCACCATTGTTGCGTGCATGTTGAAATCCGAGTATGACATAACGAGGTTTTTCCAATTGAGTTGTAGTCTTCACAGTCCAAATGTGTTTTTGTGATGATGGCAATACTGGATACTCATAGAGATCCCACAAGCGAAACGCAATAGGATTGGGAATATTGTTTTCCACATATTTCAACAGCTGTAACTTTTGTTTTTCCAATGTATAACTGTCAGTGTGTATATCCCGTGTGATAAGCTCTGCTGATAACGCGAGAGTTGGTTCCCCCGCTGCTGTGGTCGGCTGGACTACCGCTATTATATTAAGCCGCGCCCGCGGTCCGTGCCCCACAATCCTGACCTGAACGTCGCTCCAGCACCACCAACATGTTGCCGAAACCAACCCTCGTTCTCTGCGTGCTTGTTCTGCCGTCCTTATGAAAAGTGCAATAACTAACTTTGAGTAACTTTTGAGAAAAACGCGATAGAAAAATTTAAAATTGTTTTAAGTGTATCTCTGCCCTTAAGTGAGGTATCAACTTGAAACTTGCACAAGATTGTAGATAAAACTGTTGAGCATATTACCAGGTACTTCAAAACTGAAAATTATGTTATTTATGCTACTTAAACCACAACATTGTTTTTCTGTTTAAAACAATACATACAAAAGTGTAAATGATTACCAGTCATAACCACAATAAGTAACACAGTTATCGCATTTTTTGTTAGTAAATCAATATATTTCAATTTAGATTAGCAGGTGCTTCTGAATAGTCTGTATGGTAATTCTAAGTATAAGTGCAATATTTGTCTGACTTATTGCAGTTTTCATTAGAGTTTAATAAATTTTATTGAATGTGATACAAATAAAAGGCGTTATTATGTAAGACAATGTTTAATGTAGTACATAAAAATGAGGTTCATTTATTTTTAAAATGCTACAAACATCACTGTAAGATTTAATGACTGTAAAATAGTGATTTTAAGTACTTAATCTAAACTAAGTGTCAGTCATCTTTTTTTATTAATTTAACAAAAGTCATCTTCATAATTATATTTAGCACAGTGCACAGTGAGATCAATCTTTCAATCAGTTTAAAAAAAAAATATGTATGATAATCTTTTTACCCGACTGCATGACGCAAAAGAGTGGTAATGTGTTTATCAGCCTATGTATTATGTATGTATGTTTCTTTGAAGCACTACACAGACCAAACGCCTGGGCCAATTATTATGATTTACACGTCAATCGATTCCTCTTAGTCCGAGTGTCACTAAAGATAGTGAAAATTTAATATGGCGTGGCTACTACTGGACGCCATATCGTGGAAATGAAAAAAATGAAAGTCAACAAATAACTGATGTAGTTTGTTACCCCACTTTATTTTGAATAGGTATTTAAAAGTCAATTTTAGTTTTCTTTCAACATTTTTGGATTCAGCTTACCGTTTAGGATCTATATCGATTTAAAGTTTTTAAAACAATTCTGACATACAGGTTTTGGACAGTAGAAATGTACAATGAAAAGACGAAAACTTTTACGTATATAGTAGTAGTTTTTTGGGTTGTTTTTTTTTAACTATTACTTTGGTGCCTAATTTGGATTGAGCTATTTTCAATTTACAATGAAAAGACGAAAACTTTTACGTATATAGTAGGGTTTTTTGGGTTGCTTTTTTTAACTATTACTTTGGTGCCTAATTTGGATTGATCTTTGCTTAATCCAAATTTGGCACCAGAACCGTAGTATTATTATATCTTCTTTGCCAGAACTCAGAGACTTCAGGTAAATTTAACCAGAACTCTCGTCTCGTTAAAGGCACTAAATCTGCTATCATTCTTTGCTTACGCCCTTTGGCAATACCTTTTACAGAGGTTTTGCTTTCAGCATCAACAATTGGAAAACATCGTTTTTTATTATTTTTATTTGAAGGAAATCCAGTCACAATCATCATGCATCTCTTTATACCTTAAAATAAAAAAAACTCTGTCTGCCCTAACCATCACCATGTGTTTCAAATATACCCTTGGTTCTTTATTTCTTATTTTATGTTATGATGAAACATCTTCATAACATTAGAAATCAGATATTGTCATGACTATTACTCTGTTTTTGTTCGAGTTACTCATTTTCACCGCGTCTGCGAAGTCCTCAAAGTCATAAACCTTTTTCTTCTTTGTTACGGATTTTTTGACTTGATGGTGGAAGTAATCGGCAGACATGTACGTATGGCCGGGTTCAAAATATTTCACTGTAATAGATTCTGCAGAAATGAGTTCGCTGTTTACTATATTAACCAAAAAACTCATGAACGCATCAACTATGTAGTTGAAATATTGGGATTTAGTTTGTGTAGTTATATTGTATCACTTGTTTCTTCTAAAAATAAACGCCATAACTTTACCTTTTACTTTAAAATATTAGTGAACTTTCAAATAACTCGCCAACTTTTCTTAATATAAATGCAATAACTTGTACTTATTGCACTTATGTCTAGGAGACGGTATCACAAAAAATAAATTAATCTAAATAAAAATGGTATATAACTCTAAGTTATTGTCTTTATGGCTAGTAATTATGACCTAAATAATAGAATTTAGACTTTACCTTACCACAACTCAAGTTATTGTGGTCTTGCTTGGTAAACTAACACAAAGTTCCTAATATATTGCAGTTATGCTTAACAAAAACTCAAGATTTTCAATAGATACGTCAAAAATGTCTAAGAAGAAAATGTAGAGCTTTTTTTTCTGATCACGAATATGTATATAACTCAATTTGGCCAAAAAGTCGAGTTATTGCACTTTTCATAAGGACGGCAGTGTTGTCTGCTTGCATGGTGAGTACACTATTCAATATTTTATGGACGACAAATGGTAGCTAACCTTAACACGCTCACTGCGCCATCATTTTCAAAGAACTTTCAGCTGGTGCTTTGGAGACCTAAAAGGTCTCTAACCTAACCTATCCTTTGATGCGTTTGAGACCTAATCAGTCTCCTAAAAATACAGTTTTGAAAATAATTTATATCTTCCAAAAAATCAATGACAAATATTTTGAAGTTTTTGTGGGTCAAAGATAGCCTATTGCTCTATATTTTGCTAGGTTCGCATGCAGTTATGACATTGGGATAAACTACAAATACCAAAAAAAAAATTAGATATCGATTGTATCTCGTACCGCAACCGAAGATAGATCAATATGTGTAGTAAGTAGTGATGGGAATAAAATTATATCTCAATTGTCGATTGAAAAAGTTTTATTAAAGAAGTTTAAAGTTTTATTTATAAACTATGCAAGGTGTTTTTCATTAAAACATGGTAAGCACATTGATTGTTTGCATTGCGCCCCAAATGGTAACAATTCTTTTAGCTTTTTTAGAAGCGTCAGTGCTGTTTAATGTGCGTCGTAATTTTTCATAACAACCCATACTTACGTCTTTTTTTTGTCGCCATGTTGGAAAATATCTGAACATCTTCCTTCGGGGAATCCACGTAAAGTCGAAATGAAGGCAGGCAGATGTTAGTTGGAAATAAAGCCTCGTTAATTAATTTCATTTGAATTGTATCCAAGAAGATTTTTGTACAGTAAATTCGAATGATTAAATGTGTCGACCTTCCACGTCGATGCTAGGACAACACTAAATCGAGTCACGCAGCGCCCGCGCCGCCCTCCTTCCCTCTCTTGCGTCTACGAGGCGTACGATTCCACGAGTATCGACATGTCTCCTAACGCAAGGAATGAAAATAATTATACTACTGTGCGTTAGGGACCTAATCCATCTCTATATATTTTTTTAATTTCCTTAACTTCAGCTTTAAGTAGGAAGCAAATATGTATATTTGTCTTACTGTTACATAAAGAACTTTACACGTTAGAGCTTCCCGCAAGGAGTGAAACAACACGATTTTAGTCAACGCACAATACAAAAGTCCTGCAACAGATCTAGGTATCTAATCTATTTTGTAGATATGTGTCATATAATACAAAATGCAGATTCGCATTAAGCACAAAAACAACAGAGCATACATAGCATCTGGGGTCAAATAGACAAATATAGTTTGGTAAAGGTTAGCTTACATAATACGTATATATATTTTTTGCCTTGTAACAAACCCAATTAAAAAGGCAAGAAAATATATATAAAAAAAAAAAAATTAAAATCCCGAACATTTCACAACCCTCTAAACATCTGCAACTGTGTAAATAAATAATTAACTATGCAGTCTCTTTGAAGGTGATTGAAGGATAATTAAGAATCAATCGAGCTTGATGATAATTATCCGAAATCACCGAAAAAGAGACTGCATAGTGACTCAATCCCTCCCTCCCTTGCCCGGAGGTAACACTATGCAGTGATGAGTCATTTAATCAAGGGAATTATAAGGTACCAGTATAATACAGGTAAGACTCGATCGATGTCATTATGGAAGTGCCAGAAAGATAAATCTGTCCTACGTTGGTCCTTCCTATATGGCTCTGCCTCTATATAAAGGTTGTGAAATGCTCCCCCGTCTCTACTTTGAACTCCAATGACATAACGGACAAGTGTTGCTATACAAAAAACTAAAATACTCTAAAAAGTGGAAATAATACTCGCGCCGGGACGCTATGCAACTGTGTAAATAAATAATTAACTATGCAGTCTCTTTTTCGGTGATTTCGGATAATTATCATCAATCTTCTCTTAACAGGTAAGCTCGATTGATTCTTAATTATGGTAGGATTACGATTCAATATGTGAATGTATATTTAAACTTCCAAAATTAACACATGTCTATTAAACTAGATAACATTGTTGCATAAAATTGATACGACTCACATGTCCCCCCTTCAAAATAAATAATATACCTACCTACTTAACCATAATTTTCATTTTAGCAATTACCAATTTATTAAATTCCTAAACAGTTGTTATTAGCTGTACCACTTCTGAGTGTAACGCAATAAGAACACGAAACACTCAGAGTGGCAGCAGCTTGTTTATTCAGGAACAGTTTTAGAACGAAAAGGGCACAAAAATGGTTGAACAGTGAACACGGCTTAAATAACTTTCTTCTTCTTTGTCTCATGAGTTCCAACATGGCGGCCGGCAACAGCATGGCGTGAAGGGGCGTGGCAACTGCAGGTGACGTCAGTTCCGTTTCAATCTAATGAACTTCTACTCCAAACAAAATAAGTACAACATTTTAAAGTAAAGCCAATTTATTTTACTAACATATTTTGTTTAGTAATTGCATCATTATGATAAATTATTTTTAAATCATTAATCTCAACACCATTCATTGCTATCTTCCCGTCAATAGAACCCAGGTCACCAAAGAAGTAAAGTTTTTTTGGCTTTATTACTGCAGTATGAAAAGTTGTCCCATTCCTATAGGTAATAGTTACCACGTGTTCCCCATTGATTTCGGTTATAGTAGCAACTTTATTCGAGCCAGACGCGGCCGCGCTGGGTGTCGTCGTCGCGACCGCGCTGGGTGTCGTCACTGCGGTCGCGCTGGGTCTAGGTTTTAATGATCCGTTTGAGTTGCGACTGAGTGACACTGCGAACAAAAAAAAACATTTTACTGCCTCGGTGGCTCAGTGGTTTATAATGACCCTGACTCCTGGGTCAAAAAGGCGTGGGTTCGATACCCATAACGCACCCAATGCAAAAAAGTATGTGATATGTCTGGATGTTATTCGTTATTATCTACATATTTTATACATAAATATGTATTTAAATAACGTTTTTATGAGTAGTGTATTATTGGGCATTCTAGCCCACCTCACCGCTCGTTTCACTCGCTTGGTGGGCCAGAATGCCCAATCATACATTTTGACAACTAACTAGCTTTTTGCGTTTTCCGGTTAACCTAAATGCAATCCAAAATCAATCACAATCTATGACTTCAGATACTAAATAACATTGTGGGTATCGTTAGTAAAAAACAATTTTAAAGTATAATCTCATTACTTTATTAAATATTTCTCTACAAATAGGACATTTATTATTTAAAGATAGCATGCATTTTACACAACTTACTGCATGACCACAAGGTATGAAGCACATACACAATTCTTCAGTTAAACAAATTCTACAGGTCATGTTTTTGTAGTTACTCTTAATAATGTTTAAAGATTCAAATTGAGTTACAATGTCGACTTCTTCTACTTCAACGTAATTTTTTTTAATTTCTCTATTTACAACATTTTTTATGTATTTTTCTCCTTTGACTAAAATAACATATAAACAGTCTGGAAAAAAACGTTGTTCTTCCCAAGGTTGATCTTCAGATGTCCAATCCTTCATTCCACCGCCACAATAGTAGCAACGCACTTTATCACTTTGAACTGTATAAAAAAATCCTGCATCCGCCATGTCTTTCGGTTTTTGGGCTAAGCCTTTTGGCCAAGGATCAAAGCTTCGTAAACGTCTCGATTCGAGAGAATAACGAGGATAGGACGGCTGTTTGAACTCCATGATACTAATATAGATTATGCACTGACAAGTCACAACACGACTTGCTCGTTGTGTTCTATCGAGTGTAGTGTTTCTAATTACCGATTAAGCATAAGAGTTTGTTCATATGACATTTATTCATTATCTATATTTATGAGCAATTCAATAAAACAGCTTGTATGAAACCTTAGGTATTTTATTCAAAAACTAATAAGTATAATATAACTTAAAATTAAACACGTTTATCATTACAAGTTTTGCAAAAATATATCAACATACTCGTACTTTGGTTTCAGTTCAAATGATTGCTGACATTTTCACAGTACCACTTTTTAATTATAATTACATTTTTTAAAGCACATACTTTTTTTATGAAACATACAATTTAACAATGAATCATCATCACAGATTCAGATTCAGATTCAGATTTTTATTCAATAACAGATATATGTTACACGTCAAACATTACATTAATTATGGCAATAAACCAAATATGCAAGTAAAATAAAAAAAAAAAACTAAAATACATCACAAAAAAAAACTTGGATTAAATTATAATAAATAATAGTGAGCTAACAGAAGATAATCTATTATACTAAATAATTATGTAACTATAGCAATATAAATAATAAATTGTTCAAACAAAAGTATAAAAATTAAAAATGTCAATTGGAAAATTTCAATGCTAGCATATCGTCAACCTTGTAGAATGCCTGTTCGATAAGCCAGTGTTTTAGTTTTCGCCACTATATAGTATATACAATTCAGGAAAATTAGGGCAATTTTTATCGGCTATATCTATTACAGAACAATTGTTGCACATATTTTTAATCCATTTGATTTTCTCCATCCCTTTTACAAGTATAGTTTTATTTTCTAAGTAAGGCGAAATTATGCGTCCAAATTCTTTATAATCAACAAAACCTTCATTCCAACGAGTTCCGTGAATATGTTCTATCCATAGCACGTGTTTTTTTTTCAACTGGCATTAAATACGAAAACTGATATGGTGGTTTTACTAAAAAGGTCTGCGTATATACATCCGTTGCTAAAGCAAATTCGCTAACAATAAAATTGTTTTTCACGTCTTTAAAGCCTTGTACATCAACAATAAGTATTTTTGAGTTCATGATATTTTCTTCACAATATTACTGAGAGGCTTATATTCGACAATACAATCGTTGAGTAATAAACAGTATGCTGTAGTATTTTCAGGAAATTCTATGCTAGACTCAATTTCAACGCGAACATCTATGGGTCCTGTTTTTAAAGTTTCGTTTTGACGCGAACAATCAATAACAAATAACGGAGCTTTATTTTTAAACTCGATGTAACTTAACAATGGTTCCGGACGACGGCCGTAAAAAGACTGCTGAAATAGAGCATATTGCTCGTATATTAATGGGTATTTGTCATCTTGGAATGCTGTATTCATATTTTCATAAGGGAAGTAACACGAGTTTAAAAATAATTTCACGGTACTTACATTACAATGATCAAATTGAGACATGTCAGCTTTATAATTGCGCTTACGATCAGTTTGTAAGCCTATTATTACGTATCGAGGTTTTTCTATTTGAGAAGGAGTTTTTATGGACCATGTATGTTTTGTAGTCTACGGAAGTGCTGAATATTTATAAAGATCCCAAGTTCTAAGCACTATATTAATGGGACGATCTTTTTCTAAGCATTTGAGAAGGTTAATCCTCTCTCGATCAGACACCTTAACGTGAGGAACCGGCCATAGTATATGTTTCATATTTATAGCCTTAACGATTTCCCCTGTTTCTAATTTCAACGAGTTGAGACTTGTATTGCTTCGAAGTAATATGAGCTCATGTTTGCAATTCATTATTGTTTTATTCTAGTCTTCTGCAAATCCTAAAATTTTACTCAGAGGTATTGAAACAGATAAGTTTCCTGCCCACCTGTTAATGGAACCATCAATGTTCCAACCCCAACTTTTTAACATCTTAGACTCATTATCATTCATGGATAAAAATGATTTCATAGTTGAAGTAATTCCAGCATTTTTATTTTGTCAATTTCTATTCCATTAATTTCATAGCGGATTTCTTGGAAAAAGAAAAGTGCTGCATTATTGGTAAAATGTACATTATTCACTCTAGTTGTTTGATCATTTTTAAATACATCAAGATTACCCTCTAAATATAAAGTACTTGCAGAAGGTAATATATATAAATCCTGTTGGTTTATTGGTATCCAAATTTCATCATTTTCTCCAAAACTTGTTACGTCGGGTTTGTAAAAATGGTATTCTATATAACGGGACAATAGCTTTAAGTTTAGTTTTAAATAGTGCCACTTAGTATAATTTCGAAGGACTAGGAATGGTAGTGGCAACATTCCTGGGGTAACGCTTGTAACAAACGCTGCTGATTGGTTTCAAGGAGGTTTTCAAGTGATATCGCATGATCGGCCGATGGGCGGGAAAATGCGATGATGACTTGACAGATGTCACTTGTTAGTTGAAAAGAGAGCTGGTTCGGAGAGGTTATGGTGAACTGTGTATAGAACGGCTCGAGTGGTGATGCTTGATAAAATGGTGGCAGCGTGCGTTACGCTGCGGAACGCCATGTCCTTCGCTTAAAGTTTTCTCTATAATTGTAGTCATACGTAATCTTCTGTGAAATAAACTGATTGTTCGTGACGTCGCAATTTATCTCCTCGCCCGCTTAACCCACGCCACGCCACACTGGAGCATTGTTGGGTCAGATGGTATGAAATCATTAACACATTGAATCACTATAACTGATGCAGATCCTTTTATGGATTCGACATCAGAAGTGGGATGGAAGGGCCAGACCAGAGGAGAGGCAGGATTACCAGAAAAATCCTCCCGACTGCATCGAAAATTATCAACTGTGAATCAGAGCAATATTTTCAAGCAAATCACAAAAAAAAAGATGGCGAATGTTAACATAGAAGACCGCTATGCTACAAGACAATCTACACCGAAAGAACAAGAAGAATAGAATGTGATTCGTGTACTGTTCACCAGAACAAATCGTTCCAGTCTGTTTGGAGAAGCGGGTCCAGGGTCCAGGGAAGCTGGGAAGGCAGGGTAACCTGCAACTAACTACCAATCTGCGAGAAGCAGTCTGACAAAACCCCGGGTGAGCTCGTCCAATTTTAGTTAGATAGTAGTTCTGCATGTTTTTGACTAAATCTGACTTAGTTGTTGAGTTTCCTAGTACCGCGCGCAGTTATTGGATTTAAAGTGAACGTGGCGTCGCCCGTATCACGGACGTAAGATCATATCAGGAATATTGGTCACTTTTAAGAGAATATAAAGAACCTTACACAATGATAAAGTAGACAAAGTCCTTTCGTACATACTTTAGAATTATGCGACCCATTGTTAAATTTTATGATAGCCTGTTATCAGTTATCATAGTGACCCCCAGATCTATGTGCAAAGTATTAGGCGACGTCTTCCAATACAATTACTTTAATCACACTATTTCTCTCTTTCACTCTTATATGTCATTACGTACATCCGTCACTGTTTCACAATTCGTTCATGCTTATCGTGCATTTCAACATTCATGATAAACATTTTTAAAATCATTGCTGGATAACATTATGCGGTGTTATTATGTAACCAAGGTCTTATTACGTAAATGCGATCCTTACATATGATTGGCTTTTTCGATATTCGGCCAGTCAACTTTCAGTTTCCGCAAGGAGGTCGCAGTACCATGCAAGAAGTTTATTGTAGATTCAACAAACTTCTTGGTACAATGCTTCCACAGATTTTACTTTCGGAGGTAGGTAAAGGAAATATTTTATGTGATTCTTAAATTTTCTGTAATAAGAAAAGCGAGGGTAAGAAAAACTGAACTCATTTAATTTTTGTTGGTGGGTATTTCGAAAACTGAATCTAGGCTGAGTGGAAAGGATGCAGTTCTCCGGTTCTTGCGTAGATGGGATGTACGAAAGTTGCACTGGGCTGAGTCGAAGGGATGCAGTTGTCCGGTTCTTGTGTAGATCGAAGGGACGCTGTTATCCGGTCTCATACCAGATGGACTTGAGTTAAAGAGACAGTGGCCTGATTCTCGCATTTACTGGGTGGTGGGTGAGTGCGGTTTGGAGGACACTGTTGTCTCGGGTATGGGATTTGGTGGTTTTGGCGAGTAATATTCCTAATGAGCGCTGTTTTTCGAACCCTATGCTAATGTAAAGAAACCTTGTCTAGTCATCTCTTATTTACCTTCATAGCTAGTTATTATTTCGAATACGTCTAAAAGTAACAATGTCACGAATGGACGAGCGGTTAACGAATATTCTGTATCGGTCTTTTTAATAGTCCAATCTTAAACATATCCTGCCCCCGAAGGGTGATTTGTTCGTGTTCGCCGCGCTGGCCCGGTGCGGGTTGGTGGATAAACAAACATTCACATTGCTCTTTTGTTACAGATACTGATGATAATCGCCCGGGACGTGCGAATGTCAAGATGGCCGTAACGGGACAATAGCTTTAAGTTTAGTTTTAAATAGTGCCACTTAGTATAATTTCGAAGGACTAGGAATGGTAGTGGCAACATTCCTGGGGTAACGCTTGTAACAAACGCTGCTGATTGGTTCCAAGGAGGTTTTCAAGTGATATCGCATGATCGGCCGATGGGCGGGAAAATGCGATGATGACTTGACAGATGTCACTTGTTAGTTGAAAAGAGAGCTGGTTCGGAGAGGTTATGGTGAACTGTGTTTAGAACAGCTCGAGTGGTGATGCTTGATAAAATGGTGGCAGCGTGCGTTACGCTGCGGAACGCCATGTCCTTCGCTTAAAGTTTTCTCTATAATTGTAGTCATACGTAATCTTCTGTGAAATAAACTGATTGTTCGTGACGTCGCAATTTATCTCCTCGCCCGCTTAACCCACGCCACGCCACACTGAAGCATTGTTGAGTCAGATGGTATAAAATCATTACCACATTGAATCACCATAACTGATGCGGATCCTTTTATGGATTCGACATATACTTTGAATGGAATTATCTTGGATAAGTGGTTTTTTTTTATTTTTTTTTTATTTCGAATAGGTTTGCGTTTGACTACACACTGCCTGATGTTAAGCAGATGTGCGGTCTAGGGTGTAGCACGCTTACCTAGAAGATACCTATTTACTCGGGATTTGAAGACACTCACGTTGTACTTTAACGGGAAGACAGACCCAGGCAAAGCATTCCACATTCCGGCTGTTCGTATGAGGAATGAGGATTCGAAACGCTTGGTTCTAACGCGCGGAATGTCCACCATAAAAGGGTAGCGCTTTGGTCGCGTCCGTCTAGCCGTACGATAGAAGAAAGGGGCAGGGGGGACCAGATTGTGCAACTCCTGGGCGCACTCTCCGAAGTGTATCCGTTAAAAGACCGACAAACACACTACCTTGCGACGATGCTCAAGACTTTGCAGCTTCGTCTTTGTCAAGGTGTCATTGTCAATCAGCCTCCTGGCTCGCCTCTCAATCGACTCCAGAGCCTCCAGTTGATATTTGGCAGAGCCATCCCAAAGGTGAGAGCAGTACTCCATGCAGGATCTGACTTGTGCTTTATAAAGACTAAGCAGTTGCTCAGGTGTGAAATACCATCTCACCTTAGAGAGAACACCAAGTTTTTTGGAGGGAGACAATTGAAAGGGTCTCTTTTTGGCCGAAAACAGACAGCCCTGAGTCTTTGTGGCATTAAACTTGACCAGGCTAGCATCACCCCAGTCGGATACCGCCTGCAGACTCAAGTTGAGCCGTTCAACCATAGCCTCGCTGCATAACTCGATCTGTGGCCCGCTGGTTCTTGCATCGGATGTGTAGCTTTCCACGATTGTACTGTCATCTGCGTACCCAAAGATCCCGGGCTTAAGCAGATCGTTGATATGCAGTAGGAAGAGTGTCGCAGAGAGCACAGACCCCTGAGGAACACCGGCATTGATAGCCATTTGGTCTGACGAGCAGACATCAACGACAACTCGTATCGACCGATTCCTCAAGAAATCTGATATCCATGTGCAGAAATCAGCAGGCAGGCCGTAAGATGGAAGCTTGCCAATAAGACTCTCGTGCCAGACCCTATCAAAAGCTTTGGAAATGTCCAAGGAGACAGCCAACGCCTCCCCGTGCTTCTCCATGACCTCACTCCAGATGTGTGTGGCGTACGCTAGAAGGTCCCCAGTAGAACGGTTTCGGCGAAAGCCGTACTGGCGGTCACTGAGTAAGTCATTCGCTTCCAGGTAGGCCAGGAGCCTGTTATTTAGAACACGTTCCATACTCTTACAGAGTATAGACGTGATCGAAATTGGCCTGTAGTTGGCAGGGTCGGCACGGCTGCCCTTATTGGGTACAGGTTGCACGTTAGCAAGCTTCCAAGATTTGGGCACTTGACCTGTCTTCAGAGATAGGCGAAAGAGGCGAGTCAGCACAGGCGACAGCTCAGGCGCACAAGTCCTCAATACAATGGCCGGAATACCATCAGGGCCACTGGCTTTGTTCACATCTAGACTGCGGAGAACTTTGAGGACCTCCTTTTGCCGGATGTGTATTTCACTCATTACAGTGTCACAGTTTGGCAAAGTTGGAGGTCTCGCACTACCGGGGTCTAGACGCGAAGACTCAGCAAATTGAGATGCAAATAAATTTGCTTTCTCCACCGCGGTATGGGCCAGTGAACCATTGGGTTTCAGCAACGGAGGCAGTGAGGGGCGGCAGAAGTTCGCTTCAACCGATTTAGCTAGGGACCAGAATGCCTTACTACCCGCAGGGTAAGAAGCAAGCTTGTTTCCTATTCGACTAATGTGGTCAAAGCGAGCCCTCCGCATAACCTTTTTGCAGGACTTAGCAGCCCTATTGTATGCCTTCTTCCTCAGACGAACGTCCCTCAACTTACGGTTTCGAGCATCGACCCAAGCCAGGTATGCCTGATGCTTTTGCGCTTCGGCGCGTCCACATTCAGGCCCAAACCAGGGCCGAGCTTTGCTAGACAGAGGCACGTCCGAAAATGGGATGAAGTATTCCATAGCGGTACGAAGCACGCAGAAAGATCATCGGAAGAAAAACAAACAGGCTGCCAAGGATAAGAAGCAAAGAAACACCGCATCTCATCCCAATCTGCTGACTTGTACCGCCACACGCGCCGTGACCCTTTGGGACTGGGGTCTGATGGGGAGTAGACGGATACAGATTTCACCAGACAGTGGTCAGATGTACCTAACGGTGGGGAGATCGCCACTGAATAACGGTTTGGATCGGTAGTCAGCAGAAGGTCCAAGCAGTAGGCCGTGTGCGAGTCAATATCAGGTACCCGTGTGGCGCCTTGAACCAGCTGGGTGAGATCAAGTGTCAAGGCAAGCTTGCGCGTCTCAAGCCCAGCATGGTTTGTGTCCAGGTATGGGTGAAGCCACTCTTTATGGTGGCCATTAAAATCCCCCAGGATCACTATTTGGGCCGAAAGGTAGCTGAGCTGAGCAGCATCCGCCGCTTCACTAAGGTATTCGGTGAGTTTGGTCGTCTCCTGGTCTCCGCTATGTGATCGGTATACACAGGCGCAGATAATTTTCTCTACGCCAGTGTCCGCCAAAGCCCAGAGCACGGAAAATGAAGGGTCTTCAAACCTACGAAGGCGCAGAAAGCAAATGTCATCCCGGGCGTACACGCATACACCCGCACGTGGTTTGAAACGGTGCTCCAGGGAGTACCCTGGGTAGGAAAGATACGACACGTCGGATGGACCAGCAATCTGCGTCTCCGTGAGAAACAATAGGTGGGGACGATCTGTCTCGAGATGATGATGGACAGGCGTGAGATTGGAGTGCAGGCCTCGAATATTGCACAGGTGCACTTTAAGTGAGAGGGAGTGCTGCCGCTGTGTATACGTTCTTTTTCTTCTAGTGTTTCTCATGGTTAATGGCGGAGTAAAGTAGGTAGAAAGTCGGAAGTGGAACGAGACGTCGCTCTGCAGATTCAGTGGTACAAAACAAAAATCACACACATCCACGGTAGACTAGCCTGGAGACCGCGGGGACGCCCGAGCCCCCCCAAGGATGTCCATCGGGCCCTCTCGTCCGGTCGCCAACCGGCACGATGGCGCATCCCTGGGATTTTTCGACAGGTGGCGGGGCAGCCTTTCAATTCAATTCATTTATTTGCCATAGGAACACAATGTGAACACTTAACAATGTCAAACAGAACAAATAACATCATCATAGTATGATAGTACAATAAATTCATAAAACAATAATAATTCGAAAGCGGTTTGTTTTCGTGAGTGGCTAGCTCACTACTTGGGCCCCCTACTATCTGCGGTCGGCCAGCGACAAACCGTGCCTCGGATCCCGCTGCCCTCCTCGACTAGCCGGCCGATGCGAAAATCAATGTGTGCACCGTATTCGAACCCCCAGAGGACGTTACTGTTCCGACCCGACTCCCAGAATGGCGTCACTAGACTTCGCGCCGGAACACGAGCTCGAGAGAGTCGCTTGGCGGCGCGGCTTAATCTGGTGGGTGGTCTCTCGCCGCGGCTATAGCCTACCACCAGTATGGTTGCTGCCTGGTTAGCACCACCCAGGACCACGTGTGGGGGACAAAAAATTAAAAGGGTTCCTACCCACGGACGAAGGCAGCTCGGTCCCAAAAGTGGTTCGTTAACATTTAGAACACTCATTTTAATAATCCGATTAACTTGAGGAACTTTTTATTTTCTCTTGTCAATTTGATTTTAGGTGTCTTTTTCCTGATGGCGCGCTTAGAAGTGATGAGTGTTGTGTTAGTCGCATATCTTTTATTGAAGTCTATCATTTTTTCTTCAGGTGTAAATAGAGTTGAATTTCTTCGCCTCTTAAATTAACTAGATTATTTTTTGAAGCCACAATTCGTATAGAAATAGAACTAATAGAATTTTGATTTACAGGAAAGTAAATAATATTTTTAGGAATTTCAATAATAGCTGTAGCCAGGAGGTACATTAGGAGTAAACTCGTGAATTATATGACTTGGTTTCCCGTCCGTATATGATCCTCGTATTATACTTATACTTACATTCGATTCTCAGCACGGTTGTAGGTAGAATGCTGACGGGGAATCGAGATTCGTTAATTATATTTGCTATTAAGGTCTCTTCGCCAAATCCGAACACTTTGGCTAGCAAGGGGCTCTTTTCAAAATGAATTTCTTTTGAACATATAATTGATGTTCTTAAGGTGTTATTATTAGAATTCATATTGAAACTACAATCGGAAACAGTTTCCTTTAGGTAATCACTGATATCAGTGAGCTCGTATGAACCTTCAGGAATTTCAACCACTTCATTAATACCATAGTGAAATTGGTTATTTTTGCTATCTATGTTTGGTATTGAATTAAATGTAGAGAAATACAGCAGCCCACATTCATATTCACCATCAAGTTGAAGTGCAGGGGAAAAATTTGTAAGTGATGTAGAAGCGGAGCTGGATACAGATAGTGTGACAGACATGTTGCTACTAATATCAAAATAAGATATTTACTTATTGAAACGTTTCCTCCCAAAATTTCTCAGAAACTTTACACATAGATGCCCACAGTTAACAGTATTAAAATTTTGGTATTTAGTATAATTATATAAAATTTTATTGTTTTTTAGGTACTTAGTTAGCTTTAAAGGCGGTTTTAGATCGCCGGAACTATCAAAATACTCGCAGTAATTTCTATCTTTTACGTAAGCTACCCAGTGAGTTCCATTATTACTGCTATAATCTAAATTAACTACACCACATTCAATTTGTTTGGGTGATTTCGGCAACTTATCTCTCATGTAAACTCCTCTAAAGTATGGTATGCTACTCGCATGTTGCGTTATATCTCAATCTGTGAGCGCGCGTCTGGGTAGCCTTTTTATTAGTTTTTTGACGTTCTTAAATACAATCCATTTCCTTTTTTGTATGGTTTAATTTACATGCCTTTACCCAAAGCAATAGCTTCCATGGTTCTATTATGCCGTTCAGATTCCTGAAGACCTTTCTGAGAAGTTTTATAGTCGTTAACTGCTTTTGCTATACCGGCTGCACCGCCTGATAGTGCACCTAATGCTGATAAACCAGCGAATATGGGAATCAAAGGTAATATTCCTCCAGTTTTCGGTATTGGTATGATTCGAGGTAAACGAACTTTTTTGTTAGAAAATAACTTTTTGGCTACTAAATGAGCCATCTTAATAGCTGATGCATTACTTTTAGGTTTATATTTTTTTAAAATGTTTGCTAATTTTTGTAATTATGGATTTTTTTTTTTTTACGCCTACTTTGTCTTTAGTTTTCATTACTTTATTGACTAGCCAAGAAGCCATTTTTTCTCCTTTACTAGCATCCTTTGCTTCCATTCTTATTTTGGCCATATCTTTTAGTAATATATCTGCTTTATGTCGATCTTCTAGATTTGTGTAATTGTTGTATGCTATATCGTGCTGCTTACAAGCTTCGTCCAATTCGTTGATTCCTTTATCACCACGCAATAAACGTTCACGTAACTTAGTACCAGGACCGCAAAAATTATAACCAGGTAAATGTAGCTCAAATGGTAAATTATTTATGAAATTATTCACAAGTCCACCTCCTTCCATTGATAAATATATAATGATAGTTTTGACTCGCAAATTATTGGTTATATAAGTTTAAACAAGAGCTTTTTTATCAATCCACGAATTTTCACTGTCCCTTAAGCCCAACCACTTTACAAATAATTTGTTGCCATGTTATTTTAAGACTTTTTCAACTAAATAAACACCAGGGTGCTGGGTTTTCATGAGTTCTTGTTCATTAAATGTTCCAAGTATATCTTGTTTATGTTGATCTTTAATGTGGTAAGTAACGGGTATAGTATCGCTGACTTTTGCAATAGTAAAAAGTTCTGTGGACCAGTTAGGAGTAAATCCTTTATCGAAAATTCCCTTATATTTACTTATTCTCACTTGATCACCCATGCTAAATTAAGTTTTCGTAAACTTTGGATATTTATAAGATTTAAAAATATTGTATAAAACTTCTTTTTCATATGATGAGTTGACTTCTTTTGGCTTAAAATGTATAATACGATGTACTGTATGGTTATACTCATCGGTTACTTTATTCAAAGGTTCTCCTACCCACTTATAATTTCCAATGATGTGAAAGTACTTGTATAATTTATTTTTTAAAGTTCTGATTAAACGTTCTACAATACCTAGATGCTTTTTTTACAGAATACGTAGAATAATGGTTGATTTTATATTTCTTCAATAAGTTTCTAAAATAGTCATTCTAAAATTCTGTTCCTAAATCCGTTTGCAAATTCTTAGGTCTACGGCCTGTACTTAAAATTTTATCAAATGCTGCTGTTATTTCATTTATTGTCTTATTTTTAACTGGAATAGTCCATGCAAATTTAGAAAACGTATCTATAACAACCAGCACAAACGTATAACCGTTATTCGATTTTTTAAATTTTTAATATCAATGAGGTCAGCTTGCCACAAGTCATCTATTCCTTTTAATATTACAGAACGGCGAGCAAAGTTTTTCCGGGCCTGTTGGTGAATTTCATTTATCATCCCTTGTTTGCTCAATTTCTTGCTCGTGTTTCTTAAGTACCTTATCTTGTAACTGATTCATTAACGGTTGTATTTGACTTTTTATATGTTCGAGCTGCTTATCTATTTCACGTTTTGTATAAAAATCAGTGACAATCTTATCAAAATACATCTTATTTACAACATCTTCATTATGCACTGGTATTTTCAATATTTTTAGACTACGTAGTTTTAAGTCACAATCACCTTTCAAGGCTTGAACCAATGTTTGTTCATACAAGTTAGATGGTTCCAACGAATGCATCCGCTTGTGAACGTGATGACCAAATTTATCAATATTCATATTGTATTTGTCTGTGCTCGAGTCTCTCCAACGATGCCGTATTGGCTATCGGTACATCGATGTGTTGAAGTGCTTGTATAATAACGCCACTATGTCGGTCCGAGTACAGGAAGAGAGCTCCAAGGCGATTCCGTTAAAAAGAGGCGTAAGACAGGGAGACGTAATTTCTCCGAAACTGTTTACGACTACTTTGGAGAACGCCTTCAAGCTCCTGGAATGGAAAGGATTCGGCATCAATATCAATGGCGAATACCTCACCCACCTTCGTTTTGCCGACGATATAGTAGTCATGGCAAAATCGATGGAAGAGCTCGGCACGATGCTCGAAGGCCTCAATCGAGTTTCTCAACAGGTGGGTCTTAAGATGAACATGGACAAGACGAAAGTCATGTGTAATTCCCATGTTTTACCCACCCCGATTTCTGTTGGAAACTCGGTTCTTGAAGTCGTTGACTCGTACGTCTACCTAAGACAAGTAGTACAGTTAGGTAGGTCCGACTTCAACAAAGAGGCCAATCGCCGAATCCAACTCAGATGGGCAGCGTTCGGAAAATTGTGTAGCGTCTTCTCGTCCGACATACCTCAGTGCCTGAAGTCGAAAGTTTTCGACCAGTGTGTGTTGCCAGTGATGACTTATGGCACAGAAACGTGGTCTCTCACTATGGGCCTTATCAGTAAGCTCCAAGTAGCCCAACGAGCTATGGAGAGGGCTATGCTCGGAGTCTCTCTGCGGGATCGAATCAGGAAACAGGAGATCCGTAGAAGAACCAAGGTTACCAAACGGATAGCAAGACATAGCCCAACGGATTAGCAAGTTGAAATGGCAATGGGCAGGGCACATAGCGCGGAGGACTGATGACCGGTGGAGTCGAAAAGTTCTCGAGTGGAGACCATGTACCGGCAAGCGCAGCGTAGGACGTCCACCCACAAGGTGGACGGATGACCTCATTAAGACCGCAGGATCGCGCTGGATGCAAGCTGCTTCCAACCGGTCTTTTTGGAGATCCATAGGGGAGGCCTATGTCCAGCAGTGGACGTCCTTTGGCTGATGGATGGATGGATTTGTCTGTTGATAATTAGGAAACGACAAAGCAATTTTATTTATTTCAACATATTTATATTGCATCAATAATACCGGCTTCACTTAGTTCTTCTATGATGGAAATGATTTAATTATCTAACCCAGTGTTTCCAGCATCACGAGAGGCAATTAACAGTTTTAACCTGTCAACCAATTCATTTGGGTCATCCCAATACACGAAATCTACATTAGGCTTTACTTGTTTAATCTACATTAGGGTTTTTTTGTTTTAATAATGACAATCCAGAACCGTGCACTAGACTTTCAGTGCTAGTGTGTGTGTCTTTTGAATGTTTAAATAATGGTTTTATGATGGTTAAGTATTTTGACCTTTTATTACTTTTTATAGGTTTTTTTGAATTGAAATCTCGCCGGTGAGCATTTGTTTCTATTAAAATTTGTTTATAATTATCTAAATCACTATCGGTTATAACATTTCGATCAGGTATCTTTTTGAACAATAGTTCGTATAACCCTGGTGTTATGTCATACGTAGAATTTGCTATAAGAAGTTTATCGGAAGTAACAGTAAGACGCATGTTTCCAATTTTCAATTTTCCCCGATCCAACCTCGCACCGTAGCCAACATCTTGGAAACGAATAAAAGAATATTTGCTCTCGTCTTTATTTTCATTATATTCATCACTCTCTGACAAGTCAGAAATTGGTTCAACTAGTTCATATTTATCGCTTAAACTTTCTTCAGATTTCGCTGACTTGCTACTTGCATCGAAAAAATTCGAAGAATGAGCTTCATCATCGTTATATATTTTTCTTTTTGATTTATTCAAACGACATGAATCGTGATTGTATTTATTTTTCGATGCAATTAATTTAAGAGGTTCAGTTATTGGCTTTAAAACCGTATCAATAGCATTAGTGGTATCAATTTCAAAATTTCGCATTTGTTTTACTTTTTTTTTTCACACTTTCTGCAGATTTTACTATTTGCTCTTTTAATTGCTTTTCGGTATTCATTTTGTTCTGCATTAAGACTGCACTCTTTGATGTCAGATCCAAAAATGGACATTTTTAGTACAATGATGATCTATAAGTACTATTCGAATATTACAAATGTATCAAAGTTTTTTCTGTAACAACCCATATTCTTTTTACAGTCTTTATTTATGACAACAAAACTATAAGGAACCCTCCACACTTCAGTACATAGCAGATTAAATTCTTTCCAAGTCATATCGGCATTTACATGCTCATCATATACATGCCGCAAATTAATTTTGTCCTGTTTGAAAAGAATAACGAGATTGGCATTATCTCTAATGAGTTGTTTTGGTATTTTAGTATAAGTTTGATTTAAATAGAAAGAATCAATACTTTTATGTCGCCCCATGCTAAAAAAGTCTTGTATATTATTCTGGATTTCATGAGACACGTCGTCGAAGATTATAACCGAATTAGTTTTGGCATTTAGGGAACTTATGACCTGATCATTTTCTTTAAATTTTGAAAATGTTACATCAGGAAATAATTTCAACACATTTTCTAAGTAAACATATTTGGGTTGATACAATGTTTTAGAATACACATATACGTTCTTAAATTTTAACCCGTTTTTGTGTATCAGCAAACCTATCAGCAAATTGGTTTTGCCGCAGTTACATCGTATTGTATTTGGCAAAAGCTTTCCATGTTTGTGCGCATCTTTTTTTTGAGTTGTAATGCTAATATCAGATAAACATAGTGAGACAGGTTGTTTAACAAACAACATGTTTAGACAGTCGTAGATAACAATGGAAAATAAGTATGTTGTCAATAGCGCTAGACTTTTATAGTCAAAATATTGAATAATACTACATAGAATTATGTAACATACACACGTTTATTTAAAATGATTAATAACTAAATTATTAATTTAATTGTATTTATAAGTATTGACAAAACTTAAATAACATTCTAACTTAAAAATAAATCACTAATTACAAGTCATGAAATATATTACTCTTCACAAAGTTTTTTTGACACTTTGCCTATAAGCGTTTCGGTTAAGTTTAAGACCTCATCAAAAAAAAGATCAACTACAACATGCTGTACGTTAACTGTTTCGTTATAACTATTACCAATTGCATCAAAGTCATAGACTTGAAGTTTTATGATTTTACGTCCTTTGAATGCCGATTTACTAATAATGTATGAAGCCATCTCCATTTTACACCTTTTTCGTTCTTTTTTAGCTGAAGGTTTCGTTGTAGCTGCATTCGTTGTCGTTCTCGCTATTTTGTTGGTTTGTTCTGCTCTTTGCTGCTTTTCAAATTCATCCTATCCTGCTAGAGGATCTTGTGCACATTGTAGCAAATAAGGGTCAGAATCAAACTGGTTCATTATTTCCTGTAATTAAATGTATAATTAATATAATTGAAATTGTACCTTTAAAAACATTGTTAAAATCAATTAAAATATTAATACTTACCAAGTATTCCAAGTAAATCCTTTAAACAATTAACTGATATGTACGCAATTATTTTTTAACCTCAAATAAAACTGTTCATTTATCAGCACCACTGTCTCGCTCAATCAAGTCTTTTGTAATGATTCATTTCAACCTAAGTACATGCTTTGAGAAATGTGTGTAATTCTATACCCTACTGTATCGGTAGTGCAACTTTACTCGGTAATTGCACATGCAGTTAAAAGCAAGTTCAAACATGTTCGGAGTAACATGTGGTAACATTATGTAAATAATATTTGTTTAAGTGACAGATAGTTGTCACCTCTTGTTCTACAAACACGTTGTTACTTGTTGTTGATTAATTACTAAAGAACCAGCTTATTATCATGGCCGTTTTCGTGTAAACTTAGGTACTTGTAACTTACATAGAAATTTTACAAATTTAAACAACATGAATATGGGTACACACATATATTTATTAAGTAAATAAAACTGAGACCAAGCTTAGTAGTTTTGTATAAATCTACATGAATCTAATCTTATATTTCGTAAATCTATATATTTTAATAAATAATATCTTTTTAAACGGATACATGATCAAAGTACTACTTAGTTACACAGTTTTGGGCCTATTAAAATGTAGTGATATATTATTCTAATTATCTGAGTCTGTTTCGATCGCTGTTCCAAAAATAATTGAGCTATTGCCCCAAGCATTTGTAGAAACTTTGTCTTTAGAAGAAATTAGACGCTTGTCGTCGGCAGAAGAGAGCGCTATTTTCCTTACTTTTTGTGTAAACATTTCATGCTTTATTGATTTAAAAAGAACATTTGTCCTTTTCAATACGTTTCCTTCATATAAGGTTTTGTTATAGTCCGATAAATCTAGTTTATTGACAACTGATTTTTTCACGCCTTTTGCTTTTTTAATAATGCTATCCGCGGTTTTTACGCAGTATAATTTGGAACGAAGACCTATGAATTCAGTTATCATTTTTCCTCCCATTTCGTCCTTAAAAAGTCCTGGAACTTTTTTATTTATGAGGGGCAGTTTACACTCGTTATTAATATGATAGTTACTTGTATCAAAATATGTAATAAATTCATTTTTCAAATCTCTGAAGAAATCCCTTGTTTGGATGTGGTAAATGAAGCTATCTGTGTAACAGATTTTTATGCGATTGCCATAGACAGGTTTAAACACCGAATAATGAAAGTCATACATGTGACTTTTTGACAACTCGAACACAGTAAAACCAATGTATATTGGTTTGTCTAATACAATACGATTTGGTTTTAATTGCACGGCAACTAAATTTTCAGTGAATACGGATGCACTATGAAAATTCGGACTTGCGATTAACAAACAAACAAACAAACAAATAACTCTTTATTGTACACACAAAATAAACTAACAATAAATACATTAGTGAAATTCTTAAGGTAGTGCAACACTAGGCGGCCTTATCGCTGGAAGCGATCTCTTCCAGGCAACCCATGTACGGAAAGGAATGTGCTCAAAATAATTGACGGGGAGTACAATAAATACAACAACAATATATTATAGACCTAAATACTAATACTACACACAATACCTAACACATAATAATACTACTACATGAATAGACAATACATAGATAGACATACATAAAATATATGAAGTACATATATAACAGTATGAAATAAATGATACAGTACCAAATCATTTACAGAGATAATGACTTTTTACAAGACGTTTGAATGCATCCAGTGAGCGTGCATGCTTAATATCTAGAGGCAATTCGTTCCAAAGGTTCACAGCCTTCACCGCAAACGACGAACTGTAGAAGGAGGTTTTGTGGGAAGGAATATCGAGGGTCAAATTATCTGCAGATCTCAAGGTACGAGAGTTAACTGTGCTCCTAAACTTGAAGAGACTAGAAAGATAAAAAGGGGAAGTAGGACAGAAAAGAGTGCTGTAAAGAAGCGATAGAATATGAGCATCCCGGCGACGACGGATAGGGAGCCACTCGAGCTTAGTGCGAAAATCGGAAATATGGTCATATTTACGCAAGCCAAATATGAACCGAATGCTGTAATTTTGAAGGCGCTCGAGTTTATCCAGTAGCTCTTCGGTGAGATCAAGATAGCATACATCTGCATAATCTAGGATAGGAAGTAAGAGCGACTGAGCAAGCGCAACCTTAGTAGTAATAGGCAAAAAGTTTTGTAACCGACGCAACGAGCCCCCGGAGGCAAATACTCTACGGCTAGTCTCAGCGAGCTGCGGAACCCAAGACATACCCCGGTCAAAGATTATTCCAAGATTTTTCACAGTTTCACTGAAAGGTATGGTGACTCCATCAAAAACCACCCGTGGAAGAGTGCTCCATTCGACTTGGCTGATAGTCCGAGAACTACCCATTATAATTACTTGCGTCTTTGACGGATTCACTTTGAGGCCATACGATCTGCTCCATTGAGATATACGACATAAATCGCCATTGATTGTTTCTACTGCTTCAGATAGCCATTCCAGCGGCGCTTGACAGTATAGCTGCAGATCATCCGCATAGAGGTGGTAGAGAGAAGTAAGGTTGTAAGAGATAGAATTAATAAAGATTGCGAAAAGAAGAGGAGATAAGACGCCACCCTGAGGCACACCGGCAGACGTGTTGCACCACGAAGAAAGAAGATCGTTAAGGCAAATTCTCTGCCGACGGCCAAAAAGGTAACTACGAAACCAGTCCACTACCGTTGGAGATATGTTAAGAGAGCGAAGTATAGCAAGAAGGATATCAAAATCAACGGAATTAAAAGCATTGCTAAAGTCCAGCAGCGACAATACGGTCAAATGGCCATTCTCCATCCCTAGACGTATATCGTCTGTGATTTTGACTAGCGCCGTAACCGTGCTGTGACCAGAACGAAAGCCAGACTGAAAAGGATTAAGCAGCCCATTACCGGTAAGGAAAAAATTTAACTGGTTGTGAACGAGCCGCTCAAGGACTTTAGACAGGAATGGAAGGATGGATATGGGACGGTATTCAGAGAAAGAAACAGGATTGGCTTTCTTAGGCAATGGGATTACTTGTGCTTCTTTCCATAAAGAGGGAAAGACGCTATTGGAGATGGAAAAATTAAAAATATGACAGAGGATTGGGAGTAGCTGATCCAGGATAGGAATAATCATGTTACGACTGATAGAGTCAAAACCAACAGCATTGGAGGAAATTGAAAGAATGCTCTTCTTAACATCACAAGCGGTAAATTGACGAAAAGAAAAGGAAGAAGAGTCAGGAGTCGTGATATTAGACAAGTAATTTAGTGTGCTGGCTTTGAGAGCAGCATCTATGTTTGGAGCAGCAGAGAAATGCTGATTTAGCGAATCAATGTTTAAATTCTTAGGGACAGTTTCTTGACGTGACTTACCGACTCCAAGAGACCTAAGAAATCTCCAGACCTTAGCTGGGTCTTTGTCTTGAACCGATTCTGAAATATGGCGTCGTTGAGCATCTCTACACACCAAATTGCAGCGATTCCGCAACTTGATATACCGGTCTCTGTTGAGATCATTGGGATGAGTTTTAAATTTGGTATGCGCTACTGCTTTTTTGTGTTTAAGAGCCTTGATCTCGTCCGTAATCCAAGGAGCAGGTGCATGTTTAATTTTGATAGTTCGAAACGGCGCATGAGTATCATATAGCTGAGTAAGAATCAAATTGAAATTTGCAATTTTATCTTCAATAGATCTGGCAGACGCTACCGGAGACCAATCAATATCACCGGCATCCCCTTTAAGTTTGTCATGATTAATACTACTAAAGTTACGCTGCACAATTACAGGAGGCTTTGGTTTAGGAGGACGAATTTTATAAGACAAGAAAATTAGGTCGTGATATGAGAAATCGGCCGATAGTTGCCCGTGTTTAATAACATGAGGAGGAGAGGAAACCATTATAAGATCTAAAAAAGAAGGGGCAGAGTTAGGGAAATAATGAGTAGGACTAAGAGAAAGGATATTCATGTTGCAAGACTGAACTAAATTTAGAAGTTTGTGAGCACGGTGATCGCTTTTCAAGAGGCACGTATTGAAATCGCCCATGATAATAGCATGACTATAAGATGGAGTAAGATTTTCAAGAATAGTTTCAAAGGACTGAAAATAGTTATTGTGTGAGGAATTGCTATAAAAAACCCCAAGAAGGATTTTGGTGTGTGAGAGAATAATTTCGATAAAAAGATGCTCACCCTCATGATCGAGCGGCGGCTGGGGGGACTTACTAATAATGGAATATGGAATATTGTTTCGGAGATAAATAGCAAGACCCCCACCAACTCTTCCTACTCGATCATTGCGGATGAGATTGAAGCCGGGTAAGGCATAAGAGATAGATGGAAGAGAAGTTTGAAGCCAAGTCTCAGATACAAGAATACCGTGTATATGCTTGCTATCTAGAGACGCCTGCATATCAGAAATATGACTAGGGATACTTTGAGCATTTATATGGATCAGATTCAAGTTTTTGGGCACGTCAGAGAACTGAGATTCTAATGACTCTGAAAGGGTCGGGATACTGGAAAAGCTTTCATCAGAACTACTAACATCAGAAGCAGAAATATAGACACATTCATCGCTATCACTAAGATCATCCAACATAATATGTATACTATATCTTTATAATATAATAAAATAAAAATACTAAATAATATAATTAAACAACAAAAAAAAATACTATAAAACTTATACTAAACTAAATACTTATAAAATAAACAATATTCAATACCTGCCGGTTTTTGTGCATACAAATTAAAATAATTAAGAGTTTACATTTAATTGATTTTAAGCGAAAACAATCATAACAAGTGAATCAGAAAAACACAAACATAAGCTTGCTCAATTACTACAATTAAACAGGCCAAAAGACCACAGCCTAGTATTATTGCCGAGAAAGAAAAAAAAAATAAAAAATAAAATCACAAGTTTTCCATCAGCACAAAATGACAAATGACAGCAATTTAAAACGAAATAGAGTAAATGTCAACGTCAAAGTACGAAACTACAATCATCAAATGAAAATTATTACAATTAAAACAAAAACACCTACAATTTGGATAATTACATAGTAATTGTGAGCTGATACGGCTACTACCTGTATTAGGAATTAAAACAGTTTAAACGGTGAAAGGTACAAGTGAAAACCGACACTACACAAGTATAAATATGAAGCAAGATTGACTACAGCGAAACTACGTACAAACAAAATTACTTTGACTTCGGTTTCGGCGCACGCTTGGACCGCTCGTATGCTGGAGGCACCTTCAAAGTGACAACACTCTTTTCTACAGGCTCCGAGCTCCCCTGTGCATTAATCCCATCGAGGTCGGCAGCACTCCTGACACGATGCCGGACACCATCCGCACCCAGGACGTACACTGAGCCGTCGCGGGTCCAACATTTCGCCACACCAAAACGTCTTCTCGCCGCCATAAATACATCGTGGCGAGACTTAGTTAAGAACTCAGACATTGATATGCTGGAGCCCTTGAGATTTGTTTTGGCCGACCATTAGCACGGATGCACATTTCTTTGACCTTAAAGAGTATGGGTCTCGGACGATCTTTAGACGGCGATCCACCCATCCTGTGGCAGCGGCTAATGTCACTGGCTTGAAAGTCGCTTAGCTTCAAATTCTGTGACACAACTTTGACAATGGTGGCTACAGTATTTTCACTCTTGTCCTCTGGGACACCATGAAGCAAGAGAATCTTGCGGCGAGAGTGCATTTCTATGTTGTCAAGCTGAACCGCCATCAATTCAACCTGCGACTGCAAAGTCTTAAGTGCATTCACAGTGAAAGTCTTGAAAATCGAAAAATCATCATCGAGAATACCTTGGTTTGGTGATGGAGGTCCAGATAACTTTCGCTGCCTGTCTTCAAATTCTGCCAGCCTTTGGTTGAATAGCAGGTTCATCTGAGTAATGGATTCCTTAATAGCCTCCATTTTGTGCAGTTAGTGTTCCAAATAATAAATGTGCAGAAAAGTGGTCACTGGTGAATTAGATTGCAAGGATAACACTCCCGGACAGGTATTGTCAAATACTCATTAATTTAACATTAAAATAATTTTAAAAAAGTTTGTATTAATATTTTTAAACAAAATAAATATGTTTGATAACTGCAGTATGATGTTATTCAGAGTACCCCCGATAGGGAAAAAAAAATTAAACAAATTAACTTTGCAGCGCTAGTTTTTTTTTTAGTGGTATTGTTTCTATCCCTCCATTCATTCACCAATTTAACATCGACTCTTTTCTCGTTATTTTCTAATGTTTTTCCAAAAATACTATTGTTGAGCAACTTGAAAAAATCTTGCTCGAACGTTGATGTTGCTTGTTGTCGTAATTGTGTGTTTAAATCTATGTATTTTTTCAAATATGGGCTTTGTACAAATTTAATTGCTCTGTGAACTTTGTTTAATTTTAAACCATGTTTCAAACAAGTCTTTAAACGAACGTAATGCATTACATAATGATGTTTATCATATAAATTCAGCACAAGTTTTTTTGTTTTCCCTCATGGGGGAACACATTTTTCAGGACAAAAAGGCAAATCATCATGTAAGTTATGCAGTTCCCTTGGATAAATCAAATCGATTTCGAGTATGAAACCGTATGTGGAATCATTAGGGACTTCATTAAAGTCCAAAGAATCGATTTCATTTTGGTCCATAAATTTGAAATCCGATAATGGTAAATACTGACACATACTGTATCCATACAAATTGTTGCAATCAATATAAACAACATAAGAATCTAATTCCAATGGTTCGTAATCTGGTAAATATTTATTGTTCGCTTTGACATGTCTATGAGAGCACATACAAATCCCTCCTCGAATGCCGCTTTGAATCATCCTGAGCGTTGTTAAATCTTTTTTTTTTTTTTTTTTTTTTTTTATTTCGAATAGGTTTGCGTTTGACTACACACTGCCAGATGTTAAGCAGATGTGCGGTCTAGGATGTAGCACGCTTACCTAGAAGATACCTATTTACTCGGGATTTGAAGACACTCACGTTGTACTTTAACGGGAAGACAGACCCAGGCAAAGTATTCCACATTCCGGCTGTTCGTATGAGGAATGAGGATTCGAAACGCTTGGTTCTAACGCGCGGAATGTCCACCATAAAAGGGTGACGCTTTGGTCGCGTCCGTCTAGCCGTACGATAGAAGAAAGGGGCAGGGGGGACCAGATTGTGCAACTCTTGGGCGCACTCTCCGAAGTGTATCCGGTAAAAGACCGACAAACACGCTACCTTGCGACGATGATCAAGACTTTGCAGCTGCGTCTTAGTCAAGGTGTCGTTGTCAATCAGCCTCCTGGCTCGTCTCTCAATCGATTCCAGAGCCTCCAGTTGATATTTGGCAGAGCCATCCCAAAGGTGAGAGCAGTATTCCATGCAAGACCTGACTTGTGCTTTATAAAGACTAAGCAGTTGCTCAGGTGTGAAATACCGTCTCACCTTAGAGAGAACACCAAGTTTTTTGGAGGCTAATTGGGCTTTGGACTCTATGTAAGAGCCAAAGTTAAGAGAAGATGAGAGTGAAACGCCTAATAGTTCCAAGCTGTCAGTTACCGGAACGGAGACACCACGGAAAGCGGGAGACAATTGAAAAGGTCTCTTTTTGGCCGAAAACAGACAGCCCTGAGTCTTTGTGGCATTAAACTTGACCAGGTTAGCATCACCCCAGTCGGATACCGCCTGCAGACTCAAGTTGAGCCGTTCAACCATAGCCTCTCTGTATAACTCGATCTGTGGCCCGCTGGTTCTTGCATCGGACGTGTAGCTCTCCACGACTGTACTGTCATCTGCGTACCCAAAGATCCCGGGCTTAAGCAGATCGTTGATATGCAGTAGGAAGAGTGTCGCAGAGAGCACAGACCCCTGAGGAACACCGGCATTGATAGCCATTTGGTCTGACGAGCAGCCATCAACGACAACTCGTATCGACCGATTCCTCAAGAAATCTGATATCCATGTGCAGAAATCAGCAGGCAGGCCGTAAGATGGAAGCTTGCCAATAAGGCTCTCGTGCCAGACCCTATCAAAAGCTTTGGAAATGTCCAAGGAGACAGCCAACGCCTCCCCGTGCTTCTCCATGACCTCACTCCAGATGTGTGTGGCGTACGCTAGAAGGTCCCCAGTAGACCGGTTTCGGCGAAAGCCGTACTGGCGGTCACTGAGTAAGTCATTCGCTTCCAGGTAGGCCAGGAGCCTGTTATTTAGAACACGTTCCATACTCTTACAGAGTATAGACGTGATCGAAATTGGCCTGTAGTTGGCAGGGTCGGCACGGCTGCCCTTCTTGGGTACAGGTTGCACGTTAGCAAGCTTCCAAGATTTGGGCACTTGACCTGTCTTCAGAGATAGGCGAAAGAGGCGAGTCAGCACAGGCGACAGCTCAGGCGCACAAGTCCTCAATACAATGGCCGGAATACCATCAGGGCCACTGGCCTTGTTCACATCTAGACTGCGGAGAACTTTGAGGACCTCCTTTTGCCGGATGTGTATTTCACTCATTACAGTGTCACAGTTTGGCAAAGTTGGAGGTCTCGCACTACCGGAGTCTAGACGCGAAGACTCAGCAAATTGAGATGCAAATAAATTTGCTTTCTCTACCGCGGTATGGGCCAGTGAACCATTGGGTTTCAGCAACGGAGGCAGTGAGGGGCGGCAGAAGTTCGCTTCAACCGATTTAGCTAGAGACCAGAATGCCTTACTACCCGCAGGGTAAGAAGCAAGCTTGTTTCCTATTCGACTAATGTGGTCAAAGCGAGCCCTCCGCATAACCTTTTTGCAGGACTTAGCAGCCCTATTGTATGCCTTCTTCCTCATACTAACGTCCCTCAACTTACGGTTTCGAGCATCGACCCAAGCCAGGTATGCCTGATGCTTTTGCGCTTCGGCGCGTCCACATTCAGGCCCAAACCAGGGCCGAGCTTTGCTAGACAGAGGCACGTCCGAAAATGGGATGAAGTATTCCATGGCGGTACGAAGCACATCTGTCACGGCATCCGCGCACGCAGAAGGATCATCGGAAGAAAAACAAACAGGCTGCCAAGGATAAGAAGCAAAGAAACACCGCATCTCATCCCAATCTGCTGACTTGTACCGCCACACGCGCCGTGACCCTTTGGGACTGGGGTCTGATGGGGAGTAGACGGATACAGATTTCACCAGACAGTGGTCAGATGTACCTAACGGTGGGGAGATCGCCACTGAATAACGGTCTGGATCGGTAGTCAGCAGAAGGTCCAAGCAGTAGGCCGTGTGCGAGTCAACATCAGGTACCCGTGTGGCGCCTTGAACCATCTGGGTGAGATCAAGTGTCAAGGCAAGCTTGCGCGTCTCAAGCCCAGCATGGTTTGTGTCCAGGTATGGGTGAAGCCACTCTTTATGGTGGCCATTAAAATCCCCCAGGATCACTAATTGGGCCGAAGGGTAGCTGAGCTGAGCAGCATCCGCCGCCTCACTAAGGTATTCGGTGAGTCTGATCGTCAATGAGTTCAAGTTGCACTCCTGTTATCAAAAGCATTGCATCAAATGATAAACTTGGTGCAGTTAGATAGAAAGCGGGATCAAGATTGTAATGGCGTTTGCATGATTTCCTAAACTTTTCAAAAATATCTGTTAATAAAAGCACATCTGTTTTCAAATAAAGGTCTGTAAAACTTCCCAACGTATTGATTTTGAACTCATTCCAAATTAGTTGTGCACGGTCATAATCCTCGTTGGATATGTGTTCATTTGTTAGAGAGCTGTTAAATGCATCTTTGGAGGGAAGACATTGTTCTTCGTAACGCTCCCACTTGTTCATGTACTCATAAGGATATATACCTTTACTTGAAAGCAGTTGAAATTTTATATCATCGTGAAAATGCTTATGAACACTCACATTTTAATTTTGATGTTTTATATTTACACTGGAATCACTGGATGTTTCACGTTGTAGCACTTCCTTGCACATAATGATCATTTAGGATCAACCAGCGTATTTAAATGGAAAAATATTGCATTGTTAGCAATAAACTTTAATCTCAAAAATTTGTTAACCACCTTTACAAAACATGCAAAAATAAACCTTGTCTCCTAACAGTTAAATTATGAAGTTCTTTGTCTATTGAAATATGATTAGACAAATTTCATTAAACGTCACCGAAAAGCAATGGATTAATAGGAAAAGTGTTAATTATGCAGATTAGAATATCCCTTTAGGTATAACTTATATCGCATGGCCACCTGCGCTTCCATGAACTTGACACTCATGAGATAATAAATAATAACAGACGGGCGTTTTTATGTCGATACTAAGTACCGAATGAAAACAAGTTTGTACAGGCTAAGCGACTAGCCGTAGTTACAATCATAGTTTTTAAATTTAAAAGTACAAAAATTCAAGACTCGAAAAAAAAAAACAGCATTTTATTGCTATAATAATGCCCTAAAAGCAATAAAAGGTGGATAAAAAAACCATTGAGTTTCTTTTCCGGACAGATTCAAGTCGCTTCGAGATGTTTTTTTCATCGAAAAAGCCTGTGGTATGAATTGATATCCGTACGATTTTTTTAAATAATATTATCCATCGGTACGCCTAGGTTTGAACCCAAACCTCAGGAATGCAAAGCAGCCATCACAACACATATCTAGTCATTACAAATTTAACGCTCTGTAACCCTGTTTTTTTGGATACTGATTTACTACATCCTAGATATATTTTTCGCGTTTCGTGTGTACTGTGATGACAACTACTGTAGTAAATTGGAGCTGCATAGTGTAAGTACTAAGTTTTATGAAGAAGTAATGATTTTGTTGGCAGTTTCGGCTTTTGATCCAAATTCAAGAGGTTGTTTTGGTTAGTTAAAAACTTACGTTGATCTGGTCCTTGTTTTTGGTATCTCCATAATTTGAAGATTTTGAAGCATTCATATTCCATCGGACTGTTAACATACTGTAGTTTTGTGTGTAGACTCATTCGTAATTAACTTTTTCCACTTTAATTGAAATTTTTTAGGTTGTTTACAAGAATTATTATTGTTTTGATTCTGTTCGGTGTTGACAGCCAGTATCTAGCGTTATAGTTACAGTGACATTTCTTCTAAATTTGACATGTTGGCAAATATGTGTTGCCACTGTGCATAACATTTTGTTTTGCTTGTCATCAAGCTTTAGCTCATGTGTCAGCCTTGTTCATATGATTTATGTTATAGATCAATCGTTTGATGTTTTTGTGTAGTGGAACGTAATCGATTTCCGGGACGGGGTTCTCACGTTCTGATTGCGACGATGCGCTTGCACTGAGGTGTGCCATTTTGGCATGATCCGGACATTGAAGTGAAAGCGATGCATTTCCTAAAATTACTTGAATTACTACTTTTGTCATATTTGTGAGGAGTCTGCGAGTGGCGTAAATGCCTGATGCCTTGAGTTGAGGCTTTGAACGTGTTTGTGGTGTTTTTTGGTGAGTATTAGTTAGCATTTCTACCTCGTGGCAACTTCGCCCCATTTTTTTTTGTGATACCAAAGTTATATTCATTGGTTATAGTGTTTGCGGGCTTCCGTGGTCGGCGTCCTGCACCCTGGTGTGTTCGTGGTAGATTGGTAATCGTCTTCCTTAACTGGTAAGTTATAATTTCCTTTATCTTGGTTTCAAAATCCATTAATTATGGGTGAATTACTTTTCCCGTTGAAGCGTTCCATAAGTGGGACTTGTGAATTTAGTTCTTAAAACGTTTTACAAGGCTTGGAGTATTTAATACCGGGTAAACTAATGTTGGTAGATGTTGTTCAATGGGGGAAAAGCCATTAAAGTCATAATAATGGGTAGCGAGCAAGTGAATTTCGTCGCTGTAGAGCGAAAAGTCACTAAGTCGTAAAATGGCCGAATTGAGTTAGGAACGTCATTGGAATCGTCGTATTTTTCTCCAAATTTCAGTCTTATCGCTGCAGCTATAAGTGCCATAAGGTAGGTCAGGCATATAAGGCCCACCTTTATTAAAATTAAAATATTTTTACCCATTGATGAGGTAATAAACAAAAGTCTCCACATATTAATTATAAATGTATTTAAGTTCCGTCATGAAATAAAATAACATAAAATTATAACGTTATTTCTGAAATATGAAGTGTTTTTTAAAACCATCACTTCGGGCCTTATTGAACACTATGAGTATAAAAAGGCCCTAAATATAAATTAACATTCTAAGAAAATTAACAAGTTTAAACGATATTAAACTATAACAGTAAACATAAAACAACATTTGGTCCTTTTAAAACATGAGTATTTTCTTCATTATTAGAAATAAAAGACCTTGGGCCTTATTAATCTATAGGTATTAAAAATGTCCTACGTTCCTTTAGAATATGTTGCTAAACACAAATTTGAACATTAGGTAAGTATAATCTTACTAAATTAAAGTTATTCAAAAAACAACAACAAAATCGCTAACACTTTGATTTCTAACAAAACTTCTGTGGGCCTTATTACACTAAAGACTTTTCAAATGCTGAAGATTCAACGAATATAAAGGTAAATTTTACAACTTTAAATTAAGAACAGTTAATAAAAAAGCAATAAATAATATTAAGGTACTCTTTAGATTTCAAATCAGTCGTAATGCTCGTACTTAAATTAAATTGAGGTTCATCTAAAGGTAATAAGGCCCGGGCCTTATTACCTGCGCAAGGGCCGGGCCTTTTTAGCCGTAGAGCAAGCTTTACAATCAGTGTCATATATTTAGTAAAAAAATAGCAATTAGAATGTGTACTTATGTCTCTCCGTGGGGCTATACAAGAATAGTTCACATTGAAATGGGAAAAACTCGGATTAAAACAAAAAACTCGATGAAAACTGAACCTCTTTACGCTCGAAAAATATTACGTACGGCAGCCGCGACCTCTCTCTGTGGCTGTGTGGACGGTACTGACGAAATGGAGGGCCGCGCGGAAGAGCGCGTTGTTGCCAGCTCGCTGTATGTGCGACTTCTATGTATGCGTGAGTTTTAAGCGAATAGATTTTTATGCAACTGTTATTTCTACAAACTGGGCCTAGTTTGCAACCGGGCCTTATATGCCTGACCTACCTTAGTTCCTGTTTTAGAAAATTCTGAAACTGGTTAAATATGTCATTTGACTCATTTCATGACAAGGAAAAACTACCCAATTTATTTAAATATTTTTTGTTTACGTAGATGTATATCATCTTCATACCTAAGTAGCTTTAATTATTTTTTCACTGCTTTTCAATGCCTCAATCTGGACCAATATCCATTCGTAAGATCACTAAAACAACTTACTTAATTTTAGAACACACTGTTCGCTTAAAATATGAGAGCGAAAATTAACTAACTCTATTTAGCGAATTTCGGTTTGATGTCCTAAGGACCTTAGCACTACTTAACGAAAGTATGAAATTCCCAAATCTTTTTAAGTACCTTTTACCCTTATTTAATAAGCTATTGAATATAGTTTTAAGCGGTCATTAAAAGCTTTTACTGATCTTTTGGACAACTTCAACGTACATTGATGTTGTTTAAGTAAGTTTGGCGCGCATTCTTTTGACCAAAGAAAGATCTGTGCGCTAAATGTACTCGATACGATAGTGCAAATCGACTAATGGATTTAAAAATTAAAATAATACGATGGGCGTGTTTTTTTTTTATTTCAAATAGGTTTGCGTTTGACTACACACTCTGCCTGATGTTAAGCAGATATGCGGTCTAGGATGCAGCACGCTTACCTAGAAGATACCTATTTACTCGAGATTTGAAGACACCTACATTGTACTTTAGCGGAAAGACAGACTCAGGCAAAGCGTTCCACATTCTGGCAGTTCGTATGAGGAATGTGGACTCAAAATGCTTGGTTCTAACGCGTGAGATGTCTACCATAAAAGGGTGGCGCTTTGGTTGCGTCTGTCTAGCCGTACGATAGAAGAATGGGGCAGGTGGGATCAGATTGTGCAACTCCTGCGCTGGCGCACTCACCGAAGTGTATCCGATAGAAGGCTGATAGACACGCCACCCTACGTCGATGCTCGAGACTTTGCAGCTTCGACTCAGTCAAGGTTTCGTTGCCTATCAGCCGCCTGGCTCGCCTTTCAATGGACTCCAAAGCCTCCAACTGGTATTCAGCAGAGCCATCCCAAAAGTGAGAGCAGTAGGTATTCCATGTAAGACCTGACTTGCGCTTTATAAAGACTAATCAGTTGCTCAGGTGTGAAATACCGTCTCACCTTAGAGAGAATACCAAGTTTTTTTGAGGCTAATTGTGCTTTTGACTCTATAAAAGAGCCAAAGTTGAGAGTCGATGATAGCGTAAAACCTAATAGTTCCAGACTGTTAGTTACCGGAACGGACACACCACGGAAAGCAGGAGACAATTGGAAGGGCCTCTTTTTGGCCGAAAACAAACAGCCTTGAGTTTTCGAGGCATTAAACTTGACCAGGCTAGCAGCACCCTATTCATATACCGCCTCCAGACTCAAGTTGAGCCGTTCAACCATAGCCTCTCTGAGTGACTCGATCTGTGGCCCGCTCGTTCTTGCTTCGGATGTGTAGCTCTCCATGACTGTACTGTCGTCTGCGTACCCAAAAATACCAGGCTTTAGCAAGTCGTTAATATGCAGTAGGAAAAGCGTCGCAGAGAGCACTGACCCCTGAGGAACACCGGCATTGATAGCCATTTGGTCAGACGAACAACCATCTACAATTACTCGTATTGACCGATTCCTCAAGAAATCAGATATCTAAGCGCAGAAATCAGCAGGTAGGCCGTAAAAAGGAAGCTTGCCAATAAGGCCCTCATGCCAGACTCTGTCAAATGACAAGGAGATAGCCAGCGTCTCTCCGTGTTTCTCGATGACCTCACTCCAGATGTGTGTGGCGTAGGCCAGAAGGTCCCCAGTAGACCGGTTTCGGCGAAAGCCGTACTGGTGATCACCGAGTAAGTTATTCGCTTCCAGGTATGCCAGGAGCCTGTTGTTAAGAACACGTTCCATACTCTTGCAAAGTATAGATTTACCTTTTTTCGGAACAGGCTGCACGTTAGCAAGCTTCCAAGATTTGGGCACTTGACCTGTCTTCAGAGAGAGGCGAAAGAGGCGGGTCAACACAGGCGACAGCTCAGGCGCACAAGTCCTTAGTACAATAGCTGGAATACCATCATCATACAGAAATAAAAAGTTACACTATTCCAAAGGCTTACCTAAGTCCTCTCCAGATTTCAGAGGCCAAAAAAAGAGATCTGATAAATCTGTGTACCAAGCGAATTATTCCACAATAGTTACGTTACTGGTATCACTCTCTACCTACCAGCATAGATGTAAAAGATGCACTGTGTGAGCCAGACGTTTTAGAGGAATCTAATGAAGATTGAATTAAAGAAAAATAGTGAAAAATAGTAGGGTACCTATCGCTAGTTTTTTTTTTCTTACTTATTTAATAAAGTTAGGTAAGTTATTTTTGTCCACTGATTGTTTCTTAAAAACGTGTCCTACAATTTACCTACTTAAATAATCCAAAATGGATAGTTATATCACTTAGTTAATTTTTATTTGTATCGTTTAGTATTTGAGGTAATAAGAATTAATATAACTAAGTCAACTTATTGTCTGTATCCAAGAGCTTCAGTTAAGCGAGAAATCATTAATTAAGGAAGAAAAATAACTAACACATTTATGGGCAGGAAACTGAAAGTAAAAATTAACTAATTTTTTGTTTTCCTTAAAATTTCCATGAAAAGTAGCTTTTTCTAGTAAGTAAATAGGTGTAAGTTCAACTTCGAGATATTTCCTACAATATGAAATGATAAAATCATTAATATCCAACACTGAAACCGAGCAATATTTTTTTTAGGTTTTAAAACTTTAAACGCTCGTATCTCAAAACATGATTTTTCGACTTAGTGACTTTTCGCTCTACAGCGACGATTTATGTATTTTGGTTGGAGTTCTCCGACAAGACCGTTGTTTGTCAAGTGTCAAATTGCTTGAATTCAATAGTTTTTGGGTGTCTCAGTGGTTCTAAACTTAATTTAGATAGTGTGGATACTTTCATCTTGATGTAAAACATTTAATTATGATTTGTTTGTGTTAAAGCGTAAAAAGGTAGATTTCTGAAATAATTATCAAGGTGCTCCTAAATTCCATTTTTAAAACGAAACTAGAACGATATTTTGTTCTAAAACGATTTAAGAGCATAGTTAGCATCTTTTGGTCGGGTTCGGCTAATAACTAAATTTCAAATATTTTTACCCGACGAAAGTAATTTTTCCCGATAATTGTTTTTACCGTCAAAGTAACTCAGTAGCAATGTGTAGAATCGTTTAAAACTATTTTTGCATTATTTAGAATTTTTCGATTTTCAAATATTTTTACCCGACGAAAAATACTGTGCACACCCTAGTATTGTAAATTCAACCACTTTATTATTGTTTAAATGATTTGTGAGTTAGGTATAGGAGTTGAATATCATAGCTTTGTGTTTGGTATTTTATAGGAGGACGTTTGGTACGGGACGTTTTGTACGGGGCATTTGGTACGGCGTTAACGTTTTTGTGCGGATCATCGCTTGTCAAGCTCTTTAAGAATTTAAGAGGAAGATTAAGAAAACTACTCTAGTTTAACGTAACCTTGGTTGTAAATTAGGATAAACAAGACATCCCGACGGGATCATTGCTTGTCAAGCTCTTTAAGAATTTAAGAAGAAGATTAAGATTAATTTAAGAAGATTAAGAAAACTACCCTAGTTTAACGTAACTTTGGTTGTAAATTAGGATAAACAAGATATTCCGACGAGCACGGCGACCCTTTTGTCTCTAAATAAATTTAAATGTGTGCATTTGTGGGTTTTCATCCTTCTCCCCCCACCTTACGTTACATAGAACTATAGAACGTCTGTATAGAACTTTATTTAAATAACACGACACAAAATCTTGTTGAGACTTAAAATGTAATCAGCACAAACGTAGGTAATGTTTTTCATACGTTGCAATAAATGAGCTTAGTTTAGTTTGAGTATGTAGTCGACGAGACAACGCATTTTTATATTACTGGTTGAACATAAAAATATGTTTTTTGAGAAGCATACATCACTTGATTTATGTTGTTTGAAATCGTTGATCCAAGAAATTAACAAGGAAATAAAGTTTCGTAAAAATATTGTAAACAAATACAAAAAAAAAGTGCAGTGCAAGTGTTATATTCTGTATTAATAGTGTTTATAGTGAAAACCCTGGAATAAAACGTAAGTTCTGTCTGTGCAAATTACTAAATCATTTAATCAAAAAGTAGTAGGTAGTAACCTCGAACCGATTCTGGTCATATCGTACTGTTAAGGAATGTCTAACTCAGTGTTTTGGAGGACTTGTACCAAGACAAGGTTTAGAAATGTTATTCTTGGGTTCAATTCCAACCAATCCCGTCGACGTAAAACTACATTCAAAATATATAAATTTCTAAGGATGACCTCAAACCAATCTGGTCATCTCACTTTGCTAAGACTTGCCAAACTTTGTGATATCGTCGGTGATACTTCAAAACCGCTTATGAGCACTTTGTAAATACCGCGTATCTACAAATTCCAAATTTTACAGGAGGAAGAAAAAACATCATATTTCAAAAGTTTCTCAATATTTTCTTGACTGAACTCTTTTGTGATATCTCTGTACCCTACTTTACTAGTATAGTAAAAATAATTTCCCATAATCCCCTTAGATTGCAAAATAAATAACTTTCGCGGTATTGAATTTAAAAAAATCTTCTTTTTTTGGCATAACCACAACAGATACGTTGTTTTGTAAAACAAATCTTTAGAAATCAGTTCTTTATTTAGCTTAGGGATTACAAATATAAAACAATACAAATTTAAAATATAACATTCTACAAACCTTTGCGAAATAACGTAGTCATATAAACTGAAAAAAATAGCACGAATTTCTGCTCAAAATACCAAAGTAAGTAATTTAAACATAACAAAAACTTATTTCAATGGTTAAATTAACATTTCCATTAATGTCCAGGGAGACAGCCAGCGCCTCCCCGTGCTTCTCCATGACCTCACTCCAGATGTGAGTGACGTACGCCAGGAGGTCCCCAGTAGACCGGTTTCGGCGAAAGCCGTACTGGCGGTCACTGACTAAGTCAATCGCTTCCAGGTAGGCCAGGAGCCTGTTGTTAAGAACACGTTCCACACTCTTACAGAGTATAGACGTGATCGAAATTGGTCTGTAGTTGGCAGGGTCGGCACGGCTGCCCTTCTTGGGAACAGGTTGCACGTTAGCAAGTTTCCAAGATTTGGGCACTTGACCTGTTTTCAGAGATAGGCGAAAGAGGCGAGTCAGCACAGGTGAGAGTTCGGGCGCACAAGTCCTCAGTACAATGGCCGGAATACCATCAGGGCCACTAGCCTTGTTCACATCTAGACTGCGGAGAACTTTGAGAACCTCCTTTTGCCGGATATGTATTTCACTCATTACAGTGCCACAGCTTGGCAAAGTTGGAGGTCTCGCACTACCGGGGTCCAGACGCGAAGACTCAGCAAATTGAGTTGCAAATAAATTTGCTTTCTCTACCACGGTATGGGCCAGTGAACCATTAGGTTTCAGCAACGGAGGCAGTGAGGGGCGGCAGAAGTTCGCTTCAACCGATTTAGCTAGGGACCAGAATGCCTTACTACCCGCAGGGTAAGAAGCAAGCTTGTTCTTTATTCGACTAATGTGATCGAAGCGAGCCTTCCGCATAACCCTTTTTCAGGATTTAGCAGCCCTATTGAATGCTTTCGTTTCGAGCATCGACTCAAGCCAGGTATGCCTGATGCTTTTGCGCTTCGGCGCGTCCACATTCAGGCCCAAACCAGGGCCGAGATTTGCTAGACAGAGGCACGTCGGAAAATGGGATGAAGTATTCCATGGCGGTACGAAACACATCTGTCACGGCATCCGCGCACGTAAAAGGATCATCGGAAGAAAACCACACAGGCTGCCAAGGATAAGATGCAAAGGAACACCGCATCTCATCCCAATCCGCTAACTTGTACCGCCACACCCGTTGTGACCCTTTGGGGCTGGGGTCTGAAGGGGAGTAGATGGATACAGATTTCACCAGACAGTGATCAAATGTACCTAACGGTGAGGAAATTGCAACTGAATAACGGTCTGGATCGGTAGTTAGCAGAAGGTCCAAGCAGTAGGCTGTGTGCGAGTCAACGTCAGGTACCCGAGTGGCGCCTTGAACCAGCTGGGTGAGATTAAGTGTCAAAGCAAGTTTACGCGTCTCTAGCCCAGCATGATTTGTGTCCAGGTATGGGTGAAGCCACTCTTTGGCGAGTCAGCACAGGCGACAGCTCAGGCGCACAAGTCCTTAATACAATGGCTGGAATACCATCAGGGCCACTGGCTTTGTTCACATCTAGACTGCGGAGAGTTTGGCAAAGTTGGAGGTCTCGCACTACCGGGGTTCAGACGCGAAGACTCAGCAAATTGAGAAGCAAATAAATTTGCTTTCTCCACCGCGGTATGGGTCAGCGAACCATTGGGTTTCAGCAACGGAGGCAGTGAGGGGCGGCAGAAGTTCGCTGGAAGAAATGTGGCATTAAAGAAATGGTATAAATAAACACAATGTACCTGCTCTACCTGCCCGATAATCTCAGAAAATCATTTTTTTTCGAAGTACTCACGACACGCGTTGCGATATGGTTGAAAAAAACGTAAATACGCTGTATTGCTGCCAAACTTGTGTGATCAACCGTTCCGCGGTATTGTTTTGATAGCAAAACAGGCGCATCTTATAGGCTATTAGAGATCGTGTGACATCTATCAGGGGCGAATCAGCGTGAGGAATCTGTTGGCGCGATAACTCAATTTCGCTACTTTTGTAGATACGCGGTATTTACAAAGTGCTCATAAGCGGTATTGAAGTATCACCGACGATATGGGATTATACTTTTAAAATTGTTTTCTTTTTTTTTACAGACGACACTCACATGTTACCTAGTATTTAAAGTCAGAGGTCTTACATGTGATTGAGTTTGGGTTGCATTAAATTGCATTTAGGTTAATCCAACCCTGGGACCAGAAATATGATTGGAAATTCTAGCCCACCAAGCGTTGCATTAAATTGCATTTAGGTTAATCCAACCCTGGGACCAGAAATATGATTGGGCATTCTAGCCCACCAAGCGAGTGAAACGAGCGGTGAGGTGGGCTAGAATGCCCAATAATACACTACTAAGGTTACAGGTCCCTTTAAAAATATCCTTTGCCCTAACAATAAATAAATCCCAGGGACAAACTTTTTCCATAGTTGGTATCGACTTAAGGAAAGAGTGCTTTTCCCACGGGCAATTGTATTTGGCACTTTCTCGAGTAGGATCTCCTGAAAATCAATACGTTTTGTTGCCACCTACAAATACCACAGCCAACGTAGTGTACAGGGAGGCTTTAAGATAAGCATACAATTTTTTTCTAATTAAGTGATTCATGGTCGTTTTGATTAGCATGCTTATAACTTAAAATATCTGTACCTATTTATCTCTACCCGTGCGAAGCCGGGTGGGCCGCTAGTAATATTATAAAGTTGCGATTTAATTGCTCTCACTAGTAAAAATGTCTAGTTTAGAATGAAAGTTACCTTATCAATTTAGTTATAATGGTGTTAAACCATTATATATAATACTAGCTGCCCGTCCCGGATTTGCCCGGGTATGATTGGCTATACATGAACCATTATGATGAGTTAAAACCTACCCAAATCGCGAGAGTTTCCGTAGTCTTAAACTGTTCGAAGTTATGAAAAAGAGATGGTAGGTATTGGCATATCTAAATAAAAGTGAGTTCAGTGTGTCGGGTGGCTCTACATAATATATAGCCCTGATTTCAGAAAATGACAATGATGAGAATGAAAGCGACGTTAAAATATTAGAGACCCACAGTCTATACATTCTACCCATGTAAGTTAGTTTCTTGATCTTGTCTTCACTCGAGAACTTTGAAAAACATTGGACATCAGTTCTACGTCTAAGAATTGTGTGCCCTACCTAAGGCCTCTTCAACTTGCTAACCCAAAGAGCTGTGATGGAAGGAATCGAAGCGCTGGCATCCAACGTGTTCCGGACGTCACGACCAGATCTTAGATTCACGTGAAGACCTTCGCTACACTTGCCAATACATTGTCTACATTCGAGAACTTTAAGGTCCCATCGACAATTCGTTTCACACACTATGTGTAGGGGCGTAGCTACCGCAGTATCAGCCGTGTCAATAATACGGGGCTCCCGGGCTACAGGGGCTTTAACGTGTGTAAGCAAAACTTAGTAAAAAGTTATCCACAATGTCACTTAATCTCGTGCTTCCCGAAAAAAAATCATCTCTTTTTTTCCCGGGTTAAGCATTCTTCCAAAAGTTGTCCTAAGAGGCAGAAATTTTATAACAACTGAAATCGTTTTCAGCTAGACTTACTTAGCTGATATAGGTAATTATATTCTATTCATTATCAATTTCCTGAAAAAAAGGCAAGAAAAGTGTATATTTCACTTGAATTGTTTGGCTAGCTCAATTTCTAGGAGGCAGTGACAACTTATAAATAACCGTCTTACCACAAAACTTTTACGCAGGCTTTAGACAATGTTTAACAGTACAAATTGTACGGCTAAACAGTGTTTAAAGCGTGTTTAAATTTTTGCGGTAAGGCGGTATATATTTATTTCAATTTAATGCAAGCATTTTTGTTTCTTTTGTGAGAAATGAGTGATTTGGGCTCCCCAACTATGTTTGATTCAGGGCTCCTCCAAGGCACGCTACGCCACTTCATACTTATTTACTACCAATAAAACATAAATCGACACACTAATGGCGGATATATATGACTTTGGTGGTCTAGTGGTAGTAACGCCTGTCCTACAATCGTGAGGTGGTGGGTTCAAATCCCGATCCTGTATCAATGAGTTTCTTTGGAACTTATGTACGGAATTTCAAATCATTGGCTTTTCGGCGAAGGAAAATATTGTGTGGCAATCTGCATCAACCCACACTGGGCCCTGGCACTGGTGGTGGATATGGCCCAAGCACCCTTCTCAATTCTCAATGACCCGTTTCCTCGAATCTCGACGTTATGTCACCTAATAAGTGCCTCTAACCGAGCACTTTGGCATCGCGCGGCGTTGTAGTCGGCTTGGAATCGCCTTACAACTAACTAAAAAGCCTGCCCACTACGTAGCTTGGGCAGGATCTTGGCTCGGACATTTTTTTTCACGATTGTGACTCTATAGATATTTGCTCGAAGTGAATTTTGTATTATGTACATTGTACAAAGTACATGAGTTGCCAAGCGGGGAGAGCGGCGAAACGGAACTTTTATAATACTTACATTTTTGAACTCGTGATATCTTTGTAGTAAAATGTCTGAATTAAATAATTTAAAAAGTTGCATAAAGCTATTAAAACAGTCTTGAATATGAAATAATTTACTTTTATAAGGATTAATACCAAGATACAAATTAAGATCCTTTTCCTGCGATGGTATTTCAATTAATTTTTAAGAATAAAAAACAGTTATTACGGCTTAACTATAATAGTTAGATATATGCTGTCGCGACATTTTTTGTAAATTATGGTGTGTTCTATAAAGTCGTAGTACATTATTTTATTCCATCATCAATAGTTTTCGCAGCGCACGCGATGTAAAGAATATTTTAGGCATTTTTTTACACCTTGGGTAACATTATTATAGTTTTAATAGGGATCCTTATTTTTTTCTTGCAATTAAAATAACCTATGTTACTCAATGATAATGTAGCTTTCTAATGAAAAAAGAATTATTAAAATCGGTCCAGTACTTTTTGAGTTTATTCGTTACATACAAAAATACAAATCTTTCCTCTTTATAATATTATTATTAATTATTATTATTATATATTATATTATATAATTATATATTATATATTCATATTTATTTATAGTCTTAAATTTAAGTTTTTTTACAATATTTATATAATAAAAAATAAAATACTATAAAAAAACCTAAACCTAGAGTGCCACCGGCAGCGGGGCGAGGCCCAAGCTACCGGTGGTTATTATTATTATTATATTATTATATTATATATTATATTATATTTATTTAAGAAGAACTCTTTCTCGAAACTATAAGAGTTTCGGTATACAATGAAAACCACGGACCTAGACCTAGGCCAAGTGGGATTCATGGTGAGGGTTAGTTTCGGATTCTAACTCGTCCTGCAGAAACTTACGAACAATTCGGCATGTGTTGAGGATAGCTGCCTTTTGCATCGTCATATAAATATTAGTATTTAAGCCAATCTGCTGTAAGTAATGGTTTAGGTTCTTGGGTATGACTCCAGTACTAGAGAGTACCAGAGGCACAATATAATATACTCTGTTCATATTCCAAAGTCTGATGATCTCTTCTTTCAGTTCAGTGTATTTGTGATTTTTTTCAGTTATGGTCTTTTGCAGATTGTGTGTATTAGGAACAGCTATATCTATTAGGTATGTCAATTTATTGGGTTTATCTATCACCGTTATGTCAGGTCTATTATTGTGGACTGTTCTGTCAGTTAAGATTGCTCTGTCAAAGTAAATCTTATGACTCTGGCTCTCTAGCACTGTTTTCGGGTTATATTGGTAATATGGAACTTCTTTGGACTGTATGAGTTTGTGTTTAATTGCGAGCTTTTGATGAACGATGTGAGCTATTTGTTTATGTCTGTGTGTGTAATCAGTTTGGGCTAAGGAAGGACAAGCACTTGTAATATGTTGGACGGTTTCAGATGCACGGTGACATTTTCTGCATTTATCGTTTTGAATGTTGTTGTCTTTTATAATGAACTTTTTGTAATTTTTAGTATTTATCACCTGATCTTGAATTGCAATCATGAAACCTTCCGTTTCTGGGAACAAAGAACCTAATTTCAGCCATTTGTTTGATGACTCTGCGTCTACGTGAGCTTGTTCCAGGTCATGCAGATGTCGGCCATGTAGTTCTTTTGAGCGCCATCTGTCTATTTTCACTTGCTTGTGAATCTGGGGATTCTTAAACTGTAGGTCTTTGTTGACTAAATTTAGTGGCGTGTAATTGTTGTCCAGGTCGGCAATTGCTGAATGAATGCTGCTTGTTTCTAGTTTGGAGTAAAAGAATTGTCTTAAATTGCGAACCTGCCCTTCCCACAATATTGTCAGGTCTATTAGCCCTCTGCCTCCTTCTTGTCTTTTGAGAGAGATTCTTTCTATGGCAGATTTAGGGTGTAAGTTTTTGTACTTGGTCAATGTTGTTCTGGTGTGAATTTCTAATCGGTTCATATCGGTACGTGTCCATTTTATAATTCCAAAACTATAGGTTAAAACGGGTACTGCAAAGGTGTTGATGGCTTTGAATAGGTTTTTGAAATGAAGTTGTTTTTTGCAGATTAAGTTTAAACGCCTCGAGTATTCTGAAGAAATATCTTTCTTTATTTGGGTGTGATTAATGATGTTTGACTGTTGGATTCCTAGATATTTGTAAGTCTCTGTTGGCTCCATGTGATCAAAAGTGGAGGGTTCTACGTTTGTGATATCGTCGCTGATACTGTTAGCAAATTTACCTCTGTGTATGTGGAGAGTTTTACATTTATCAAGTCCAAAAGTCATGTTTATGTCTTTACTAAATTGTGCGGTGATGTCTGTTAAGTTTTTAGGTTTCTCTGTCAGTTTTTCCGAAAAGTTTAATGTCATCCATGTACATGAGATGTGTAATGGAGGTCTCTGAGTTTAATTTGTATCCACTTTCGGTGTTATTGAGAAGGTGTGATAATGGGTTAAGGGCCAGACTGAACCATACTGGGCTAAATGAATCTCCTTGAAAAATGCCATTTTCGATACGGATTTCATCTGTTTTGATGGTGTCAGATCCGTTAGATAGGCACAGCGTGGTTCTCCAATCTGACATGGCATTCTTCAAGAAGTTGATAATGTTGACGTTAACTTTGTATATGTTGAGGACTCGTATTAGCCAGGAGCGTGGTACGCTATCAAAATTTTTTATAATCTATGTAAGCAATATGTAAATTTCTTTTATGAGTGTTAGCATGTTTGAGAACGGTCGAGTCTATTATTGGCTGTTCTTTACAGCCCATATGATTCTGCCTGCATCCTTTTTGCTCTTCAGATAGTATATTGTTGGCCTGTAAATGTCTATTGATGTTACGTGTAATACACGATGTAATTAGCTTGTATAGTGTGGGGAGGCATGTGATGGAACGGTACTGAGATGGATTTGCAGTATCATTACTTTTGGGTAACATGTATGTTATTCCTTTTGTAATGAATTTGGGAAGTTCCTGGTTGCCTTTAATCAAATCTGTAATGTTTTTTGCCAAAACATCGTGTAAAATAAACAGTTTTTTAAGCCAGAAATTGTGCACATTATCTGTACCTGTAGCTTTCCAGTTTTTCATATTTCTTGTAATTATTTCTATGTCATCTCTGGTGACTTCTGTGAATTCCATAGTTTCTATATTATCCATCCTATTTGCTTCGTTACTTAACCATTTAGCTTCACCATTATGTTCTTTCTCCTTTTTCCACAAATTAGACCAATAGTTCTTAAGTTTATCTGCATCAGGCAATTCGTTATTTGTTTCTGTAATTCTGCTATTACTTTTTAATGTTCGATAAAAGCCCTTCTCGTTTGTGTCAAACTGTCGGTTATGTTGTTTTCGTTGTTGTGCTTTTTTATATCTAGCGAGCCTATTAGACTTTAGCGTCAACTTTTGTTTTAGGGTATCTAAGAATTCTTCGGGTCTGGTATTTGCTTCTTCATGTATAGTATGTATTCTTGTGTTTTTTAAAATTTTCTCTACTTCTTTAACTACTCTTGGAGATCTGTTCTTATTTATGTATTGTGTTAACCTGCCTATGTCTTTTCTTAACTTTTGTATGTCTGTCTCTATCCTGATCTGCCATGCTGGTTTGTTGATTTTGTGCTGTGCGCCTGTATTTCTTGTTCCTATTTTGTACCCTAAAGTTTCTGAAATAACTAGAGCGCTGCAGTAGATTAGCGTATGTAAGGTGCTTATATCATCATCTATGGTAAAGAAACTAACTAATATAAACACTCCTAACAGCTCGTAAAGTTTTTTGTTTTCCTTCAGCCTCGGTAATTTAGGTCGAGCTGTAGGATCCATACCGGTATATTTAGTTAGGGCAGTTTTAAGTTGATCTATGAGTTCTTGTGGAGGTGCGCTAGAATCATGAAGTACAGAGTTTGTGTTTTGTTCAGGTTGTTGTGTAGTTGACGCAATATTAGTTAACTCATTGGTTTGGGTAGATGCATGTTGCCATGTGCAAGTTTGTGTCAGTGGTTCATGTTGTGTGAAAGTGTGTGCTAATCTCTGAGTTAAGGAACTATTGATACTAAGTGTTAGCTGATCTACCGTTGGTTGATTACTCGGTATGGATGGGGCTGGACTTGGGCAAGGTGAGAGGGAATTAGTGTTGTCGTTTTCTTTATTCGTAAGTTGTATTGATACTTCCCGTTTTAGATCGTCAATAGTCTTGTCAGATAGTAATTTGTTTCTAATTATTACCCGTCTTTGGTCAGCAACTCTTTGTGCAGAGACTTTAAGGTCTGGATACTTAATGCTGAATTCTTCGTGAAGTTTCTTGCAGTACATGGTCCTATCTTTCTCTAATTTGGTGATGTAATAGTATGTGCGCATGATAAATAGGTTAATTTCGTCGCTCCATTTCATGCGCACTCGGGGTTTTCCGGCTTTGGTGGTCGCAGATTGAGTGGCAAGTGCCTTCTGTGAAACATCCTCCGCCGGCGTAGTTGTTCTGCTACAACTACTACTACTTTCACTACTCCTACTGCTTCCACTACTTTCTCTTCTGCTGCTCCTACTCGCGGCTGTAGTCCTTGAGGACGGTCTCCTACCCCCCGCGTCCCCGACTCCCGCCCAGCCGACCAGCCGGGAGTCACTGGCTAGCATGCTGTCACGCCCGACACCAGCAACAGACGTGCCCCGACGGATACCCACGGGCAGCGGCCCTATACGTTTCTTACTTTTTCTAGTCTCCATATTGATGGGTTACCATTGCCTTGTTAGCCGTGTAGATGACTATTTGTTGTACACGTTGCCCGCCCCCCACTTGAGTCAGGTGTTCGACTCGGGCGTAAGGTTGGATTTTGGGGGGCATATTATTATTATTATTATCTTTTATTCACTTAAAATCACAAGCAAAGCTTGGTCCTTTGGTAGGCATCAATGGGGCCGAAACCAACACTGAGAGGCCCTTTTACATCTTTTTTTTATTAAATTAATATAAAATGTTGAGTACATAAAGTAGAATGAAAAAACTATTGCTAGATGTGACTTACAGTATATCGGGCTATTGTGATGTGCTGTTCGATGACTTAATACGGGCTATGGAATGAGGTACGGCACCCGCCAAATAATGCCTCATTTCAAATATTCAGGCGGGTGGTGACTTGCTATCCACTAAATGGGCCCCCCATAATAGCTACCGTATATTGGCGCCGGAGGGGCAACATTGGTGTGGACGGCTTAGGGTGTCGAGAGGTGTGCTGCGCTTTCACTAGACGCTACTCGCGGCGTTATGCCCTTTAACACTTCCACCCTGGAGCTTAGGTTCTTAGCTCTTGCGGTTTCCACTCCAAGCCGGCCGGTTAAGGCAAGAGAGGAGTCAGGGGTCTCATTTAGCCCCAGGGAATCAGGGTTCGCGGTGTCGCCACTCACCGACGACTCGCCACAAAGTCGCCCTGCGATTATTATTATTATTTTTGTAGTAAAACTTTCGTTTTCTCTCCGATGTGGAGGTATTTATTATATGGCACGGGCCGGAGCCAAGTGCTATGAAAGTGATAAAAATTTTCTAACAATTCTGCACGTATTAAGGATGACTGCTTTTTTAAGCAACTTATATGTTAATTTCTGGATGTCAAGTATTTTGAGGCTAGTTTCTAACGATTTTGGTATGACTCCTGTAGTTGACAGAATTATAGGGATAGTTTTTATACTCATTATTTGCCATTGGGTCTTGATTTCTACGGATAGATCAGTATATTTAGCTATTTTCTCAGTATGGGTGGATTGCAAGTTGTGGGTATTGCAAATAGCGACGTCAATCAAGAAAACGGATTTGTTGATTTTGTCTAGAATAGTAATGTCGGGTCTATTAAAATGCACAGTCTTATCAGTAATTATGGTTCGGTCCCAGTACAGTCTATAGCCATTATTCTCTAGAACAGGTTCCGGTTTGTATTTATAGTACGGTTTCTTATCTGAAATGAGATTATATTTGTACGCGAGAATTTGGTGGATTATTGCAGCTACCTGGTCATGTCGGTGCTTATAATCAGTTTGAACTATTGCTTTGCATGCTCCAGTGATGTGCTGAATAGTTTCAGAACTGCTACAACATCTTCTGCATATGTCAGTAATGTTCGGTGTTTTGATTATGTACTTTTGATAATTGTGGGTATCGATGACTTATCCTGAATAGCTAGCATGAATCCTGAATAGCTAGCATGAAAGCTTCTGTCTCGGGGAAGAGCTCACCCCGCTCCAGCCATGCGTTCGACGCACTCTTGTCGACATGAGGCTGTTGCAGGTCGTGATAATGCCTTCCATGGAGAGACTTCTGCTTCCATGCTTCAAACTTTTCTGCCTGTTGCGTAATGTGTTCGTTGCGTTGCGTGTTAGGTTTGGATAGGTTTAAAGGAGTGTATCTTTTATCAGTATTAACAACTGCTTTATGTAGTGTGGAAACTTCTGCTTGTTTATAGAAATAATTTCTCAGAGTTGTTATTTGCTTGTTGTGGAGATTAATTATGTCTATAAGACCTCTACCACCTTCTTTCCTCGGCAAAGTGAGTCTTTGTATACATGACCGTGGGTGGTGTTTCCGGTGACTAGTCATGGATGTATTAATATTACGCTGCAAATTTAGAAGATCTGCCTGTGACCAGTTGATTATACCAAATGTGTATGTCAGAACAGGGATGGCGAATGCATTTATGGCTTGTACTAGATTACGACCAGTTAATTGTGATTTGAGTAGTAGGTTTAATCTGTGTCTAAATTTTCTTTTAACTTCAGCTTTTGTATCTTTTTGGGCTATTTGGTGACTTTGCTGGAATCCGAGGTATTTATAAAAGCTGTTTTCATCAATTGGTTCAATTACTTCACCATAACTGAGGGCAAACGGTTCGAGCTCAATGGTTTGGCTTTGGATGGAGTAAGTCTTGCATTTATCGATTCCAAATTCCATATGTATGTCTTTTGAGAACATTTCTGTAGTATTTGCAAGCTGATGAAGAGATTCTACGCTATTGCTGTAAAGTTTAATATCGTCCATGTACATAAGGTGGGTGAGTTTGTAGTTATCACTGTTATTAATATTGATTTCCAGTCCTGCATTTAAATTATTTAACATTTTGGATAGAGGGTTTAAAGCTAAGCAGAACCACTCTGGGCTTAGGCTGTCTCCTTGGAAAATACCTCGTTTTATGGCTATTTCTTCTGTTTGTATAGTCCTGGTTTTATTTTTTGCTACAAGTGTGGTTCTCCAGTGTTTCATAGTGTTTTCAAGAAAATTAATAATGAGTGGGTGAGCTTTATAATGTTTAAGTATGTAGATTAGCCAGCTATGTGGAACTGAGTCGTATGCTTTTCTGTAATCTATGTACATTGTGTCTAGATCTTGTTTTCTCGCTAATGTTTGTTTCATGGCGATTGAGTCAATAATTAGTTGTTCCTTGCAGCCTTGGCTATGCTTTCGGCATCCCTTTTGTTCTGAATGGTGACGTCGACGAGCACTGCCCGGCGTTGGGACCGATCGATCACCACGATATCAGGTCTATTGGCGACAATAGTCCTGTCCGTGATGATAGAGCGGTCCCAATAGAGCAACGCACGACCATTTTCGAGAACTGGCGCCGGTGCGTACTTATAGTACGGCACCTCAGACTCGACAAGGCCGTATCGAAGAGCAAGTTGCTGATGGATAATCCTGGCTACTTGGTTATGCCTGTGCAAGTACTCGCCGTTGGCAAGATGAGAACAACCGGAAGTAATGTGCCTGAGAGATTCTCCGGGACGGTGGCATGCCCGACAAATGTCGACCGTACCGTCCTTCAGGATATACTTCCGGTAGTTGTTCGTCATGACAACTTCGTCCGCAATTGCACAGGCAAAACCTTCGGTTTCCCCAAAGAGGTCACCGAAGCGCAGCCAGGCCACCGACGCGAGCAGGTCCACATCGGGTCCTGTTAGGGCCCGATAGAACCGCCCGTGCAGCTCCTTGCTCTTCCATACCGCCCTGCGATCATCGGTGCTGAGCACCGAAGGCCTGCGCCAGTTCTCTTTCGCCACGGAGAGCGGGGCGAGGCCTCTGTCAACTGCCACCACATCGCAATGCATTCCACGCCCGCTGTTTCGGAAATAATCCCGGAGACTGTATACTTCACGGTTGTGGAGGTCCTTGGCATTTAAAAAGCCTCGGCCACCACACTTCCGCGGAATGTACAGTCTCATGACAGACGAGCGCGGGTGTAGCATACGATGCAAAGTGAGCAGTCGACGGACCCTCCTATCCAAGGCGTCCAGCTCAGTCTGAGTCCATCTCAGTATGCCAAAGGAGTACATCAGCAGCGGCATCACCCAACCGTTGAAGGCGCGCACCTTGTTGCCGCCGGACAAAAGACTATTTAGTACTTTTGTCAGGCGACAAAAAAAGCGCTCCTTCACAGATTTCTTGATGTCCACTACCGATATACCCAACGACTCTGACATACCGAGGTACTTGTAGGTCTCGGCTTCGGAGAGAGACCTGCGGGGTGATTCTGTTAACCGATCTCGTTGCTGAGGTGATACGTTTTAGAACCTCTCTCGTTTTTTAGACAGTTTTGAGCTGTCTGACCTGTCATAAAAACGAGTGAGATTCAAGAACGAATCACTTCAGTAAAGAGATCGGTTAAAAGAATTGCCCCGCTGATAGTCATCGTCTCAGAAAGTTGTAGATTCGGAGAATCCACAACTTTCCCTCGCTGTACATGCATGACCGCACACTTATCTACACCGAACTCCATCCTGATGGCCCTGCTAAAAACTTCAGTGGTTTTTAGCAGCTCCACCAGGTGTTGGTATTTCGGTGCAAACAGCTTGAGATCATCCATGTACAGCAGGTGAGAGATAACGTCACCCTGTCTGCGAATCCGATAGCTTAGCTCTGAATTCCTCAGCAAAGTGCTGAGAGGATTCAGGGCCAGGCAGAACCACAATGGACTCAGACTGTCACCCTGGAATATTCCCCGCTCAATCCTAATCAAGTCTTGAGGGCCAACGGAGCCGTCTCCACCACCTGGTTGACGAAGGACTGTGGCCCATTGCCCCATGCATGACACTAAAAATGATTTTAGTGTTGTATCGATTTTATACAACTCTAAAATCCTCTCGAGCCACGAATGAGGCACTGAGTCATAGGCCTTCTTATAGTCAATCCAGGCGGCAGAGAGGGCTCCCTTGTTCCGCTGGACTTGCTGGCTTATGGTCATGTCTATGAGGAGGAGCTCCTTAGTACCACGGGACCCAACCCTACATCCATTTTGAGCGAAAGCCAAAACGTTTTGCGCAACGACGTGCGCGTTAATTTTGATGCTCAGAATGGATGTGAGGAGCTTGTAGATGGTAGGCAAGCATGTAATGGGTCGATAGTTCTTTGCTTCCGTGGTACTACCGGACTTATAGAGCAGGAAGGTGACACCGGTGGTGAAAAAGCTAGGCAGAGAACCAACCTCAAGGGCTTGCTGGAATTGAGTGGCTAAGCGGTCATGCGAGCATCGAAACCATTTTATCCAAAAGTTGTGCAGCCCGTCCGGCCCAGGACTTTTCCAGTTCTGAGCCGTACGGATTGCACAACTAACGTCTACGGGATCTATTAAAACAGATCCCATAGGTTCGATAGTCTCGCATTCCCGCTCAACCACACGCATCCAGTCACCCTCCGTGTGCTCGACGGGCACCGACCAGATACTGCGCCAGAAGTCATTCATGGCGTTAGCATTCGGCAACTGTCCATCGCTCACACGTTGGTCGGTTCTCTCCCAGCCTCGGTACACCTTCCTTTGGTCACTTTGGAAGAGGCGATTTAGCCAATATCGGTCCACACGCTCTCTGTTGCGACGAATGCGGTTTGCCCACGCATAAACTTTCTGTTTCAGATAGTCTATGCGTTCCGTGACACCAGCCAAATAGTGTTGGGGTCTGATACCAGTCCCGGCAAAGGCCTGTGTCACGAAACGCATAACTCGGGGGCGGTTATTCCCCCGGCTGAAACAGATTAGCTTTGCTATGAGAGTCCTGAACGAGTCGATACGCCGCTGTTTTGACAAATAAATATTTTTAAAGGGGGACTCCCATACAAGTAACGTTATTTTTTTTTGCCCGATATTAATAACGGCAACAGGAAGATGCTTGAAATATTCACAGAATTTGTATAATCCTTCAAAACTAAATAATTAAAATAAAATATATTAAGGGCTATTAATATGTTGGGCTAGCCCAACTTGCACTTGGCCGATTATTACTTTATTTTTAGGAATAGGAACGTACGTAACTTTTAAATGACACCAAGAATACACTCGTGTATTTTTTTAGAAAATACTCACCATGCAAGCCGACAACAAGCACGCAGAGGATGAGGGTTGGTTTCGGCAACATGTTGGTGGTGCTGGAGGGACGTTCAGGGCAGGACTGTGGGGCACGGACCGCGGGCGCGGGCTTATATAGCGGTAGTCCAGCCGACCACAGTAGCGGGGGAACCAACTCTCGCGTTATCAGCAGAGCTTATCACACGAGATATACACACTGACAGTTATACGAGTACATTGGAAAAACATCATTGAGATTATAATACCAGAAAGTTTCCTGTCATCCATCCATCCATCAGGCACAAGCAGTCAGTCCACTGCTGGACACAGGCCTCCCCTATGGATCTAAAACAAGATCGGTTGGAAGCGGCTTGCATCCAGCACGATCCTGCGGTTTTAATGAGGTCATCCGTCCACCTTGTGGGTGGACGTCCTCATTTCTGATTCGATCTCGCAGGGAGACTCCGAGCATAGCCCTCTCCATAGCTCGTTGGGCTACTTGGAGCTTACTATTAAGGTCCTTAGTGAGAGACCACGTTTCTGTGCCATAAGTCATCACTGGCAACACACACTGGTCGAAAACTTTCGACTTGAGGCACCCAGCCGAGTTGGATTCGGCGATTGAGCTCTTTCTTGAAGTCGGACCTATCTAACTGGACTACTTGTCCTAGGTAGACGTGCAAGTCAACGACTTCAAGAACCGAGTTCCCAACTGAAATCGGGGTGGGTACAACATGGCAATTACACATGACTTTCGTCTTCTCCATGTTCATCTTAAGATCTATCTGTTGAAACTTTCCTGTAAAATTCGTTAATTAGCATTAGTATTGCGTCAGATGAAATATATTGAATCTGTCCATCCGACCTTAGCCCACGGGGCAACAAACTCCGGCGTTATCAGTTTCGTTCAAGGTTATACATAAATCTACTGAAAGTTATAAATAGGGAAAATAGTTTTTGAGATCCATACTTCCATGTTTTTGGACAATCCAACTGGAATTATTTAGTGAGGTATCTTTTTACATATTTTATAGAAACATACATTTTTGTATAGGTACTAAAAGATTATCAAAAAGAAAGAATACTCATATTTTTGGGTTTCACTCACTTTACTACTAACAAAAACCTGCAGTTGAAGTTATCCGAGATCTTTGTGATCATTTTCGTATTATTTGTAATAATCCTTAAAGGACTATTCGAATCTCGGCTGCAGGCTACAGCTGCAAGCAGCACTTGCAGCAGCTGCACGAAGCCGGCTGCAGGTACAGGTTTATACGTAATTATTTTGATAAATAGCTAATTCCTGTATTCCTTTTTTTAATCAATTCATCAATATAATGTTGTACAGTGCGAGGTCGGGACTCGGGATCACATACCTATTTAGTCGTAAGAAAAACTAAAATTGCCTTATTAATGACATATCAATGAATCACGCTGTATTAAATTAATAGCTAAAATATAAAACACTAGCTGCGCCCCGCAGTGTTACCCGCTTTAGCTCAAGAAAAAAGTAACCTGTGTTCATCCAAATCGGTTCAGCCGTTTGTGCGTGAAAGAATAACAAACATCCATACGTACACAAACTTTCGCGTTTTTAATATTAGCAGGATTTTTTTACATATTCTCCAATCAGTATAAGTAAAATATTCATATTTGAAGCAGTGACGTAGGTAGGTGTGAGCTTCGTAGGGAATACGCATGCATTATTTTGTATGTCTAATACGTTATAGCCCGGAAGTTAAAAATAAGTACGCGTGAGTTTATTATAATAAGTTGTATACACTTGCTATAATCTAGCATGTATTTTCTCTCAAAAGTGATTTTTATTTATTCTTTGAGAAAATAAATATCTTAAACCAGAAAAAATGCAACTACTTTCTAATAGCTGATTTTTTTAGTATGACGTTGTCATGGTGGCGTACAAGAATACTCCAGAGTCAGTCAGCTGGGATCAAAAATGAATTATACTTAATATTTGGCTGGGATGCTTAGCATTTTGCTGGGGATACCCGTTTGAATGTTTAAAAAAATAAATGAGTATCTTGCAACTGCTTCTAAAAGCTGAAAAGTGGTGTACGGGTAGATAAATAATTTAAAAAGTTTTACCACAGCCGATCACCTGGAACTAATTTACAGATATCTGTGCCTGAAACATATAACAGCTTATAATGTCAGGCTTTAAAGCGGCGGCTCTACTTTAAAGCTTGACTAACAGGCCCCGTTACTGTCTGTCAGTGATGGATCGGATCGTTCAGCTTCTCTTCAATAAGGGTTCTTAATGCTTTTCTGTATAAGTTAGGTTCAATGTCTATTTTTAATACATATTATTCTTTTTATTTTAAGAATTTTACGCATTCTAGCTTGAGTGATGCGTAAATAGTAAATAGTTTGAGCTAAACAGTTTGAGCGTTAATAGTTTGCGAAAGATTCTCGTATCTCACACTCACTCACTCCTCTGGCGCAACGACCCAAAATGAGCCTTGGCCTCCGACACCAGAGAACGCCATTGGTCACGGTCCAGCGCTGTCTCTTCCCACTCGTCCGCCTGGAGCTCACGCAGGTCGGACCGCACGGCGTCAGTCCAACGGTATCTGGACCGACCGACGGGTCGGCGGCCGCTTGCTACCCCAAGATAGGCCTTCGACATTTGTTTTATAATTAGATATAAGTGAGTTATAATGTAATTGGTTTTGCCGTGTTATAAGCTCAATAAATGAAAAAAAAATTCTCTGGTGTTTGTGTCCGTTACAGTGCAGCCCAAGTATTTGAAATTTGCAACCCCTTTAAAAGAGAGATCTCCAAATCGTAGGTCTTCCCGCTTTTGTCTTGTATTTTTATAGCGTTTGACATGGAGGTATACAGTTTTTTCCTGGATTATTCTAAGCCCAACCCTGCGAGCCTCGGCAGCAAGAGTTACGACCGCTTCCACCACCTCTTGTTTAGATTGCCCCAATAGGGCGAGATCATCGGCGTACCCTATTACCTTGTGTTGTCCATTAAGGAAAGTACTGCAACTGGAAAGTTGCAGTACTTTCCTGATGACGAACTCCAGGGCAAAGTAAAACAACATAGGAGACAGGGCATCTCCCTGCTTGAGGCCAGTAACCACTTCGAATTCCTCAGTGAGTCCTCCTGCCACCTTTACACGCATTTGCTAGAGATAAACTACCAATTGAGCCAAATATATTTATTTATGATAATAGATTCAAAATTGATTTTTAAAAAAATGGAGAGTTTTTTTTGGTTTTAGCTGATGTAATATACTCAGAAAAATATGAACTTTCTCGAAATGTAACGAGTGTTGTGGTTAGAATTTTTGATTATTATTATACCAGCCTCCATACATTTTGTGTACATGTCCTTTTGTAACGTAAAGTGGGGGGGAGAAGGATGAAAACCCACAAATGCATACATTTAAATTTATTTAGACACAAAAGGGTCGCCGTGCATGTCGGGATGTCTTGTTTATCCTAATTTACAACCAAGGTTACGTTAAACTAGAGTAGTTTTCTTAATCTTCTTAAATTAATCTTAATATTCCTCTTAAATTCTTAAAGAGCTTGACAAACAATGATCCCATCGGGATGTCTTGTTTATCCTAATTTACAACCAAGGTTACGTTAAACTAGAGTAGTTTTCTTAATCTTCTTAAATTAATCTTAATCTTCCTCTTAAATTCTTAAAGAGCTTGACAAACAATGATCCCATCGGGATGTCTTGTTTATCCTAATTTATAACCAAGGTTACGTTAAACTAGAGTAGTTTCCTTATCTTCTTAAATTAATCTTAATCTTCCTCTTAAATTCTTAAAGAGCTTGACAAGCGATGATCCGCACAAAAACGTTAACGCCGTGCCAAATGCCCCGTACAAAACGTCCCGTACCAAACGTCCTCCTATAAAATACCAAACACAAAGCTATGATATTCAACTCCTATACCTAACTCACAAAACATTCAAACAATAATAAAGTGGTTGAATTTACAATACTAGGGGTGTGCACGGTATTTTAAAATAGCTTTACACTCCTCAGGTAACGTAACTAAACCATCTCAATTTAAAACAATCATCGGGAAAATTTACCTCCTTCGGGTAAAAATATTTGAAAATCGGAAAATTCTTAATAATGCAAAAATAGCTTTAAACGCTTTTACACATTGCTACTGAGGTACTTTGACGGTAAAAACAATTATCAGGAAAAAATACTTTCGTCGGGTAAAAATATTTAAAACTTGAAAAATTCTAAATAATGCAAAAATAGTTGTAAAGCTTCTACACCTTGCTACTGAGTTACTTTGACGGTAAAAAAATCATCCGGAAAAAATACTGTCGTCGGGTAAAAATATTTGAAATTTAGTTATTAGCCAAACCCGACCAAAAGATGCCAACTAAGCCCTTAAATCGTTTTAGAACAAAAAATCGTTCTAGTTTCGTTTTAAAAATAGAATTTAGGAGCACCTTGATAATTATTTCAGAAATCTACCTTTTAACGCTTTAACACAAACAAATCATAATTAAATGTTTTACATCAAGATGAAAGTATCCACACTATCTAAATTAAGTTTAGAACCACCGAGACACACAAAAACTATTGAATTCAAGCAATTTGACACTTGACAAACAACGGTCTTGTCGGAGAACTCCAACCAGAATACATAAATTCACTTGCTCGCTACCCATTATTATGACTTTAATGGCTTTTCCCACATTGAACAACATCTACCAACATTAGTTTACCAGGTATTAAATACTCCAAGCCTTTTAAAACGTTTTAAGAACTAAATTCACAAGTCCCACTTATGGAACGCTTCAACGGGAAAAGTAATTCACCCATAATTAATGGATTTTGAAACCAAGATAAAAGAAATTATAACTTACCAGTTAAGGAAGACGATTACCAATCTACCACGAACACACCAGGGTGCAGGACGCCGACCACGGAAGCCCGCAGACACTATAACCAATGAATATAACTTTGGTATCACAAAAAAATGGTGCGAAGTCGCCACGAGGTAGAAATGCTAACTAATACTCACCACAAAAACCAAAAACACCTTCAAAGCCTCAACTCAAGGCATCAGGCATTTACGCCACTCGCAGACTCCTCACAAATATGACAAAAGTAGTAATTGAAGTAATTTTAGGAAATGCATTGCTTTCACTTCAATGTCAAGATTATGCCCAAAATGGCACACCTCAGTGCAAGCGCATCGTCGCAATTAGAACGTGAGAACCCCGTCCCGGAAATCGATTACGTTCCACTACACAAAAACATCAAACGATTGATCTATAACATAAATCATACGAACAAAGCTAACACATGAGCTAAAGCTTGATGACAAGCAAAACAAAATGTTATGCACAGTAGCAACACATATTTGCCAACATGTCAAATTTAGAAGAAATGACACTGTAACTATAACTAGATACTGGCTGTCAACACCGAACAGAATCAAAACAATAATAATTCTTGTAAACAACCTAAAAAATTTCAATTAAAGTGGAAAAAGTTAATTACGAATGAGTCTACACACAAAACTACAGTATGTTAACAGTCCGATGGAATATGAATGCTTCAAATTATGGAGATACCAAAAACAAGGACCAGATCAACGTAAGTTTTTAACTAACCAAAACAACCTATTGAATTTGGATCAAAAGCCGAAACTGCCAACAAAACCATTACTTCTTCATAAAACTTAGTACTTACACTATGCAGCTCCAATTTACTACAGTAGTTGTCATCACAATACACACGAAACGCGAAAAACGTAAAAACATATCTAGGATGTAGTAACTCAGTATCCAAAAAAAACAGGGTTACACTTTGCAACCTTTTATGATAACCGAGAAGTTTTTATCACAACTGCGAGAAACCACAGATCTGCATTTAATGTTTTAATTTTAACTCTATATCTCTCCGCGTTTTCGAGATAAAAGGTCGTAACAAATGGACAACAAAGTGGTCCGTTCCGTTGTGTTTTTTCTTTTTGAGGTACATAACACTAAAATCCCAAAAAAAATAATTTTGCGCGATGACCTGGTGAATCCGCTAGTTCAATTGATGAAAAACATATCAATTAAAATTTCTAAATAACCGTGCGTGTTTTTATGGAGAATCAAACCCAGCAGAATGATCATCTATGAAAATAAGCACGTTACGTGACCCAAGTTAAGTTTTGCTTTGAAGGATTTCGCGTAAAATAATATTTAATAATTTCTATTTCCAATCATCCGGCATCCAACCACCGGGACACTACTCGACAATGGCAGCTTCCGTATTGCAATCGGACTAAGATTAGGTGCTGCCATTGTTGAAAGCCATGTGTATCCGTGTGGAAGCAGCGTCGACAAATATGGACTCCACGGACGCTGCTGCCAAAAAAGCGCCGCGCGCCGGTAGGTTTTCCCGCCACGGCTCTTTAAACGACATCATTAAAAGAGCGCTTTTCACTATCAACACTCCAGCTGTTTTAGAGCCAGCTGGCATAGCTCGGCATAACGGCAAGCGCCCTGATGGCTTAACATTGATACCCTGGGAGCGTGGAAGGGCACTGGTATGGGACGCAACATTGGCTCCCTGGCTTCTTCTCGCCTCAGTGAGACAATTCAAAGAGCCGGAGCCGCGGCGGAGGCCGCAAAAGACGCCAACTAGGGAAAATACGCATCATTCGCAACGCAAGTGAATATGTATTTTCATCGCTTGGCGTCAAAATTTTGGGTCCGTGGGATCCATCTCTAAAAAAATTCTTTAAAACACTTTCGCCAAATCTTGTCGACGTTGCTGATGACAAGAGAGCTGGCTCATTTCTCGCGAAGAAAATTGCTCTAGCTGTTCAACGTGGGAATGCAGCCAGTGTTCTTGGCGTTTACCACACGGACACAGACTTTGTTTTGATTTTTAGACGTTTTTTTTTTGTATTTAGGTTATGAAGGCGCCATCATAAATTTAATAGCAACGTAAAAAGTGTTCTCTCTATCGTATGCCTAAAGTGAAAAAGAACCAGAAATATGCTAATTAGCTATTATAATTACAATGGCGCCTTCATAATTGGGCCTAGTGTTTGCCTTAAATGATAATAGCTCACGGATTGCCCGGCATTGTCTCAGTATTTGAAATTAATTCCATAATAATTGTATGTAAGAAATTTCACACTACGGGCTTTTCATTTGTGGAAAACATTAAGGCAACCTGTATAGGTACGTCCGTAGAGAAAAATCAATGTCGTATTTGGATTCAGCAACCCGCGCTCGGCCGGCGTATGCATATGGCCCAATCGCCCTTCGCGAGTAGACCTACGTTCAGTAGTGCACTATTTATTAAGGCTGGTACAGGTATTTCAATAAGTTGTTAGAAATGGAATTCGATTATTTTGAACTCATTTTTCCCGAGAGTTATGATAGTCTCGCCCAAAACCGTCAAAATCATGGATACACTTGTAGGACTTTCAGATGTTGTCTGACCCCAGGCAGATGAAAAAATAGCACACAAGTAGGTATGTACTATTTTATTTGAGAAACACATAGTGTAAAGTGTTATCTAGATGACAGGCATATTCTAGGATGCTATTATACTCATCATTTGACTAACTTTTACTATGGTACCAAGCCAAAAATAACGAAAAAAAATTAGCTGTTCAATACAAAAAGTTCATCGACCCGCGACAAAATGTATGGAATAGGTATGTAGGTAATTTTCGCTTTTCAGGGTTGATTGAACCGTGTGTACCCTAAGTTTAAGACTTTAGGCTTACAAAATAAAATAAAAACCGGACAAGTGCGTGTCAGGCTCGCACTCCGAGAGTTCCGTACAAATTCAGTAAATTTCACAAAATTGGAAAGTAAGTTGTTAAAATCTCTATACCATAACCATCGACAAAAAGGTTTTTTTTTTTTTCTTTTCTCGTCATTCATCGAAAATTACACATTGTTAAAATAGTTAAAAACCTGTTTTAGCTTGTGCTAATGAAGTTCATTTATATGATACCTTACATGATACGATTTGCTCACTTTGAATTTTGAACCCATATTTTGTGAATTTTGAGGCCCTATTTTTTGTGATTGAAATAAAAATGTAGTTTCGTTCAGTTTTATTCCTATATGTGTAATTTGAGGTAATTCTCCTCGCCAAATTTCACAGTTCTATGTCACCGGGAAATACCCTGTAGGTTTTGATTTTTGTGAGTGTCGAAATATGCGGTTTTTTACGACATGTACTGTACTGTATCAGCCTTTTTAATAGTCCACTGCAGGACGTAGGCCTACCCACGAAGGGTGATTTTTACGACATAAACGGCTCTAACTTTTTAAAACGATAATTGAGAAGTTTTTCTTTTAGGCAACTGCAAGAGACCATAGATATACGTATACAGTTTGAATTTCAACTCGATATCTTTACGTGTTTCCGAGATAAAGAGTCTCGACATACACACAGACGGACAGACGGACAACAAAGTGATCCCATAAGGGTTCCGTTTTTTCCGTTTGAGGTACGGAACCCTAAAAACCGTAAACTATTAGGGACCCATTTTGCTCCATTTAAAGATGAATAATTATCGTAATTCTATTCTAGATAGGTACTTCGCTACATTATTATAAAAAAAGCGCATTCAAGATATTTTTAACGCTTATTCAGGGTTACGATTGGTCTAGCGGACAAGAAATCCGGAACTTTTCCCGGGACGTCAATAGTCATATATTAGTTAAAATGGTGGCCCATTTTGAAACAAAACTGCATTGATTTTACAACTGCCTTTAGAATTTTTTATAAGAAATTGATATCCCGAAGGACCCACTCAAACTTTCCGGGATAGCAGTACCCTTAGAGTTAAATTGTGTTATTGTCTAGCTTCGTACCAGATTTCGTTTGAATTCATACACCCGTTTTATCTTAGTTTTATATTATAACTGATTAATTTTGGCTATCCCTAAGAAACCCTGTAGATTTTCCGGAATAATAGTAGTTCTAGTATTGAAAACTGTTGAGTGCTTCCTACATACCCGGTTTCATCCGTAACCGTTCAGCTCGTTGGCTGTAATCGACGTTTTTTTCACTAACTTTGGGACGTATCCCTAAGGAAAATTTTGAAAATTCGGAAAAACAGGAACCATCATATTTTTAATTTAGTCTCAGAACGATCTATATAAAGTTTCATGTCAATCGGTACAGGGAATAAAAAGTTACATGCAAACGAAAAGGGCCCGTTTTACCCCGCAAAAGGTCGTTTTTTCAAAATGTTCTTCCTTAGTGCTTCATTATGTCGTACGATGTACGTAAATTCCAAATCTCAAGTTTACATCTTCAGTGGTTTGGGCTGTAGCCTAAACTGATTCATTTTGGCTATCCCTAAGGAACCCTATAGATTTTCCTGAATATTAGTAGTTCCAGTATTGAAACATGCTGTATGCTTCCTTTATACCAGACTAGCTGCCCGTCCCGGCTTTGCCCGGGTATGATTGGCTATATATATACTTACCACGTAATGTAGGTATGCGCCACACACATGCTAGACATACCGGATGAACCATTATGATGAGTCAAAACCTACCCAAATCGCGAGAGTTTCCGTAGTCTTAAACTGTTCGAAGTTTATGAAAAAGAGACACATACGAACTCACTTTTATTTAGGTATTGGCATATCTAAATAAAAGTGAGTTCGTCTTCAAATTATTTAATTCAGACATTAAATAATTTGAAGAAACCAACCCCAAAAAAATTCCAAAATAAACTCAAAAAACTTTTAACAAAAATGCTATTATACCATTGAAGAATACTTAAACGAAAAATTTTCAAGCTCACAAATCATTATAAAATAACGCTAAATTTTTATATGTACGTTATACTTTGTTTATTATACAATTTGCGACACCCTAACGACAGGGTATAATGTGTACTGTGTTACTATTATATAAGTGTAAATAATTGTAACTAGACATATTATAAGGCAACTGTATACCGAAATAAAAAAGGTTGCAAAGTGTAACCCTGTTTTTTTTGGATACTGAGTTACTACATCCTAGATATTTTTTTACGTTTTTCGCGTTTCGTGTGTATTGTGATGACAACTACTGTAGTAAATTGGAGCTGCATAGTGTAAGTACTAAGTTTTTTTTTTTTTTTTAATCTTTATTAGATTGCTTTTTCGCACAGCGAAAATGGCGCACTAGTAGGAAAATCAATTACATAGAACTTAAATATTTACAAGACATTTGTCCTATTATCTAAACCAGTTTTCACCATGGCTAGTACCTTCTTTGTCTCATCAGAAGTAGGTTGAGCTAAATACGAATTACATAAACCAATGGAACTGTCTCGGAATAACAGGCGTCTGGGCGCCTCGTTCCGGACACACTCCATCAAAATATGGTAGGTATCTTCTATTCTCAAGCAGTCGCAACAAAGCGGCGAATCGGTCTTGCGCATGAGGTGGCCAAACATATTCAATGGAATGTGTCCGGAACGAAGCCGTAACAATAACACTAGGTCCTGCCTACAGAGCCGACAGTTGTCTATCCACGGCGCGTTTAGCGGTTGCGGCTGAATAGTTTTAAACCATATACCTTTTTCTAAGGATCGATCATCGAAGTACTCCTTCCATAAGCTACGACACATATCTTTGACTAAGTATAAACAGTCGTTATGAGTAGGGATCACAGTAAAACCGGTTCCGTCGCTGCATGCTTCTTTGGCTAATCTATCAGCTGTATCATTCCCATAAATACCTACGTGGGAGGGGATCCATTGAAGTAAAATTACCTTGTCCTGGGACCGTATCTTCAGAATAGAATTTATTATTGCATAGGCGATCGGTGTACCTCGAAAAGTCGAAGTGCAGCGAGCCAGGTGTTGGAGTGCGCTTTTAGAATCGGTAAAAATTACAAATTTCCTATGATTAATGGATCCTACATATGATAAAGCTTCTGAGATGGCGATGAGTTCTGCATACATAATGGACACATTACAGTTTACTTTAAATTTTTTATAGTGACTATTAGTTTGATCAAAGAAAGCCGCACCAATATTACTATTTAATTCTTTTGACCCATCTGTAAATATTTTATGAAAATCGCTATAATTAGCTAAGATTTCGTTGCAAATCCAGAAAATTTCCGATATGTTATAATTACGTTTAGATTGAGTCATAGCTTCAATATACTTATTATATATATTACTATTATGCTTACGATATTACTAACCCAAGTGCTAAATGAAAACATTTCCAGCTGTGAACTTTTATAGACGGAAGTATCTTTTAAATAGTCGTGTAAGGTAACAAGCGTTGGTATTTTCTTTCGCTGCCAAAATGGTTTATTTCTTAATTCGAACAGCTCTTCTATGGATATGTTTACTGAATTATTTGTATAAGAACTAATTTTATGTTTAAATTTACCGGCTAAGTATCGCCTACGAATATTTAGTGGTTGGAGATGTAAGTCCACTTCCATTACATGAATCGGTGTAGTTTTAATATAGCCGCCTATCACCCTCATCGCTTGGTTTTGTATTCGATCCACTTTAATTAAATGAGTCTTGCAGCTATCTCCGTATAGGAAACTCCCATAATCGAGTCTGCTCCGGATGACGGAGATATATAACCGGCGCAGGTGCTTCGGGTGCACCCCCCACCCCGGCCCTGACAATACCTTAAATAATTTAATATGTTTGCTCAGTTTCTTGCATAACTCATCGATATGCTTCCCCCACCTCAATGAGCGGTCAAGTCGTAGCCCTAAATACCGAACTGAATCTACCACGTCTAAGCGCGTGTTATCAATTTTCAAGTTAATTTTATGCGTCATATCTTTTCTTTTTCTTGTAAACAAACATACTTTACTTTTATCTGGTGAAATATCTAATCCTATTTTTTTAACTTGCTGTGAGAAAGTAGTCAGTGCTTTTTGTAATTTTGAATGAATACTATTAAATCTACTTCCACTATGAAATAACACGAAATCATCCGCGTATTGCGATATAAATACATTATCTATTTTCTTACAGATATTAATAGTTGCAACATTGAAAAGACAGGGACTTCCGGGGTCACCTTGGGCCAGGCTTTGACCTGTATACCTAAATATAGTATTCTTATCTATTTTAACGTTTAATCGCCTGCATGTCAAAAAACTCCACAGATAGCTGCAGATTTTTGTACCTGCATCTAAATTATCTAAAATCAGTAGTAACATCCACGTTATTATAAGCACTATTTATGTCAACAAAACAACCTATAGAATATTGTTTTTTTGTGAAACTAGTTTGTATCTTAGTAACTAAATAGCTCAAATTATCTACACAGGATCTCGACTTTCTAAAACCTACTGTGTTATCTGAAAATACCTGTTTATTTTCTAGGAACCATTCCAACCTTTTGTTTATTATAGAATGGAATACTTTACACAAACACGATATCAGCGATATGGGTCTTAGCGATGAGGTGGACGTAGACTCCCGACCAGCTTTCAGTATAGGTATAATCTCAATATCGCGCCATTGTATTGGTACAAACCCATCATTAAGGAATCTGTTATAAAGCGATAGAAGAATGTTCTTACCTACTTTAGGTAGACGTTTTATCATTGAAAAGGAAATATTATCTAAACCCGGTGCTGTATCGGATGATTTAATGCTTTTTTCTAGTTCGTGTAAAGAAATCGGTATTTCTAAAGATCTGTTTGTGGAAACAAAAACAGGTTTCTCTGGTAGAACAAAATCGGGTGTAAGGCTATGGAGTAATGAGCGTACACGATCGCTATCGACGTACCTATTACATCTATTGTGATAGCCTTTTAGCCATTTCATTCGTTTCCACATATCGCTGGATGACGTCACACAATCAATAGAAGTGCAAAACTTTTGAAAAGATCTACATCTGGCTTGACGGATTAGTCTGTGTGCTATCTTAATTTTTTCTTTAAGAACCGTATGGTTATTTGGGATTGGGTTTTTTCTAAAATTACAAAGTGCCAAGCGTCGCTCTGCTATCGCTTTTGATAATTCGGGGTTCCAGTAAGGTTTAGGTATAAAGTTAGAGTTAGGGTTTTGATTATATTTTACATATGGTATATAGTTATCTGCTGCTATGTTGATTTCACTTAAAAACGAATCGTACGCTGCCTGTGAATCATTTGGTAAGATTAATTTTGCTAATGTGTTTTCTAAAGTTTTATTGTACGAATTCCAATCGGCTTTTTTAAAATTCCTCTTCAGAATAGGATCTATATTAACACATTGTTGATATTTTTATTATCAGATGATCACTATCTAGAGATTCATTCAAGACACTCCAGTTATATTTAATTGCGATATCTGTGGAAATAATAGATAGATCTGGCGACGTTTCCCGTATCTGTCCGTTTACCGATTGTATTCGAGTCGGTGAACCATCATTTAAAGGTATAAAATTAACATTAAGCAATGCGTCGTAGATTTGTGACCCACGAGTATCGGTTTTATATGACCAACTAGGGTGATGGCCATTAAATTCTCCTAAAATTACAGTTTTTTATGACATAGAGATAACAGCTCGTCCCAATCCTGTTGTGATGTAGCATTACGGATATGGGCGGGGCAATACAATGATATTATATTTTCTAACGAAGCGCAATTAAATATTTTGATGTGTAGAATTTCACTACCCGAGTTTCTTAATTGTGATTGAACTACCTGAGATTTTATGGATGTATGAACTAAAGTTGCTACTCCGCCGTAGCCGTCGGACCTATCTCGACGAAAAACATTGTAACCACTTACTCTTAAATCCATTCGGTTGTCGTACCATGTTTCGCTTAGCGAAGCGATATGTATCTTCTCCTGTGATAAAAACTGTTCTAATTCAGAGAGCTTGCCCTGCAAACTTTGACAATTCCATTGGATTATGTTTAGCCTACCTCTGTTTTGTAGGTTGTTATACATAATTATCTAGTATTAATTTTATGAAAGGCAAGTCGCGCAGATGATTTGCTAAAAAAGATACTAGCCATTTAACTCCGACTTTTGCTGCCACTTTCCACTTTTCTACAAATGAACCTCCTTGCTTAAAAAAATATTTTTCAACTTCTCTAAAATATTCTCAAATGAATCTCTCTCTTCCCTTTCTAAGCTCCTTCTTTGTCTTCTTTCTCGAGTATTTGTCTGATTAATCTTATTCTCCGGGCCCGGGCCGCACTCCGAGTCGCTGCAATAACAATCCCAGTCGTGGGTAAATATGTTGTTTATGCTCTGGTTGTGGGTGTTCTTCTTGGTTTGATTCTTATTATTTTTCTTGTTCTTTACGCTTTCGAGTTTGTTTTGTTTCTGGCCACTAGGTGTTTTCTCAAAGTTGTGTGTTTGATTCGTATTTCCGGCGGTACAAGCGTACGTTGAAGTAAACTCAAACATGGGTGTGTCTGGTCTATACTCTTGGTCTTCAGCGCTAGGGCCTAGCCGCGACGGTGTTCGTGACTTCAATCGAGGTAGCGCTGGAAATTCATTTGAAACATCTGGTACAACATGACTCGTCTCTGGCACGTACATAATTAACGCTTTTCGATAGGTACAGTTGAAGTCTGACATAATTGATCTTATCTTGCGTTCTTTTATATAAACTGGGCACTTCTTGCTTAAAGCTAGGTGGTTGCCAGTGCAGTTAATACATTTGTACGACGTAGATTCACAATTTTCATGATGTTTGCCGCACTTCGGACATACTACTCTCTTCCTGGGGCACATTTTTCTGGGGTGGCCAAATGCCCAGCAAAAAGAGCACTGTGTGACTGGTAAAGTATACGACTCGACTTTCACTCGAATACCGTGTACATAAACATGTGGTGGGAGAGAAGATCCTTGAAGCACAGTCTGACACATTCACTTGCTGTCCACCCAGTACCGTCATCCGACCTCCGCGTCAATCGTTTCACAGCTAATAATTCGGCTTCACATTGAATGCTCTTCAAAATGTCCTCTTCTTTCAGTTGTAGCTCGACTTTTTTGATTATACCATATGAAGACTGTACTTCTAAAGTCCTGCTCACTCTCCATCCTTTCTTTGCGACGTTTTCACAGTTAATTAATTTTTCCAGACTTACTTGATTCTCAAATTCTATTAATATTTTGAATGGAGTTATAAATTTGATTCGTGACACGTTTGCTATCATATTATTTTTCAGGAAAAGTGTGAACGCAAATTGTTTTGGCAACTCTGTCCCGGATGTGATATAAGCTTCTATTCTTTCTTCCTCTGCAGCGCCTCCCGCCATACTTCCCCTGCGTGACACTCTTTTACCATTTCTATTTATTTCCAGCCATCTGTCCTCTTCTACTTCGTCTCGACCTCGTTTTTGTGCTCGTTGCTCATTTCTGACTATAACTTCGCCGCTTCGCTGACTACTACCAACTGAGTGTCTACGTTGTCCTGGGATACTAACTTCTGGAAACTGCTCGAGTTGAGTCTCCATCATATTTCCTCCATCGCACACAGAAGCCGTGGCTTCCGCCATACCGGCAAACACGACGTGCGCCGCCTTATCCGTACGAGGCGCTCACACAATAACACTTGAAACGTCTTATCTCTGCAACCGGTGCAACCGGTGCAGGAGCATGTTCACAATATGTATGGAGGCTGGTATAATAATAATCAAAAATTCTAACCAAAACACTCGTTACATTTCGAATAAGTTCATATTTTTCCGAGTCTATTACATCAGTTAAAACCAAAAAAGAGCCCTCCGATATTTTATAGATTAATTTTTAATCTATTAGGATAATTAAATATATTTGGCTCAATAGGTAGTTCACATCTATCAACCCTGGGTAAGTAACCTCCATTATTGTTAAATAGAAGCATTTTTACCAATTAAACACATTTTTTAAGTGTTTTTTGTCAGATTATACCTAATAACTGGTCACACTGGTAGGTTATAATTTTTAATTTTAGCAAATTAAGACATGAATGTGGAAGAATCAGCTACGAATGCAGGTAAAATAACGATAGAAGCACTTTATTATTGCTAAATTAGAAATAGTACAGAGCTGTATTATTATTTTTCATACAATTTATTTTTCACATTTAAAAAAAATAGAGGGAGAGGATAAAAAAATCAAAATTAAATATCTTTGAGAAGTCCATAAATCAAGCTTTCAAATGATGTATATATCATCTTGGTTCGATTTTTCTCTGAATAATATACTACTCGTGGACGTCACCTTTCAACTTTCTAGCTATCACGGTTCATGAGATAGGTACAGACAGACAGACGGAGGGACAGCGGGGTCTTAGTAATAGGGGTTTTTTTAAATGTCCTTAATGCACTTAATGCCCTTAAACTTATTTGCCTACAACAAAATAGCGGAAATACACTAAATATTTATTCAAAACATACTTAGATTTTAATAGGGTCCCGTTTACCCTTTGGGTACGGAACCCTAAAAAAGAAAGTCTGGTTGGTCATAATTGTATTTTCTCGAGCGCGCTAACACGTAAAATTAAGATTATTGTACAAAAAGTGATTAATTCACAATGACGTTCAAATTCGTATAGGTACTTACCTCAATAAAATTTGTACTGAGAGAGAGTGGCTAGCCTGGCTTCATAGTTTTATTTTACAACTTTTTCATTTAGCGCGAAATCTAGATCTGTTCAGATAGTCTAGTTTTATAAATTATGGCGCTTTTTAGGTATATCGCGTTCGCATTCAATAATGACGCATCATTCGCCGGGCGCCGGCCGAGTCCGCCAGACGTGACGTAACTCGTGTCGTCTCAAACGATTCAGTTGTTGTTATTGTGAATTTGCCATCTTCGTTACAACATTTACAGGAATCGTCTTTTCAATACATTCACCGAAGTTTTCTGTAAGTACATGTACAACTTTTCGATTTTAAATACATATATTACCTAAAGTAATACCCAATCAATTATTATGTCATATGTTGTTAGATTAAATGAAAGTCTAGATGGATTGTGTCGTAAACCCTATGCAAAAACAACGGGACATATTGAAACGCTAGTGTGCGTGTGGCGCACACAACTACACGACACTTCATTGATAGGACCAAAAGTTATACCAGTTGTTAAACGTTTTCCGTAAAAGTAGGGAAATGTATCGGTTGATTACTTATTTAAAGGAAATATATTAATTGAACGACTGATTGATTTTTAGATTTATCTTCGATAGAATTAAAATGTTCCGTACAAAATTTCATTGACTCTCGACAATATGTTTTCTCCAAAATTTTGCTATTGGTGCCATAGCTAAAGTTGGTCGTAAGGAATAGCCACGAGTAGTACCTTCATCTCTGTATGTGCCTGAAAGGAAGCTGCTTCTCCACCAAACATGCTCGAAATAAACGAGCTGTGCGATGACACTAGCAAATGTGTTAAAGTATGTACGATTCCACGTCGATTCGAGTTCACGCTACAGCAGCAGACTATTGTCACTGGGACGCTATTATGTAGTATTCCTTAGTACATAACACACAGGAAATTCATTTCACCTCTATACAGGGATATCCAGAACTGGTGTACTAAGCCGGAAGGAGGTGATTCAGACCATCATTATGAACAATTTTTTCTATGGGACCAAACCAAAAATCGAGATAATAATCAGCTGTTTCTTGGATTTTGTCCATTACGAGTTACAGATTTTACATCTCAAATTTTGTGATAGTTCCATAGTTGGTTGGTCTTAATCACCCTATTTTGGCTTAGTATAGGGTAAGCAGATAACCCTGTATAGAGGCGCTGCCACAGACTGCATGCATTATACCTTGTGAAGCTTCACGTCATACAACGATTAGCTAAAGGGCGAGAGGCGCACAGCATAGGTCACATTACTTCTTCTGTAAATGAACATTTCAAAATAATCTCGTATATTTTTTTCTGTTTCAGTATAAAAAATGCCGCGAGCAAAGAAAACGCGAAAACTCATAAATATAACACAACCCACGAAGCTGGAGCGCCTGGCGATCAAAAAGCTTGTCAGCTGGATCACATCAATGGCGGAAACCCTGGTGGCCCTCCACGCGCGGGACCCGGGCGCGGCTGATGAGGTGCTTCACAAACAAATTGAATTCACACGGAACTATTTAGATTGCAATTTACCCGGAACTTACTACAATGAGCTATTTAAAGAAGTATTAGAATCATTAATACTGTTGTTTATTAGAACAAATTGGTCAAAACACGACGGTCGATGGGATGCGTTTGCACGAATAATCGACTTGGCATTGAGTAAAAAACTTACTGTTCTATCGATGCACGATGGCTGGGACATATTCGAAGCAGCATTTGAAGCTAAATGCGAGGAACTGACTGGACTCCAATATTTGGATCTACCACACAATGCACGAGAACATGTTGTTATCAAATTGCTCGAAAAAACACACGGTCTGAGACGTTTGACAATATATGCCATGCACACTACAAATATTTTAAGATGTATGGTACAAAACTGTAAGCTGGTCGAAGAGTTATTTTTTAGCGATTGTAGCGTAAACAACCGAGGCTCGATTATGGTGTCACCATCTAACTAGCTAACCGACTTAAAACCCTCTAATTTTCTAAAAATCCTAACGCTATTATGGGGAGACCAAATTACTGTACTGTACTGTACTGTATCAGCCTTTTTAATAGTCCACTGCAGGACTTAGGCCTACCCACGAAGGGTGATTGGGCCATATCCACCACGCTGGCCCAGTATGCGGGTTGGTGGATTCGCATACGCCATCGAATTTCTTCTACGGACGTATGCAGGTTGCCTCACGATGTTTTCCTTCACCGAAAAGCCAGTGGTGTGAAATTCCGTACATAAATTCCAAAGAACTCATTGGTACGGGAGCGGGGATTTGAACCCACGATCTCACGATTGTAAGGCGGGTGTCACTACCTCTTGACCACCACGGCTCGAGACCAAATTAGAACTGTCAAAATCAAATTTTAAATCGAATGAACGAAAACCAACTAAATCTAACTACATTTAGCACAATATTAGAGCTGTCATACGTCATCTTTAGGATTTTACCAGTACCGAATTAGATGGTGTTTAAAAATAATTAAGCTCAAAAGTAAGTTATAAAGAAGAAATGCTGCGTTTTTCTCCAATTAAATGTACTTAGTTACATTTAACATAGCTGATGGTGTTCCTATAAATATTGATTAGTTAGATTTTATGTGAGTCGCGATCACAAAAAATGTTGAAACTGTCTTATAATTATTTTCAGCACAAACTAGAATGATGCTGGACTTGACGAGTCAAATTAATCCACCGCATCTTACCGACCACATTTTTGTTGAAACAAAGAAAGGACTGACATTTGTGGTAAGCAAAGGTAATATACTGACCTAGGTACATTTCTGTCCATACGATTTAATAATCCGTAGGATCACACTGGATGCAAGCTGCTTCCAACCGATCTTATTGGAGATCCATAGGGGAGACTTATGTCCAGCAGTGGACGTTATAATGGCTGATGGATGGATGGAATGTATTAATAGGTAGTAGTTATTTAATTATAGTAAGCTATCCATGAAATCCAATTAGAAATGAGGATCTGCGAACCAAAGTAATTAATATAGCTCCGTGGATTGACAAGTTGAATTAGCTGTGTGACCTATAATATAAACCGTAAAGTGTTATTACTTAAAACATGAAATTCATGGTGCGTTTTGCACATAAACATCTCATTTATTTTAAAATGTCTGCTTTAAAAACGGATTCGAAAGCACGAGCCAGTGCGGAACAGCTATCGACCCTGTGGAGACTTAAGGAAAGATAGAAAATATGCATCAGTCTTTCTGACAGAAATCTAACTAGATGTTATCACAGAAATCTAACTAGATGTTACATATTTTGGGTGACTTTTGACATACTGTGTTATGAGTTGAAATTAAGTCAGTAAACAATAAAGTGATGTTCAAAAAGATATCCTAAAAAGCCCTTTGTATTTCAGCCACGGAGACATTTCCAACTGATAAATTTCAGTCTGGTATTCCGGGGATGCATGAAGGTTAATCGCTTGTGGCATGTGTTGGCCGATACTTTAAATTGGTGTTGGAGTAAGCAAAACTGCGGACGGGTGGAAGAAGGTAAGTATATAGCTATACAATCTCTCTTTTGCACAAATGAATATAAAATAATGATATTAAACATTTTCCTGCTCTGCTTCACTTATTAGGGATATTTATACTCTTGATAAATGGTTACTTGTTGTTGTTTGTTTAGCTGTACTATGTAGTTTCAGCCCATACCCATCTTTTTAATAGTCCACTGCTGAACACAGACCTAAACTTGAAGGACGATAGGGAAAAATCCTCCACACTGGACCACTGGTTTGGTGGATTTACCTAAAATAGTTTTTACGGCCATTGAATTGTTTTTACGGTATGCAGGTTGATTCATAATGTTTTCCTGCACATCGAGAAATGCCCAATTCTCATAGTGCTTGAGTAGTTCAGGAATGCCCAATTCTGGCTAAATCTAGGAATGCATATTTCTAAAAATGGCAAAATAAATTACGAATTTTAATTAAAAAACTTTACTAAACTTTCTATACATAGGCTGACCGGTAGCTAACGGTAACAACCTTTAGTACATTTAGAAGAATGACTTTTACTATGGGACCATCGAAACCAAATTTGCGATTATCAACTAAATGTATGGGACAGCATTTTTTTTTCTGTTCTGGGTTATCGGAATCTGGGTTAGTTGGCCCTATAGTAAAAGTAAATGGACCTTGTGTATAAAATGTATGTTTTTTTTTATAATATTCTCAATTTAAGTTAATTTGCCAATTTGAAAATTGGGCATTCTTAGAATTAACCATTGTTAGAAGATTCGAGTTGGGGCGTTCCTCGCCTAAACCATAATTTTTAATAATTGCTACATTTTTTTATGTTTTTCCTAGGCTCAACAGCTTGGGCAGAGGTTTCTTCAAGAAGAAAGCAACAAAACTAGCTTTTTGTAGTGAAAAAAATCTTAAAAGTAATGTCACAATTATCTATCACATTTATTAAAAAAAAAAATATTGCAATTATTTATCAGTAAGTCATTTATTCTATGATACCATTTAGCAGTAAATAAATCCTACAGTATTTTTTGTCATGGTTTGTATTTAATTCCCTGTATCTTCCTCCATCATGGTATCTTGTTAGAAGTGATAATAGTTTTGAATATACATAGGTACTTACTGTATTTAATACAACACAATTTTCAGTTGTTAGCCCCCAAATATGTATATAAAAATTATACAATAGGAATATGTATGTATATTTACATTCTTTTACCTGTCAAACAGCCACGCCAAGGCGTGTGACGAGTCAACAATATAAACGGAGTACAATAAGTCCAAAATAATGCTTTCGAATCCTAATTACATTTTAAATTTACAAAAATTGTATTCTATCTTGCCTTGGTGGCCCAGTGGTTAGTGACCCTGACTCGATCAAACTGGTGTGGATTGTGACTGTCCATCCACAAAGATACACCCAGTTTGCAGAATTCATACTTTTACTAAGAATTCCTAAGTTTTCTTTTATTTAACTTAATAATTAACATAAAAATCATTCTAGTTCTTTAGTAAATATGTAGGTATATGTACAATTTAAGTTTTTGGGCAACAGTTTTGCAAGCTTTGCTTAGTTTGGGCTTAGAGAGTGTGTGTATGATATCCCCTAATATTTATTTATTTATCTTGTTTCTATCTCTTAAGCTAACCCAAAACCAACTAGCCCTAAACTGAACTACAAATATTTTGGGGCTACTTGGTATTGTGTAAAAAGTGTTCCTAGTTGTTTTTATTTATAACTTTTATTAACTTATCCATGAAATTATACGGCATTCAAACAAATAAGACCAGAAAGAAATTGAAAGATGAATATATAATTTTTGCCCATTAAAGTGCGCTGCTCCCTCACATGATACATTGCCTCTCGATAAGTATTTGGTTGTCAACTCCTGGAACCGTTGCCTCCACACACCATGTACATTCAACGGGGTTGCAGGTCATTATGTGAGCAAATTATAGGACTTTTCTTGTAGTATTTGATTCAACATAAGCTGAGGTTCAAAATCAAATCGGTAAAAAAAAATGTGCAAAATGTTATCTTCTTGTAAATACTTGCTGAACTTTCTCTTAAACGATTCTGTGCATGTGGTGCCATAGATATCTTAATCAACATTCTTTAATCCTGATGGAGTACCCATTTGAACCTGAAACATGAATTAAGTGTTCTTTCTAACATGATAACATATCTATGTTTACTACATGCTAGTTGTTTTTGATGTGATAGCACCTATGAACATCAGTTGCACATATGAAAAAGTGTTATGTTCCACCTGAGTGATGCAAGTGATAGTACGGAACAAGCCATAGTGTAATGATAGTCTGTAATTTGACTTGACAAACATTTTTACTGCATTAATTCTTGTTTGAATAGTTCCTTTCAACTTTACAGAGACTCAATGAATGTTTTTAAAATAGGATAGTTACCTAGGTACAATCCACTAAATTGTTTATTATTTTGTTTTTAGGGTGCAAATATTTACTATAGATAATTAGGTACTTTGCTTTATGATCTCAGATAACATATCTTGCAAATAGAGATACCTAAATGATATTTTTTTTGGGTAAGTAGGTAAAAAGTTCTTTACTTCAATTTGCTTGATTTATGAAGCCAAAAGATGCATTAGGGCACTTAGGATAGAAAATACACAAAAGTAAGTTTAGCTCAGCCAAACTAGCAGTTATAGGATATAGAAATATCACTGCATAATTATATTATGAATCCAATGATATCTTACTTTTTTTTTTTTATTTATTCATCAAAAGTTACAATAAGTTTTAATTTAAAGATGTACAAAAAACCATTTGGTTTGTCTTGTACACCGATTCACACTTATAGCTAATTATTACTAGCGGCTAACTACATTTTTATTTTATTTTTTATTTTATTTATTTCATGTAATCTACAGCGTTATCTAATATATAAATACAACTATAGTAATTAAAAATAAGGCCAAAACAGATTACAGTTATATAGTAATAAGTATACGAGTGAGTTTACGACTAATAATATGACTTAACAGTATTCATGTATTTACATTTTACACGCATATGTGTGTGTGTGTGTGTGTGTGTGTGTGTGTGAGACATTTATGCCTTTTGGTTTCAATTGAATCGTCTCCGCGATACACAAGTCCTCGTGAGAGTCAGGGTTCGCAGAGACGATGTCAGGAATGTGTAGGATACAAATGTTATGTTGGTGTTTGTTTCATTGAGCAGAGAGTTTGTTGCAGATTTACCTAGGTACCTGCCGTATGAGCTTTTTTTATTTCAATTTTTAAGCCTTTTTTAGTTAAATGGAAAATATCTAATTTAGAGTAATGTAAATTGTAGGTTTGGACGGCACGACACAAGACTGAGTTTTGAGCGTAATTAGTGCTTGCATAGGGGACATGAAACAGGGGCGTGTTGAATCTAGTGCGACGGATAGGTACCCTTATCGATATGTTGGCCAGAAGTTCACCGCAATCTATTTTTCCGGAAAATATGTCATGCAGGAGTACAATGTCATATTGCTCACGTCTCTGCTCCAGTGTACTAATATTAAAATATTTGCAGGATTCAATGTAAGAATCAAAACTCTTGTATTCTTTAAAGCATAAAAATTTTAAAAATAGTTTTTGGATTGACTCTATTTTTTGGATGTGCACTTTGTAGCAGGGTGACCAGATACTGCAAGCGTATTCTAGAATACTTCTAACATATGTGAAATATAACACCTTAATGCAGTCGATGCTTTTAAAGGCACTACATACCCGTTTGATAAAACCCAGTTGCTTGTAAGCCTTATCTACCACGGTGTCAATGTGCTCAATCATAGACATTCTTGAGTCCAAAATTATACCTAAGTCCCGAACTGACTGAACCTTTTTAATGGGAGTATTTTTAATGTGATAGGTATAATTGATTGGTTTTACTTTTCTAGTAAGCGATATCTGAACACATTTAGCTGCGTTGACAGAAATTCTATTCCTTGAGTAATAGATAGCTAGCTCGTTTAAGTCTTTTTGGATCTTCTTGCAGTCGTCGACAGAATTAATTTTCAGAAAAACTTTTTTATCGTCAGCGAACATGAGGTATTTAGTATTTACGAGACTGTTTTTTATGTCGAAAAGATACGCTATATATAGCAATGGGCCTAATATAGAACCTTGAGGGACTCCAGAGCTAATAGTGATGAAGTTACTTCGAGCACCGCCTATGACTACTGCTTGCCTTCGTTTGGTAGTGTACGAGGTGAGCCATCTGTGAAGATCCCCACGTATACCGAGCTCATAGAGCTTGTGTAGTAGGATGATGTGATCTACTTTATCGAACGCTTTTTCAAAATCTGTATATATTACATCAATCTGCGACCCGACATTAAACATCTACCTACTCAAGTCACCGAGTTAGAGAATAACAATCTATGTACCTACTTTTATAAACTAGTTCGGCGACTCGGTAACAGCTTGGCGCGTAAACTATGCGAACACTTTATTTGTTAATACATATTTATTTGTTTACAATGCAATATAGTATTGTAAAGTAACTATAATTTTAAGATATGAAGATCTGATAAAATGTTGTTTTTTATACACAAACATTATATTTTTACACGGTTTTAGGTTTATGAAACATTACAGATTAACATAGAAAAATATAATTAAAATGCAAACTTAGGAGGTAAAACCTACATAATTATACAATATTATTTATATCATTTTATTGCCTACATTAAGTTTCCGGCCTATGAGACTAACTTATGTATATCTTCTTCATTATTTATAACCACAGGCTTTTTGTTCTCGGTTTTACGTGCTAATACCTTGCCGTTCTGGAACCAGATGAACATGTACGTCGGGGCTAGTTTTTGTTTTGATTCCCACAACAGACACTTATTGGTTTTAGTTAAAGCTCGGCGAACTATCACCTTAGACTTGGCTCCAGTCTTTGGAGGTTTGTTAGTTACATTCTCCAATAGGACTGTCGTCTTCCTAGCTGCACGTACCCAAAGGTCGGCTTGTTCTGATTCTTTTAATCTCACTTGGATTATACTATCAGTCTTTCCAGTTCGAGGCGGGACTCGCTTGATGTGTTTCACCTGTTTGTTATCAACCTTGAGAGTGTCCGCCAATCGACGAGAAACATCATCCAGGTTTTCACCTTGAATTATTGGTATACCGCATACTTCTACGACACTATCTAGACGAGATTGGTCAATTCGTCTCACGTACTGCTTCAGCGAGTTTAATTCAAGCTCAACATAATTATGCTTGCTTTTAAGCTCTAAATATTTCTTGTTTATCTCATCAATCTTCATGTTCTGTGATATCACCGTCTTTGATAAATCGTCTATCGTACTTGTAATGTGATAGTTGCGACTCTTTTCTATTGTAAAAAGTAAGTGCATATCATGCTATAAATTTCATTTGAATAAAAGCATAATTATTATAATGGTTCCCTCGTTTTTTCTAGTATCAATTTATTCAAAAACCATACCCGACCGTACCTACTAGGTACCTATTTAGAAGCTAGATGTATCTTTTCCTTTTTACTGTCAAATGGCTTGTCCTATTTCACAACTTTGCTATGTCTTGATTTAGTCGTGAATGTGATTTACAAACTAACAAAACACCTTTAAATAAATAAATCAAACAACATTCAACATTATTATTTTATCAAAACGACAGCGAAAGATTTCGAGGTTATTACAAATTCAGTGTTACCACCTTAGTTTTAGTAAATGGAGCTGTTGAAGAAAGTAAAAAGGGCTAGATGGAGAAAAAATAATCACGAAAAGACTTGTTGTAAGAGAATAATAAAAAACTCCTTTCCTCATGTCATTGCATACCCTCATCACGTTAATTTCAATTATGTATTTTTTTAATTTTTTATGTACATTAACATTTTCTAAATTAAACTGAATTGTATGACAATTGGCACATCAACTAATGAATTAATAGTGTTTTGATACACATATTAATTAGTCGGTTCATAAAAAGAACATAAATATAAATAAATCAATACTCAATGACAAAAATCGCTTATATTAAAGTTATCGCATTGTTAGCATTGCTCATATTTCAGTTTCTGGTGCAATATTTTTAAGAAAATAAATAGGGCAAATGAGGCCCTTTCCGGACAAAATCATCACATAACAAGGTCACCTACAGTAAATAGTACTAGATCTAGCCCCAAAAGGGCTAAGATGGCAACACTGTAATTTTATTTAATCACAGAATTTTATAATAGTAATTATGTCACTGTCAATCATCCGTCAATATAAAACATCAAACTTTTTTTTTTATCAGGGGTGCGTTTACACACTCCAGACTAAGATAAAAATTAACCTGGCTAAGAAGTCTCAACCCGTTTAGGGCATCTGTCAGAAGAATAAAAAAACTGGACAAGTGCGAGTCAGGCTCGCTCATCGTGGGTTCCGTACAAATCCAGAAATTTCACAAAATTGGGAAGTAAAGGAAGTTGTTAACATGTTACTATATACCATAGACAAAAAAAAACTTTTCTCCTCATACATCGAAAATTACACATTTGTTAATATAATCAAAAACTATTTTTAGTATCTGCTAATGAAGTTCTTTCATGTGATACTCGTACCTTACATGATACGATTTACTCACTTTGAATTTTGAACCCATATTTTGTGAATTTGGAGGGTCTATTTTTTTGAGATTTAAATGAAAATGTACAGTTTTCAGATTAATTCCTATATGCGTACTCTAAGACAATGCTTTCCGCTAAATTTCATAGTTCTATCTTAACGGAAAGTACCCTGTAAGTTTTGATTTTTGTTAGTGTCGAAATATGCGGTTTTTTACGACATAAACGGCTCTAACTTTTTTAAACGATAACTGAAGAGTTTTTCTTTTACGCAACTGCAAGAGACCATATATACACGCATTCAGTTTAAATTTCAACTCGATATCACAGACACGGACGGACAGACGGACAACAAAGTGATCCTATAAGGGTTCCGTTTTTTCCGTTTGAAGTACGGAACCCTAAAAAACCTCCTGGCTAAAAATTTATCTGCCCTGTTCACGCACTCCCACCGGTATAATTTTTCTTCTATCTACTATTCTACTAGGCTAAGTTTTATCGAGGTTTTCAGGTAGGTAGATACATTTATTCTTGTCTCTGATTGGTCAGCTAGTTGTTATCGAAACGAATTTGACAGTTAGTTCCAGAGATTGACATATGTGATTGGTTTGAATTAGATTTAAGCGCTATGATTGGTCTAGAGCTATGACGCGTTTACGGACGCACGTCAGAATAATTTTTATCCAGCATAACAATTAACTGGAGTGCGTAAACGCACCCCAGAATCCTAACTACCTTTAGTCGGAGTCATGCAAAGATTTATTTATTTATTTATTTATTTATTTATTTAATAGGAGGATCAACAGCATCAATAACAAAATACATACATGTAACAAATACAGAGCGCTAATTATAGATCCTCACGTATAGAACTAATATAGTGACAATGTGGGAAAATAAACTTAAAAACATAAATCGCACAACAAAACATAAAAATAAAACTTACGAAACGTGAATAGACTTACAGAGTATAAAAATATAGCTAAAAATAAACTTACAAAACATAGAATAAACTCACGAACTATAAATATAATTACAAATCATACGTATAATAAGCCTTTAAAACACAAAGTAATATGCCATATAATTTTGAAAATGAGAAGTTGTATCTAATTAATTTTGAAAAAACTCTCTGCTCAAGCGCCACCTGGCCGAATGAATACTTGTGCAGAACAAATCCAGATCAATGTGCCTACACAAATTATTGAAACGATCGCTAGCTCGCAATAAGAACGAGTTTTGCCTGTAGTTTGTGCTAACAGAAAAAGTGTGAATTATTGGGTTATAACGAATGATCTTACTGGGGGCTCTAAGGGGTATTTTACTAAGTAGCTCAGGACAGTCAATTTGATTTGAAGTTATCTTCAACAGAAAAATTAAATCAGCAATTTCACGTCTCGCCGAAAGAGGGAGAAAGTGAAATTTCTTGCAAAGTTGATCATAATTAAAGGATTTATATGGGATCTTAAGACGAAAACAGAGATATTTCATAAATTTGACCTGAATTCTTTCAATCCTATCGATGTAAATATTATATCGAGGGTTCCATACCTGAGATGCGTATTCAAGAATGCTTCGTACAAATGTACAATAAAGAACTTTAAAAGTTTTGGCTCTAGTGAAGCTAACTGAGGTTCTCATGATAAAACCAAGTGATCTGGAAGCTTTAGAGATAATAGCATCAACATGTTGATCAAACAGTAATTTCGAATCGTGAATAACTCCTAGGTCTCTGACTACGTTACATCTTTGCAGTGATTCATGTTTAAGAGTATATGACGACTGTATTGGGTTCTTTTTACGCGTGAAAGTAGTTACCGAGCATTTGGAAGGATTAAGATCTAATTTATTTGCAACACAGTAGTCATCAAGTCTAATAAGATCTGATTGAAGTTTAATAATGTCCTCTGTTGATTCAATAACTCTAAAGATTTTCATGTCATCGGCAAAACTAAGCAGCTTACTATTTTGAAAGCATTTTGCTATGTCGTTGACAAAGATCAAAAACAGGAGTGGACCGAGTAAGGAACCTTGTGGGACACCACTAGGGACGGAAACCCAACTGGAAATATAGTTGTTAATGACAACTGCCTGCGAGCGATTTCTTATATAGGAAGAGAACCACCTAAGTAGATCTCCTCGAATGCCTATGCGGTATAATTTGGACAACAGTAGCCTGTGGTCGATTCTATCAAACGCTTTACTATAATCAGTATAGATAACGTCCACTTGGAAGCCACCGTCCATCGCTTCCGTTAAGATATCATTAAGTAGAATGAGGTTCGAGGCTGTTGAGCGTCCCTTAAGGAAACCGTGCTGAGTTAAACTAAAAGAGTGTTTCAGGGCTGCGTAGACTTGGTTATAAACTATTCGCTCAAACATTTTTGCAATAATGCAAAGCTTGGAGATAGGCCTATAGTTGGTGACCTCATTTTTAGAGCCTTTCTTGTGAATAGGTGAGACGAAAGCAGATTTCCAAATCTTAGGTAGAATACATTCTGAAATAGATTTTGAAAATAGAAGGGAAATCGGTATACATATTGACTTTGCGCAGCCAGTAAGAAATATTGGACTTAAGTCATCCGAACCCGCCGATTTAGATGTATCCAGGTTTGATAAAAGCTTTAAAACTTCATCTTCACGTATTTCAATATTATTTATATCGTGAGTACACTCAGCTTCATGCAAGTCAGATACATCTGGTGGTATTTCGGAGCTTACGTCTGGGCCTGGTGATGAGAATGTTGAGTAGAAGTAATCAGAAAACATTTCGCAGATAGTTTCCCCAGAAGATGCCGTAGAACCCTTGTATGAGACGCAGGTAGGAATGCCATTAGAATCTTTGGACTTACTTTTTATGTAAGACCAAAAATGTTTAGGGTGTTTTTCAATACCCTTTTCAATGACATCCATATAATTTATGAAACATCTAGTCTCGATAATTTTAGCTCTTTTGCGCAATAATGTAAAAGTTTCAAAATCGGCTGCCATACCATACTTTTTGTACTTTTTAAGAAATTTGGATTTTTCTTTAATAATTTTAATGAGTGCGGAAGAAAACCATTTAGGATAGGTACTATTACGCACTAATTTGGTGGGGATAAACTGCTGTTTAAACTGATTAACTTTAGAATAAAAATAGTCTACGGCATCTTCAAGAGATCTTGATGAAAATTCATCTGGCCAATTTACCTTACTTATCTCTAACTCAATTGAGGTGTAATCCCCCTTATTATATAAGTATTTAGTATATGATTCAGAGGTTAGGAAGTTAGAATTGACAAAATTGACATTAATGCAAATAGCTTTGTGATGCGGGTCTAAGGGTACCAAAGGGTCGCAAACTTCCATTACTGTAAGGCCACTATTTGACCAAACTAAATCCAGAAATCTACCGAAGTTGTTGCAAATACCATTATATTGATGAAAGTCATGAGTATTCATTTCATCTATTAGAAGCGCTTCAGTAGGGCTAGAAAAAGTAGGTAAATAGTACGAATCGGACCCTGAAGACCAGCTTATATTCGTAAGATTAAAATCTCCCGCCAAAATAAATTTATCATTAGGATTAGCTATTACTATGTCATTTAACTTGATTAAATAATTCTCGAGTTGATTATTAAATGAAAGACCCAAGTTTTGACTACATAGGTATAAGCAACAGATATGGATGGTCATGGCGGTTTTGTTTTTTAGTTTAATATTAATTGTAACCCATAGATCTTCAGCAGTAGATTGAAAAGCAATCTGGGAGGTAGCATGTATTTCCTTTCGCACCGCTATCAAAGTACCTCCACCATATTTTTGTTTGGTTAAATTATAATCACGATTTCGACGCCACACTATGTATCTATTATCAAACAATTCAGATGACGATATCCCTTCCGGCAGCCAAGATTCAGTTAACATGATTAAATCGTATGCACTCATACACAAGTTGCGATAGAAATCAGTTGTCTTAGTACGCAGTCCTCGCACGTTCTGATAATAGATGTTTAATTTACTCGAGGCCGTACTATCCATTAACTACTTTCACACATAGAATCAGATCAAAAACATATTGATAAATCGTAGTGACGTAAAAGTAGCACAATTCACAAAGCATTCTTGAATAACCCATAAGTATGATTACAAAGTATAGGTTCGAAAACGTGTGTTTTAGATAAGAAAAATTGAAAGTAACAATCGTAATGAAAAATACAACATATAGGCAAGCAAGCGCAGCGCGTGCGCATTCATCGCGAGGCACAGAGAAATGAGTCATCCGGAGCGACCGAGGGAGGCACGATCGACTGGCATTAGAACAAAAGCGGCTCGGCCGGCCAGCGGTTAAAGCAGGGGTCGTGAACATTTTTAACAAATTGCATATCGGTATCAGGCAGTGATAGAAAATTACATATATTCTAAGAACAAAACAATATCGTACCAAAAATTGAAAAACAATATAACTACAGCTTAAGAAATTTTGTTTAAATCACTTTCCTGCGTTACCGTAAATACGGGGGAAGTGTCATTCTTGCGAACATGGATTTTTGCGAATTTCACCCACACATAGCTGTATCCTTTTTCAGTCGCTAGGGACTTAGCCTTGTTGAGTAGGGTTTTAGATTCTGCACTGAGGTGATCATTTATGTAGATGCGACGCACTGAATCACGAAAGCCTATGTCAGGCGCAGCCAATCCCTTAAGCGCTCTCGCTGCGGCCATGAACTCCTCCTTAGTGTAGCGGTTTGTAAAACTCACTATCAACGCTTTATCTTTAGAACCGTGCAGCGGTACTCTGTACAGGTAGTTTATTTGAGCCTCCGGTACAGCATAATTGATTTTCTTACTTATGCTGTCTATTATGGAAAAAAGGTTTTCGTCTTTCTTGAAAGGGACCCCCTTAATCTCGACGTTATTGAGACGTGACCTCTGGTCTGCGGCTGATAGTTGGGCTTTCAAAGATGACACATCATTTTCCAGTCTGGCGATTGTCTCCTGCATACTTTCCAGCTTAGACACTCTGATCTCGACTTCAGTCAACTTTACCGAACAACCATCCATACGAGTGTCCATGAACGCAAGACTCGATTTGAGATCCTGCACCTCTACCTTTATGGATTTCACATCATCCACGAGCGTAGGCAGGGAGATCAGATGTCGCTTGATGTCACGAATCTCGGCGAGAACTTCTGCCAGTGAAGCCGGGTCAGACGAGGTTGCTGGGTTAAGCGATGCGGAACGGCACGAAGAGCACTTCCAAGCCGTTCTTTTGTCCGAGCCCATCTTCCTCCATGTTGTTTCAGTGATTTGAGCGCAACCAAAGTCGAGGTGGCTCTTGCAAATATTGCACTGAACCCCGTCATTAAAATGAACTCCGCATATGGCACACTGCATTTTCATTGAGAAAAATAAAACTAAGTATAAATGTTTACGATCTATGGAATCAGGATATTCCACAATACGTGCTCACTTGGTAAGCGACGACACGCAACTGATTATACTTAACTTGACTACTCACACAGTACACATCCCTACTCCCCTCGCAACTGACAATGAATTCGCAACAGCGCAATGACTGGCTTCGTGTTCGCAGACACGAAAAAGTTTGTTTCGGCCTATAAACAGATAATGTATATTAGGATATAATGGAGATTCTGACTAAAAGACTTAGTTTCCATGATAATTGATCATTCAAAAAAATAAAATCGGTTTGACACATAATTTGACACGAACACGAAGATCCCAGAGGGATATTTTATTTTATTCGTTAGAGATTTTCCGAAAGAGATGCATTGATATAATAAGGCACGAGTTAGAAAGAGATATCAAAAAGATCTCGATTCGGTGAGCATTGCCCACTGAATTCGTCACGACCACAGAACAGCGAACTACTTTAATTAGAAAGGAAATCGATGACAATTTTCAATGAAAACCGCTGTCGCCAAGTATGTATTACCACTGTAAAATATCTGCACAATAACTGTGCAATTTCCACTAGCTTCGGAATTTTTTTTTTACTTTAAAATAGAGCGTAGTATACTTTCTGTCACATCACCAAGATACGTTAAAGCCCATAACATTAATTTGGTCATAATTTAAATGCCGAGTTTAAGTTATTAAATACACTTTATTTTATTAATGTTACATCACAATGGCAAATGCACCAACATGCCAAGCCAAAAAAAAAATAATGGGCCAATCTCGAATTTGAATATGGTATCACAGTTATTTTTTGGCATTTAGCTAGTGATGAGCGATGTGATTGTGCAGTTTAATTTTATCGATAACGTGATTTTAAATCAATGAATCAATTGTATCTAGATTTTTGTGCTGCCTACGACTGTGACTATTTATAAAATGATAATATCATAATAGAAACATTTTAATAAACACCACCATAATTACATGTAACAATAGTAGTAATTATCATAATAGAACTTACACTTGACACTGGCAAATACATATTCCATGCGACGCCAATATTTAAAAGAAGCAGAATAATTTTATTACAATCGAATTGTTCTATATAGTTTGGAGCTCTATAATTGAATCATTGGATTAGCTGAATGTATACGTAAATGGTTACGTGGCCGAGTGAGAGCGCGTGCTTGTGCGAGCGGGAGATTTTTCGGGGTGATTCGTTTACATCTTTTTAATTTTAGCGTCTCTTAGTCAATATAATTATAATTATAGATATCTTTTAAAAACGGAACCGTTATACCTAGACACACTAATTTTTTTTATATGAACTATAAAATTGTATTAGGTAGGTACTTCAGAAAATGTAAATCTTTGCTGAATAATAGTACGGCATCCTTTGTGCGCGACTCCCACAAGGCCGATTATGCTAATAAAATCAGATTATATTTTCAAACATACGTCAAAATAAAATGTAATTTAATTCAAATTCAAAATAACTCATATTTTAACAAAACACTAAACACGTCTTCCATCAATTCTATTACAGAATACATTATGTGTATACCTTATGTGTATACCTGAATGTATAATTACGGTTTCTATTTTAGGTATTGATGGTGGCTTCAGGCATCTTTATTATGTGAGCAATCACTTTTCCAAAAAAAATGTAGGAATCCAGTCATGTCGTCCTGTTGCCTCGATCCATTTACTCTTTGTCAGTGCTGGTCCAGCATGCGACCACGAAAAGCCACAAAAAGAAATCTTTCAACGTGTGAAAAAGTGACAGATATATACATCGCCATCACGCTGGCTCGTTCTGACACGTCGAAAGAAATATTACTTCGTGGGCATCCTAGCCCAGCTGGGAACTTTTATTCATAAGTAGTATAACAGTTAGAATGTGGTGCAAATACAATTATGTATTACTAAAAAGTACACCACAATCACAAATATTTTACTAAATATGCAGATAACAATAAATGTCTAATTTCGATAATATTAACTTACTATCAAAATTTATCGATATCGATAATTTTTTTGATTATAATATGCTATAATTACAAAACATTTGAAATTAAAATAATTATATTGACATCGATATTTTTTTATTCCGACATATTATTAACTTTGCAGCAAAATTTATCGATGTCGATAAAATGTTTGCAAGTTTTGCCACCACTATCAACGAAATTCTAGGCAGTAAAAGATAAAGTTTATATAAAAAAATGCCCACAATTTAGACTTGCTATTGGAAGGATATTCCTCCTTTTTGTAAACTAAAGTCTTTGCTCTGTATTCGACACGTTACAATAGCGCGAACTGGCATTTTTTGGGCAAAAATTACCTCTGAAATCACTTGAACGACTGAAACAGTAAATGTCACGATTTCACGTATCTTGAGTTATAACTCATGATAGTGGCTACAAACCCCCCTCCACATTTCCTTTCTATTTCCTTCTCTTTTCTGTGGTCACGACTGTCGATATGTTTTGATGGAATCGACTAGTCGAATGCTACATTGGCTAGCTTTTGTGATGGAATCGCTTTGGTCACGTGACTTATGTCAATCCCATACATTTTAAGCGAATCGAATGTTCGAATCGCTAATGCTAGCGATTCGATTTGTACTTTGTCTAGCCCCACTGGTGTCAGAGTGTTAAAGCCGTCTAAAGGCCCTTGAAATAAACAACCGAGACCTACAGTTTAACGTGTCATCTGAGCCACTGTAGCGCTCAGTTGTAAGTGCCACCCATCCAAAGACTGGCCGTGCTGAGCTTTGATCTTGATCTATTGAAAATGCGATCTGTAGACTATAATTAAAATCCAGACAGAAGAAAGCAGAGACGCCATGATGAAGCAACGACCTTCGCAACACTTCTGTCTATAACGTCACGTTACGTAGGTACATTACTTCATTCGTGGTGTTAGTTCGGCGCTGCTTGCAGAATATCACTAGGTAGGCGATAAGTAAGCGCTATACTGGGAGCCCAGTGATAGCCCGCAGGTCACGGGTAAATATGGTGGGACATTTTTTGTACAGTAAAATGTTTTTATCAATTCTGTTTTTTCCTCATCGAATACTGAGAATGTTTTCAAGCTAGATAAACATTTCAAACTATTATTTTAGGTATCCACGTTAATAATTATAAACAATCGTTGTACGCGTCCCTCTGTTTGGCCCTTTCGATGTAAAAGATGTTCTGAACTTGTCTTGGCTTCAAATGATTAAAATTGTGCATTGAAAGGTAACTCCCGAACTAGTGAGGAGTGAATCTAGAATAAATGAGGGAAATTATATATTTTTTTTACCTTTTTCGTCGTAAATAAAAATAACACTTTGAACTACTAATTATAAAGATTATCTTTGTGCATATAAAGCTCTTTCATATAGGTACAAACATGATGCGGTTAGCTCACTTTCAAATGTATGTACCTTCATTCATGCTTTACTTAACCTATTTTATGATTTTATATCAAAAATGAAGAGTTTTTCATTTATGTGTACTACTTTAATGCAATGCTTTTTCCAAGTTTCATAATTATTCTAGTAGGTCAACGGACGTGTCCTAGCAATGGTAGTTTGATTCCCTTGCGTCTGTCGAAGTACGCGGTTTTACGACTTAAACGGTTGTGACGTTTTTTCAAGATCACAACGAAAATTGATTCATATTCATATTCTTTATTTGTCAGAACATGGTTGATTTTTACAAAGTTGGAAATCTACGTACTTATACAGGGTTATTTGTTTACCCTGTTATAAGCCGGAAGGGGGTAATTCAGACCATCATTACAAACAGGGCCAACACCAAATTAAAGAAAAAAAAGGTCTTTCATACAAAATTGCAACTCGGAATCGACAAAATGTACTTACCTATGAAACAACTGGTTTTTAATAAATATTCTTTCTTTGGTTATTTTTCTCGTATTTTTTGTTGGCGCCATAGTTATAGTCGTTCGTAATGATGATCTAAATCACCCCCTTCCGGTGAGCAAGTAACCCTGTATAGATACATGTAGTTTCAAGCCGATAGCTCCTCCCGTTCCCAAGTTACAAGGATTGTCAGGGATTGTCAATAACCCTGTATAGATACATGTAGTTTCAAGTCGATAGCTCCTCGCGTTCCCTAGTTACAAGGATTGTCAGGGATTGTCAAAATAGTCTCAAAATTGGAGAAAAACGTGTGATTGTATGAAGTCGGTTGTAGCGGTCTTCTTAAACGGTGTTATTTTGAATATAACTGTGAGTGTTACAGTCAGCCTGCCCTTGTTGTGTTTTGGGAAGTAGAAAGCTTGTTTTCGAACTGCTAAAACAGAGAGGTAAAGCACGGGCGGGCGGAGGATATGAGAGGGATGTACACAAGTATATGTGCCTACACGAGTGAGCGATAAGCACCGGCGTCGGACACGAGGCTTGTTTATCACTAAATGAACTGATTGCTAAGGTCAAGTTCAATTTTTTTCAATACAAACATTGAAAAGTTTGATAATCTTACACTGAATGTCTCTATCCGGCGTACATGTTCTAGAAAATTACTGTAGGTAAGTACTCAATACCCACAATGAGGCCAACCTGGAATTTCGTAAAAAATACATTTCTCAATAGTAAGTTCATTGAACCTCGACATAATTATGTATTATTACATAGTTGAGAGGGTTCAAATAATAATCGGTCAAGCGCGAGATGGACTCGCACACCGAGGGTTCCGTACAAATCCCAAATATTGTAAGAAAACGGGAACTAAGATGTCAAAACCTTAAGGAAGAAGGAAAATACTTACAGAATCTAGTCATCGACAAATGTTCTTTTTAATTTCTCCTCATATACCGAAAAATTCACATCGTACAAAATAATCAATAACTTGTTTGCGGAAATCAAGGTCTTTATAATATCGATACCTCTGGGCTCAAAGGTCGTAAAGGACATTTGGGCGAAAATGAGTTTTTGACACGGTTTTACTCAGTTTTTAATTCTCTATCGATCTGTATACTCCGTTTTACAAAATTCGCTAAAATAATGCCTTTACGACCCGCATAATTTGATACGATGAACCAATTTGAACCTGAAAATGTGGATGTAAATAACACTTAGTCACAAGACTATAATAATTTTGGTAGTAAAGCAAAATATAAAACAACTTTTGGGCATAAAATGCATTTAAATTATCAACTGTCTTATACCACCTTAGGTGGTTATTTTAAGTCACTTCAAAATTAGGAGATAAAGGACATTATTTTTAAAATCGTCCTGTACCTACACCCTTACAATAAAAAATGAAATTGTCCTTTATTACTAGTTTACTTAGTTTAATTTTTTTATGTGCTTCCACTAAAGGCGTAAATAGACGTAACTGAGGAATTGTGTCCCTTAAATCCTAGAATGTTCAATCAACCACGAGTGTATAATTCGTTGTTGTTTGAACATTCTGGGATTTACTACCTAACTTAATAAAAATTAAATCCTTTACACAAAACTGAAATTACTCGTTCCGAGACACACGAAAATATTATTTCGAATACTACTAGAGCTGGTACTCCTTTTCAGCTACCCGTAATCTTTGATTCAAATATATCTGAATGTAGTGACAATAATAGTAGTAAAATACCAACGAAAAGAAAGAGGCGCAATTTATAAACAAAGAAAGCTTACATTGACTTTTTGTCATATAAGGATAAGGAAGACTTCATCAGGTAGCTTAGACCTTTGGTCATATAATGAATCAGAGTTAAATAATGATGACGAGATTCAAGGTATCAACCAGAAAAAGAAGAAAAGGAAGAATAAAGTGAGTCTAATAATACAGAAATAAAAAAAAGAGAAACCGATTAACAACCATAAAGTAAATAAAAAATTAAAGGTGAAGGAAAAGTTTACGAAAATAGAAAAGGAGAAATCATACCTGAAAAAATAATGAAATGCAATCCATGCACCCCTGGTAAGTGTGCCAGGGGATGCTATGACATTTCTGAAGAAAGGCGAACTTCTCTATTTGAATATTATCGGAATCTAGACTTGCAGCGTAGAAAAGATTGGATAGTGCGCTCTGCTCATAAAACTCCGATAAGAAGAAGAAAAACAATTAATGATTTCAGCCGAAGAAATATTACGTATGAGTATTTTATCAACGACGGTGAAGGCCACAAGCAAGTATGCCAGAAGTTCTTGATTAATACCTTGGATATTACTCAAAAATTTATTATTTACACACACCGACAAGGACAAAGAGCGACTGAACTCTCATCACAAAGAGGAGAAAGCTACTTATAAGAGATTTAAGATACATCAAACCCTTAATTCCCCCAACAATGAAACTGTAACCTGCAGTTTTGACTTACAAAAAGTCCTGAATACATGACATTGACAATTAGTGCATTGCGAGACGGCTCCGCGTGCTAGCACTCGCCAACTTGAGAAAGGTCGCCGAATGCGACCGAAACTATAGTCGTTACGACTATCCCTACACGTGAGTTTAGTCCCGTTATACATAGTATAAAATGTGTGAAAACCACGTAAATTTTCATAGTAAAAAAAAATTCACTATATATGAAAGTCGCACACAGGATGTTAATTGTTATACGTGGGGAGAATGTGATGGTAAAAGAGGGAGCAACGAAATCGTAACTTGCTTATTTAAATATCTTGAAGAAATCCTTTTCTTCCAAAATCCAATCCAAAATGAGCGTAATACACCTGCTGATGTACTGCAATTCGTGTAGTGGCCAGAACAAAAACAAAAGCGTATTGGCTGCCGTGAACCATTTCTTAAAATTCGCGATTAATTTGGAAGTAATTCAAATAAACTATTTACTCCCAGGCCATACATACATGCCTGTCGATACAGTTCATGCTGTTATCGAAAGGGAAGTGCGAAAAATTATTGTATGGAGTCCCTCGCAGTGGTCTACATATTTTGAAACAGCCCGCAAAAGACCAAGACCTTACAAAGTCACTGTCATGGAATATTCCGATTTCTTCAATCTTGATCAATCAGCCATAAATACATTCACCAGAGAGATACATTCATCAGAGTTGCCACATTAAAAAAAAGCACAACGACAAAATGCTTGTCAAATATTCCATGGAAGACGAAGCAGAGACTCATTCTGTAACATTATGTGAGAGAACCAGAGGTAAAGGAAAAGGAAAGGGGAAGGGACGGTCAAAAGAGAAAACAAGCGAGATCAATAATGAACCAGTTATTGGTATAGATGCAGTGAAGCAGCTATACAATAGTAGATTACCAATAGTAGCTGCTAAATATAAAGATTTGATAAACCTTTGGTGAAAATGGAACAAGACCTAAAAGATTTCATACTGAGTATAGGGAACTGCCATGCAGTTCTGATTTACGCGAGACTTTAAACGAAACAGACGAAGTGGATGATGAAGAAAATGGGAAGGAAAATGAGTAACTAAACTATGTTAAAGTTGATAAAGAATAAAACTGAAACTAATGAAAGTTTATTGAGTTGATTAAAGAAAGAAGTGAAACTAATTAAGTAAAGAAAAGAGTTAATAATTTTAAAGATTTGTTTCGATTTTGATCTCAATTTCATTACGCAAATGTACGTTTAATTTAAATAATTTGTTATTTTTTGTAAACAAAATATAATAATAAAAAATAATACACATTATTTCTCATAATTCATTGAATACTTAAGTTTAATTATTAATTTATCCTCACAGAATACCATAGCGGGTGATTCTTACGACCCTAAAAATTATTACACTTGTCGATTATTTCCTTATTTTGTTCAGTTTTGTACAGTAAAGTAGATTTACGCCTTTAGGTGATAACATAGGATGAAAATTTGAAGGGTGTAAATAACTTTAATTTTAAAATTTATGGTCGTAAAGGCAATCTATGTCGATAAATACAGCACTAGGATAATTTTTCAATACTGCTTTAGAAAATACTATAAATTCTAAGCACTTTCTTCTTAAGTTTCATTTGAATAACTCAAGGAACAAAGATGCTAGAGTAAAATTTTATTTTTATTTTTCGTTTTTTGCTTCTCCTGAAAAGTCGCATTTTGTCCTTTACGACCTTTGAGCCCAGAGGTATCGATATGTTACTCCACTTGACACGGTTAACTCACTTTATACTAGAATTTGGACCCCATTTCGCGCTTTTAGGTCTTATTATTTATGATTAAATTGAAAACATGCCGTAATGAAATAATGAAATGATAATAATACATTGGAGTAGCTATTTAAATATGTTGTACAAGGGCAGTCCTATTGCCTTTGGCGATTTCTACCAGGCAACCTTTGGATAGACTAGAGAATAATCCAAATAATTATTTTACGCAAAAAATGGTAAAACCGCCTTCCATCGTGTACAAAATTCAAATATTTCGCTCGAATTGTTTATATTATTGCTGATTTTTCCAAAACGGTTCAGCCTTAGAGTATTAATAATACTCTAAGGGATCAGCCGATTTCTATAAAATTTAAATGGGACCATCTCGGGAGTATACTCTTTCGAACTAAAATAAAGTTTTTCGATTCAGTTGACAATTGGCGAAATTATCGATGAACATACACAGAAAGTTGGTTAAAAATAGGAATACGTGTATATATATATATATATATATATATATATATATATATCTTATAAATATACTAACAATGTGTACAAATACAGACAATAAATAAATACATAATAGGTATATAGGTACGAATTATAGCTAGCACAAGGAGAGATAACGTTGATGAAGAAGAGTTTAGAATATAGGAAGGGATCTAGCCTGTCTAACAGCAACAGGCAGGTCGTTCCGCAGCAGGACAGCTCGTAAAGTATAAAATTTGGTATAGGAAAGGTTAAGGAGGATTGGAATTTTAGTTTCAGTGCACGGGAGGACCTCAAAGAATTGGGAGTGTTCATGAATGATTTCAAAGCGTTCTTTGAGGTACCTACATAGGAGTAGAAGGAATGAATAGAATATTTGCCTTGTGGGCAGTCGTCCCATGCTACGCTTGCCGGTAAGTGGTCTCCATTCGAGAACTTACGGCCTCTTGACTACAATCATGTCAGTGAACTGGACTTGATAACAAATATGTTTCTAACTCGCTGTGTTATCGCTTTCGAAGTTGATTTTAGGGTTCCGTACCTCAAACGGAAAAAAACGGAACCCTTATAGGATCACTTAGTTGTCCGTCTGTCCGTCTGTCCGTCTGTGTGTATGTCAAGACTCTATATCTCGGGAACGCGTAAAATATCGAGTTGAAATTTAAACGGTATACGTATATCTATGGTTTCTTGCAGTTGTGTAAAAGAAAAAAAATCTCAGTTATCATTTAAAAAAAGTTAGAGCCGTTTATGTCGTAAAGAACCACATATTTCGACACTCACAAATTCAAAACCTACAGGGTACGTTGACATAGAACTATGAAATGTGGCGAAAAGCATTGTTTTAGAGTACAAATATAGGAATAAATCTGAAAATCGCACATTTTTATTTAAATCACAAATAAATAGGGCCTCAAAATTCTCAAAATATGGGCTCAAAATTCAAAGTGAGTAAAGCGTATCATGTAAGGTCATGTATAAAAGAACTTCATTAGCACATGCTAAAACATGTTTTTAATTATTTTAACAATGTGTTTGTACGGAACCCTCGATGTGCGAGCCTGATTCGCACTTGTCCGGTTTTTTTTATTCCGTATAGGTTTGCGTTTGACTACATACTGCCTGATATTGAGCAGATGTGCGGTCTAGGGTGTAGCACGCTTACCTAGAAGATACCTAGTAAATAGTTAGTCGGGATTTGAAGACACCCACGTTGTACTCTAGCGGAAAGACAGACCCAGACAAAGCGTTCCACATTCTGGCTGTTCGTATGAGGAATGAGGATTCGAAACGCTTGGTTCTAACGCGCAGAATGTCCACCATAAAAGGGTGGCGCTTTAGTCGCGTCTGCTTAGCCGTAATATAAAAGAAAGAGGCAGGAGGGACCAGATTGTGCAACTCCTGGGCGCACTCTCCGAAGTGTATCCGGTAAATGATGTCAGGTGGTCGTCGGGGATGGAGGTAAGGCTAAATCCCAGCCTCTGGAGACTGTTATCGGTGTGGCGCAGGGCTCTTCGCTGTCCAACATCATGTTCTCCATCCTCCTCAATGATCTGCCGGATAACATTCGAGATGCGCACGTTCTTATGTATGCGGATGATGTCGCCGCGATAGTCACTTCTCCATTTGTGGACCTACTGGAGCGGAAGTTAAACGGAGTGGCGAGTGCTCTGAACGCTTGGTTCGAAGTAAACGGACTAATGTTAAATACTGGGAAGACTCACTTTGTTCATTTCAACTTGGCTGGCCGGTCGTACAGACCGCTTAACAGTCAAAATTGGTAATGTTGAAATGGACCAAGTTAAATCGACATCTTTCTTAGGGTTTCGACTGGACAGTACCCTGATGTGGCAAGAACACATCGAGAAACTGTGTGGGAAGATAGGTGCCGCCTGTTTTGCTTTATGGCGGATATCGGCAATTCTACCGTACCCTATGGTCCGACAATGCTATTTCGCGTCCGTCCACTCGCAACTTCAATACGGCATCGAGCTCTGGGGGCGCGCTGCCGAATTAGAACGCGTCTTCAGAATGCAGAAACGAGCTGTGCGAGCAATAGCGCGAGTATCGCAGGACACATCCGCGCTTCCCTATTTCCGGTCCATGGGGATACTGACTGTGCCGAGCCTCGTGTGTCTCCAGGCGGCGTTGTACGCCAGAGACCACCTCGAAGAGTACTCGCACATTGGAGACTCGCGGCCGCGCGGCGCGATTCCGCCGCGACACGCGCACCGCTTGTGCGCCGTGCCTCACCGGCTCACTAGGACGGCTAAACTTGTGCATGTCACCGCCCCCGAAGTTTACAACCGGCTACCACTAGACATCAGAGACGCTCCTTCTAGGGAATTATTCAAAAACAAATTAAAGAAATGGCTTGTCGAAAAGGCATTCTACAGTTTCGATGAAATAATTAAAATTAAAATTGTATGACTGTGGTGTTTCTCTTACATGTTTTGTAAGTAGGTATTATTGCTTTTTTATTTTTGTTGAATTTAATTACTTATTATTATTATTTTTCAATTATTTTGATTATTTTGTGACATGTAATACTATTATTATGAATAAATGACTATGACTATGACTATAAAAGGCCGACAAACACGCCACCTTGCGACGATGCTCAAGACTTTGCAGCTGTGACTTAGTTAAGGTGTCGTTATCAATCAGCCTCCTGGCTCGCCGCTCAATCTAAGTCTCAAGTTGGTGCCATAATACCTACAACTAGGAGATAATGATGAGTACAATTCATCTATCCTTCGACCCTAGGGTATTAACTGCTGGACACAGGCCTACCCTATAAATATTTGAAATAAAATCGCTTGCAAGTGGCTTGCGATCCTGCAATCTTAATGAAGTCACCCGTTCACGTGGTGGGTAGACGTTCGGCGACGACCACGGCCCAGGTTTTCTTCGGGCCAGATATCCTTTATAAGGATATCAAATAATAGGAACGTAGGTGGTAGATAGATCACGGTAGGTAGATGGTTACACAGATTTATGTAACAGTTGAACTTCGTACCTAACAGAATAATCTTATCGAATGATACTAATATTGTAGTACCTACGAGTATATTCAATAAACATCATTGCCTATATCTATGAAAATATTAAAATATTGCACAAATAGGCTGAGAAAAATAAATCCTACAAGAACATTTCCATGTAAAAAATAGCCAAGACCACAGTTCGCACTTTCAAAAAGTTGTCAGATCTTATGTAGAGCCAAGCTTCTAACTTTATAACAATGAGCTTTCATATCAATTTTAGTAGTTGGATGCGTGTCTAGATATAATTATAAATAATTGGTCCGATAGATTATTGGATGATGGAAACAAAAAATACAGTATCCAATAAAAATTTTGTTTTGTCAATAAAAAGAAAAACGATAAAGATAAAGCCCATCAAAGTTCAGAAGTCGGGCCATTGACGTAACTCCGATATCAACAGGCTATCTTCAACGTTTTTTGTTTCATTTGCAAAATGATAAATTATCATAAAAATACTAGCGACCCGCCCCGACTTCGCACAGGTCGCACACTTATTATACTTATAAAACTTCCTCTTGAATTACTCTATCTGGGTGCTTCTTCGAGTAAGTCGTTCTTTGGTGATTTTCGTGGCAATTTTCGAATTCAATTTTCTTTTCAATTTTTTGTCAGAATCTAAAGAGATATCTAAAATTAATACGTTTTATAGAAGAGGCACCTCAAAGAGCCATATACTTACAGAGATATCAAAATCATAAACCACCCCACGAAAATGATAATTTTAATTTGACTTTCTCAGATGAGTTACTTACTGTTCCTTCATGTTGAAAAAAAGTTATTATGTTATGATATAGTAAAAAATTAGTAAGTTACTAAGGCAGAAAACGTTTTTAGTAGTATCAGACCAACACTATTAGTTATTTGTCAAAAAAATTACAAAAATACACAAATTAAAAAAAGATTTTAAAAAATATATATAAAAAATATAGGTAGGATACCAAGGCAGATACCGTTTGTAGTAGAATCAGTCCAACATTATTTATTACTAGCTGACCCGGCAAACTTCGTTTCCCGCAATATATTTATAAATTATAGCCTATATGTTATTCTGACGTATAAGCTATATAATCAAAGTTTCATCTCTGTATTATACAGAAAGATAATTGGATACAAAGTAAAGAGCATCAACTTGTGGCGCTTTATCTTCCAAAAATTTTGGGATAGGCAGAAGATGCTCCCATATTGCAAGTGCATCATGTCGCATTGATTCGCTTACTGTGCAAAAAGGTGTCGTTATCATTTTGCCATCTTTTTTGTAGTATAAAACTATAGTGTGCAGAGTCAGCTATTTCTACTATCTCTAAAGTGAACGGCTTAAAAATTAAAATGGAAATGGACCGGGGATGTAGCGTGCCTGGTAGACCGCAGATGGACCAAAACTGTTACGACATGGAATGGACCACCAGGTAAGCGCTACAAAGGAAGATCCTACAAAAGATGGGAAGACGACGTTAAAAAAAGTTGCGGGCCCAAAATGCCTCGAAATAGCCCGTAGAGAAAATTCCGTAAAGAGAGGGAGGACACGATAACTCTGAAATCCGGCAACCTGATCTACTCGGTAGTAGATCAGGTTGCCGGATTTCAGAGTTATTACAGAGGAAAGTGACCAGCGGTCCCAAAGTGGTGTCGGTTTTCTCGTTCACAAGTCCCTCGCTAACAATGTTATCACCATCGAAAGTGTGTCGAGCAGGGTTGTATATCTAATACTCAGAATATTCAAGAGGTATTCGCTGAAGGTCATTCAGGTATACCCACCGACCTGGTCACACCCAGATGACGAAGTGGAGACTATGTATGAAGACGTAAATCAGGCCACACATACGTCTAAGACCCACTTTTCTGTTGTTATGGGGGACTTCAACGCAAAGTTGGGCAAAAGAAGCGATGATGAGCTGAGAGTGGGGCAATTTAGCAAGACATCCCGGACATCAGCCTGTACGAGATTAGAATGGCCCTGAATCAGCTTAAGAACAACAAGGCGCCGGGTGATGACGGTATCACATCAGAGCTGCTGAGAGCGGGTGGAACACTGGTATACTAAAAGAAGCTCCTCCAGAAGCTTTTCAACACCGTCGTCCTCGAGGGCATCACGCCAGAAGCATGGAACAGAAGCGTGGTGGTTGTCGTGATGTTTTTCAAGAAAGGTGACAACATCTTATTGTGAAACTACAGACCCATCTCACTTCTGAGCCATGTTTATAAGCTGTTTTCAAGGGTCATTACGAACCGTCTCGAGCGCAGGCTTGATGACTTTCAGCCTTGCAAACAAGCCGGTTTCCGAAAAGGCTTTAGCACCATGGACCACATTCATACGCTGCGGCAGGTTATACAGAAGACCGAAGAGTATAATCTGCCACTTTGCTTAGCGTTTGTGGACTATGAAAAAGCCTTTGATTCGGTCGAGACATGGGCTGTGCTCGAGTCTCTCCAACGATGCCGTATTGAATATCAGTACATCGAAGTGTTGAAGTGCTTGTATAATAACGCCACTATGTCGGTCCGAGTACAGGAAGAGAGCTCCAAGGCGATCCCTTTAAAAAGAGGCGCAAGACAGGGAGACGTAATTTCTCCGAAACTGTTTACGACTACTTCGGAGAACGCCTTCAAGCTCCTGGAATGGAAAGGATTCGGCATCAATATCAATGGCGAATACCTCACCCGCCTTCGGTTTGCCGACGATATAGCAGCCATGGCAAAATCGATGGAAGAGCTCAGCACGATGCTCGATGGCCTCAATCGGGTTTCTCAACAGGTGGTTCTTTCCATGTTTTACACACCCAGATTTCTGTTGGAAAAGTCTATGACAAGTAGACAAGTCTATGACAAGTAGTCCAGTTAGGTAGGTCCGACTTCAACAAAGAGGCCAATCGCCGAATCCAACTCGGATGGGCAGCGTTTGGAAAATTAAATAGCGTCTTCTCGTCCGACATACCTCAGTGCCTCAAGTCGAAAGTTTTCGACCAGTGTGTGTTGCCAGTGATGAGTTATGGCACAGAAACGTGGTCTCTCACTATGGGCCTTATTAGTAAGCTCCAAGTAGCCCAAAGAGCTATGGAGAGAGCTATGCTCAGACTCTCTCTGCGGGATCGAATCAGGAATGAGGAGATCCGTAGAAGAACCAAAGTTACCGACATAGCCCAACGGATCAGCAAGTTGAAATGGCAATGGGCAGGGCACATAGTGCGGAGGACTGATGACCGGTGGAGTCGAAAAGTTCTCGAGTGGAGACCACGTACCGGCAAGCGCAGCGTAGTCCACCCACAAGGTGGACGGATGACCTCATTAAGACCGCAAGATCGCGCTGGATGCAAGCCGCTTCCAACCGGTCTTATTGGAGATCCATAGTGGAGGCCTATGTCCAGCAGTGGACGTCCTTTGGCTGATGGATGGATGGATGGATGGGCAAAAATTGATTTGCGTGGGTCAAAACTACCACGTAAACCACGCAGATCACGACCACGAAAATCAAAATAAATCCTAAAGGATTTATTTACACAAAAACCTTTTAAACAAATAATTACGTAGAAATTTTTAAACAAATAACTGTGTTTTGAATATAAGTTACGTTACTTCATATCTGATCGCTACAATATTTTACTAAATAAATAAATTCACAGACACCGGAGATAATTGTACCACGCAAATCAAAGTTTTGAGAAACCAAACCCATGCAACAAGATTCTTACCTTTATTTTTTAAAACTCGACGCACCATCACTCAAGTACTCTACCCGGCAGTCGGAGCGCGACTAGTTGTAACTTGAATTAGGATCACGCAACATCAGGCCGCAAATTAAGAGATATGCTAGTGAAATTATAAAAATCCACGCAAATCAGTAACTACCTCGGGACAGTTACATTTAATTTTTTTGTAGGCAATGTATTTCTTTCAGAACTACGGTTTCATTTTTTATAGCATTTTAAACTTCTTAGGACTTAGTGGTATTTTTTTTTGTAACCATGTAGCGTATAGGTTTAAAATATATAATTCACTAAGTGATCAGATCGGGGCTTGGGACACTCCACGAAAATCAAAGAATGGGGGGTATTTCATTTTTTTATCACATTTATTTATAAAGATAATTGAATAATAATCAGTATCCCAGTTCAGAGAGGTTTTAAGCTTTGCTCAAAAAAAAACTGGCTCGCTGACTTAATGATTTCTATTATTTTTAAGTAAAGCCGCTTGAAAACCCTGTCCCAAAGAATGACCCATCTATTAAAAAAAACCCATCCAAATCCGTTGGGCAGTTTGGAAGGTAAGAAAATACACATACAGACACACTGAAATAGCGACTTTGCTTTATAATATGTAGTGATAGTGATGACTTTTTAAATACAAGCTTTTGAGATTCTGGATATCATGTAGTAGAAGAGTGCTAGCCAAGACAAGTAAAACGAGCCCAAACATGGCGGGTCTATCTTGTTTAGTACAGGAGTTCCTAAGGTCACCTTCCGACTCCATCATCAGGGGCCTTATTTTGTAAGCGCTCTGACGTTCGGCTTCGCTTTTTCTCCTGCTCGCGCCAGTTACTCACGCCGCGAGAGCGAGCGGGAGGAAAAGAGAAGCCGAACGCCAGAGCGCTTACAAAATAAGGCCCCAGATCAGCTCCATAGTAGGTACATACCTATTATTGTATTGTCATTCATATTAGTGTCGGGCTAAGCTCGAAGTCTCTCTGCGAAATCGAATCAGGAATAGGGGATCCGTAGAACTACTAAAGTTACCGATAAAGCCCAGCGGATTAGCAAGTTGAAAAGTTCTCAAGTAAGAGACCACGTACCGGTAAGCACAGGGTAGAATATCCACCTACAACGTAGACAGATGACCTCATTAAGACCGCAGGATCGCGCTGGGTGCAAGCCGCTACTAACCGGTCTTATTGGATATCTTTACGGGAGACCTATGTCCAGCAGTGGATGTCCTATGACTGATGATTGGATGATGATGGATTGCGTATACTGCGAATATACTGCTCGCCCTGTACTCGGCCGAGAGGCCGTGATGAAGACCATCTTTATGAACAACTTTTAATATGGGGCCAACCCGGAATTTGTAAAAAAAATCACCTGTTCCATACAAAATTGCAACTTGGAATCGTCAAAATTGTGAAAAATCGACAGATAAAGTGGTTCTTTCTCGAATTTTGGGTTGGGCCCATAGTAAAGACTTTTCATAATGATGTAATTTTAATAATAGATCTAAAATGTCCAAATCAACTTTCAAGATCAGATCTAAAATGTCTAAATCACCTACACTAGTTCTGGATAACCCGGTATTCCCTAATTCCGGGTCCTTTGACACAAAACATGACAACATGATAGCGTCAGCAGCTCGGAGTGATGTAGAAGTTCTGGCGCTGTATAAATCGTGGCTTTGCGCCAAAGAAGAGGGCGCCGCCCGTGATCCCAAGATAAACAAACGCCGTGCGTCGGAGAAAAGTATGCTCCCAATAATTCCGGGTACCAGGTGAAAAACATGCCGTGCGCCGGAATAGAAGGTACCCCCCGTGGCCCCGGGCACCAGGTGGAACACACGTCCGCCTTCGAGACTCCCGGCTGCCTCACAAAATAAAAACTACTATAGTCCTAACGCGAGTGCCACTTTAGGGATGTTTCAACACAAAAATTATGGAATTTTTGGCTTACAGCTGTTAAGGTTGACAAATACGTATTGACACGTTCTTAGACGCACAATCTGGCAACAGCCGCCGGATCTATTCTACCGCATTATCTTTCGTAATTTGTTCTAACTCGTGCTGTATTTTTAGCCGACGAAAAAACGGAGGAGGTTCTTATACGAAGCGTATATTTCTTATTTACTTACGTACGTATGACCACGCACAATTTTTTACAGAGTAATCCGATTTCGATAATTATTTTTGTTTGGTAGATATAGATGTTGTAGATATATAAATCCAAAAACAAAAAGTTTGTTGGTTTGTTCCTCTTTCACGCAGCAACGGAGCAACGAATTGACTTGATTTTTGGCATGGATATCGTTCAAGGGCTGAAAGTGACATAGGCTACTTTTTATCCCGAAAAAGCAAGAGACTCCTGTGGGATAGCACAAAAGTCCATGCGGGCGTAACCGCGCGCAAAAGCTAGTTTTAAAATGTGAAAATGACTTCATCGATCCGTACGAAGTGTGTGAACTATTCAAATTCGAAAATTTTGCGAAAAATGTCTAATTAGTATCAATATCAGATTACCCCGATCGACATTATCCCCCTGGGATCTGAGTGGGTTCTATATATATGTGAGTTGGACGGGGAATCACGGCGCGCCGCTGGCGCTACCCGGTGGACCCACGGCAGCAGTTGAACAGACGTGGCTCACTCGGACCATCAATGGAAAGAGGCTTCTGATCGGTACTGCATGTAGGCCGCATTGGACAGACGCAGATTTATTTTTAGATGCTATTACGGATACTCCCAGTCCGAGCCCTCGTTGTCACCTTATCTAGGCTCATAAAGATTCAGTTCTAGAGATGTGTCGCGAGGTCTACTCTTCAGAGAACTACTACTAAATATTAGCAACAGTTCAACAATTAAACTTTTTCTATCGTGCCTTAATTATTTGGTTACGGAATCTACACATTTTACTGACACTAGTCAGACATGAATCGATGTGGTTTATACAGACTTGCGCGCTAGTAGAGTAACTCTAGGTCGCGTAGGAACTCTGTTGGTCATCGTCTAGTATCAACTTTAAGATCTTAGAAACGCTGTAGGTTTCCAGTTAAGTAAGCATATTCCTTGAATGAATCTAGACACGCGGGAGCGTGTCCAGCCAAGACTTAAAAGGAACCGCCGACGCGACGTGTGTAATATTACACGAACCATTTCGAGCCACTTTTGATCCCTTCATAACTAAATATATATTATGAAATTAAGTATGTTTATTAATGTGGATTATCTAGCTTAGAATTTAAAATTTCGTTAATTTTGCTTCAACAGTTATTGATATATTAACGTTTAAAATCCGAGGTTTCATTGACTGATTTACTGACTCACTCACTGACTTATAGATAAAAAACCTAACCCACTTCCAGATGACCTAGAAACTTGATATTTGACATCAAGGTAGACTATTACGCATATACAAAGGAAACAATCTAAAACTTCGAACTTTTACCCCCAACCCCTTGAACTAGGGGATGAAAGCTTGTATGAGACTTTCACTACCTAATTTTCATGCTAGAAGTCTAAAAATAAATCTCGCCCCAACCCCTAAAACTAGGGGATGAAAGTTTGTATGAGACTTTCGTCAATTTTAATGCTAGAAGTCTGAAAATTGATAAAAGCGCTCAATGTTATAAATATTAAAACAACAAGTATCCCTTCTTCTGTGAAGGCTTCCCTCAATGAAGGCGTTATTGAAAGTTGGTCTGAATGATGAGTACCTACAAAGACATTCTAGCTAAAATAAGTCTGTCTGTCGTCGAGAGATACATCATGTAGGTATAGTTAGTTATTATCTCAAACTAAATGGCTCTTATCAATAAACCATTCAATAAACATGACACAATCACGTTTTAATTATTTTAACCATTTCCTAAAGAAGGAGGGTCTCCTGTTCTGGTGTAAATCTGTTTTATAATTATGTTTCCAGATTTTTCCACTTTCTGTTGTGACTGACTGAGGATTTAAAAAAAGTAATTTTTAATCTACCTACAGGATGCAAGAACACCATTGCAGAATATGTCCTCCTGGTAGGTCAGTTTTGCTATGCGGGTATCGTAGGCATGGCCTGGGAGACGCTTTTTTATTTAACTAAAGGGCTTTGTCGCTTAGCGACCACATTGCCCTGTAGAAGATACATACTCGTAACTAAACTTATTCTTTTAAACCTATATCTACGAGTTTGTACAACATTTTTGCACTGTCAGGGTCTGGTGAACGAGAGACGCTTTAAGGTTGCAAACTGCTTCTCGTAGTTTTATTTGAGTTGTAACAGTCCCTATGTCCAGCAGTGATCGTTCTATGGCTGAAATGTTTATCCTGTTATGCCACCGTAATATGAAAATTATTTTCCCATACATTGTGACAGTTAAAATCTCTCGTCTAAATTATTCAATGTTTGTACAGATTCAAAGGCGGAAATCTATTAAATTTATTGAAAGAAAAGATAAAAATACAGTTTAATTGGGAATTTAAAATATAAATCAAAAATTAATATGATGATTACCATCACTGGCTTTTCGGTGAAGAAAAACATAGTGAGGCAACCTGCATACGTCCGTAGAAGATATTCGATGGCGTATGTGAATCCACCAACCCGTACTGGGTCAGCGTGGTGGAAATGGCCCAATTACCTTTCGCGGGTAGGACTACGTCTTGAAGTGAACTGAACAAGATTTTTTTTATCAAAAATTAGCATGACCGACTTCACCCGCAATTCGCGAATATTTCGCACGGATAATTTTTCACATTACTGTCGATTTATCAAAAATGGCTCAGCCGCTTTCGATAAAATTACGTTTACGTTTCAACTTATGCAATAGTTGGGCGATGAACAAGCCCTTGGCTTGTCATCAGCTCGTGTAATTATTATTTTTACACAAGTTTCTTATTCCAATATAACGTTAATAAATTAATATTAACGTTTTATTGGAATAAGTTATTTACCACTTCAAAGTTGTATAGGTTTAATTATTTTTTTTTTAAATGAGATTGTAATATAAATTGTTTTATGAATATACCTACGTCAACAGGAACGACAAAGCAAAGTTACTTATCACTAGCGCCACTTGGAACTAGTTTATAATTTAAATATTTGGCGCTAAAATTCAAACGACCGTCTTATAATAGATTGATAAATTCATTAGATTATGTCTAATAATATATTGATAAAAGGCCAGTAAGTAAGTAAGTTCATATAGGCCGGGAGGCTAGCCCTGGTGTCAGAGTTTTAGGCCGCCTGAAGGCCTCTGACATGGCTAAACGGTTAAAACAACCGGGACCTACAATTTAACGTGTCGTCCGAGCCACGGTAGCGCTCAGTTAGAAAATGCCACCGGTAAAATACAGTAAATGGTCCGTGACGACCACATATACCTCTTCCGGTGGTTCGTCGGTCAAAAACACCACTGTAAATGTAACCACCACGGTGCGCGGTGGCCCAACGGTTCACTAACCGTCTGACGCCTGTGCCAAGAGGTGTGAGTTTGCCCAGGGTGATTTTTTTTGCCCATTTTGGTGATGAAAATAGATTTTTGCATTGCACTGTACCAGCATTTCTAACTTTTCTAAACGTAATATCTTCCAGGACGTACGCAGAATGTTTAACAATGTTTTCCTTCAACTATACATTGAAGTGAAGTTCTGTACATAGATTACAATGAAGGATTTGAACCCAGTACGAGTGCAGTAGTGTTTAATCTTTGTTGTTTTCTTATATTAGTATACTAGTTTAGTTGTAATATTGGTTTCGACTGATATTATTTCTTTTAAACATAAATAATGAGGTCAAGTTTTCACTACGCCTACGTAATACGTAAATTGATACATGTCACTGTTTCATCGTGGGCACACTTACACAACGGGACGGTAGATTTCCTAAGGCGCCTTGTCCACATTGTTTACCTATACCGTGGGTTTTTCTACAAGACCGATATTCTAGAATATTGTTTTACGCGTTATTATGGCGAACCATACTATGGTACCAACTTTGACATCGCGAAAAAAAAACAGCTTTTCCATTCAAAAAGTTCACCGACTCGCGATAAAATGTTGGGAACAACTAATATTTTACGGCGTTGGCCTCATAGTGGAAGTTGATCATAATCATGAGTACAATGATATCATAGAATAGACTGATATCCGTCGTATGGAGAAACATATTATCTACTGTAAGTAGGTATTCTTAGTTATTACCTCAAACTTTTAAGTTTGAGGTAAATTGGGTAAGTGTTTCTAAAAATCTTATCGTGCATTAGCTAATTTTTTAGAAAGAAAGAATGTGGAGTTGAAGTTGGTGATGTGGTATGGCGGCGAACATTTTATCAGAGCGATAAAGAGAAATACTTCAACAAGAAACTAGCCCCTAAATTCTTGAAATGCAAGGTTGTGTCAAAAAAATCACCTCTCGTGTATGATTTGGCAGACATGGACGGCAAATCCCTTGGTACATACCACATTAAAGACTTGAAGCTAATTAATTATAAAGAATAGTATGTTAGTCCACTGGATTTTTCGTAGGAAAAATCTTATCCTAAAAAGGGGGGTATGTAACGGCTGCTACCTTATAATCACAGGCAGTCCTCGTAAACAACTTTAAACTGTCGCGCGGTTTGACCAATAAGCGCGGTTCGCGGCAATACACCTACCTAGCCAGCCGGCATGACCTTGCGTGACATTCGACGACGAGGAAGCCACCTCGCGCTATCGTTGAGACTCTTACTTTGTTCGCTTGAGAAGTTTTGTAATTTCGTAGAATTGCCACTAACTACTGTGATTAATTATACCCCAAATTGGGTAAGTGTTTCTAAAAATCTTATCGTGCATTAGCTAGTGATCATGACGTGAGTACATTCAAATAATATGTTCAAAATTCTTAATATCAGCCAATTATTAATTCTTTTAACGTTTTAATAATTATTTTTATTATTCCCTAAAATCAATATATCTTTAACATCTCGATTTCAATCAATTAACTAGTAAAATCACTGCTTAGTTCATTACGTGGGTATCCACTTGTTCTTTAAAATATTCTGTGAACATTATATTTGAATGTACCTAGATAATCTTATTCCATGCTTTTCATTGTATATTTTTCATAATTTAGCTATATAAATATTGTACAAGTTTGACTGCCCTCATCTTAGATACTATTCATTAGATACCATTGGTACTTGCTTTTGCTTCGCGCGACTTGGATGAATGTGGCAGTCAAACATCGAATCTGGGCAATTTCTAAGACGGCCAAAATTATGAACTTCCAGGGTTCAATCGCACGGCAAGTAAGAACGTCGCTCCCCGCTTGCTCACTGAAACGGACTCTTCAGACGACGTCACTTGCCCCGTGCCCTACTCCCACTCGTATCCCGTTTGTTCTTCGTGACGAGGGTGAACTACATTGGTCTCTTCAGACTAGGCCACTTAGTGCCCTGGTATCTCCGAGGCGAAGTTGCCAGCTGCCCTACTAATTGTCAGCTGCCCTACAACTGCGCACTTCGGGGACGACTTGCCACCTACGTATCCGACGCCACCGCTCGCGACGGATTGCGAATTCAAGGCCAGTGTATCTTGCCTATACGGTTAGGCAACGCGTCTCGGTTTATGAATGTGCCTTACCCCGACCCATCTAGCTTCTATTTCTCTTGTTGTAATCATTTAAAATCTCTTTGTCTTCCAAATCAAACTACCCTCTTGTTTAACTTCGCTGATTGTTTTTTAAAATATATACCCTTTTGTTAACTATCTAGTTGTTCTTATTACCTCCCTATACTTAGGTTTGTAGATTAACTAGAAACGTTACAATGGCGCCCAGCTATAAGATACATTCATAACCGAAATGCGTTGCTCTTCCTTCTGCTTTTAATAGTTTTCTCTGGTGTTGGCTTATAAATAGCCCTAAGATTGATTTATTTGTATTTAATTGGTTAATGTGTGAGATAACCTTATCAAATTTCAAACTTGATCGAGTTTATTCGTATTTTGTGTAGTTTGTTTTAAATTTTCTAGTCTTTTAGTGATTTCATTCATACATTAACTGATATTTTAATTAAGTTTGCTTCTGCAATTAGCTTTAAGTCATTACTGCTGAAACTTTTCATTTTTATATTTTCACTATTTTGGAAACACTTACCCAAGCATTAGAGAATGGCCTACGAAATCAAATTTCTCTCACTTCAAAAGGCGGAATTAGAATATGAGGTTGAGCTTCGCGGTGGTACCGGAGATACTGTGCAGGACCTTCGGAAACAAATTATTAAATTGTCTCAATTGCTGCCATCTGAGGATATACTCGAATCCCATTTGGAACCTTCATAGGACTTAAAGGCCGTTAAAGAATCATTATTGAAGTCTCAAGGCAACCTCACGTCTCTTAAAGCAAGGTTTGATAAAAATCTTTTATCTAGAGCCGAGAATCTTTTGAATCACGTTTACCATCGACTAAACAGGATCAGCGTCAATTCTGAGATTGCTGATGTACATAAAGTATGTGTATCGAACCTAAATGTTCAATACAAAGACCTTAATGCTCTTAAGCCTCAGCAACCTCAGATACAGCCAAGAGTTAGCACATCTGCGAACCCAGATATCATGCCTGATGGTATCAATATTGCCGTGACGTGTGATCGTGATTTTAATGCTGGGATGTCGAAATTAAAATTTAACGGCAAGTCGTGCGTGCGCTCATTCATTCAGAAAGTGGTTGAATTTGCTTTAGCCAAAAGAATATTTTATGATAAAATATTGTCTCTTGGATATGAAATTTTTACTGATGACGCTTTACATTGGTTTCGAGATAATAAAGACAATGCTCAAACTTGGCATGAGCTGTGTACGTTACTCAAACAAGATTTTTCAAAAAAAAACTATAATTACCTATTAGCTGCTGAAATTCGAGCACGCACTCAGGGTGAAGGTGAAAATATTGCTGTATACATCGCTATAATGCAAGGAATGTTCTCTCATCTCGACAAACCCTTCTCGGAAGAAGAAAAATTAGAAATTCTTCTTCACAATATACTTCCTTGTTACACGGCAGCATTATCTGCATCACCAATGATCCAAAACGTAAAGGAATTGAAATCTGTCTGCCTCAATTATGAAAATTTACAGTCTCGTTCTTTCCTTAACCGTGAACCGCCTAGAGCGTCTAGCTCAACGCTCTTCCCTGATTTTGCATACAAACGTACAACTAATTTACCATTTTCATCGTCCAATTTCCATTTCAGAGGCCTTCAGGCGGTCTAACACAACAGCTAGCCACCCGGCATATACGAACTTACTTACTTACTTATCGTCCAATCGTTTTCAATCGTACGTACACGACAACAAAATGAAGAATACGAACTCGAACTTTAATTTTAAAACTAAACCTAACGTTAATGCTGTGCACGAGGATGTCATTTCGGACTCAAATGATACTGACGAAATCAATGCTTTAGCTGCTGGGTTCTCCAGTCAAATGGGATCTCAATATTGTCCGCGATGCAGGATAGCTGGCCATTTGCTTAGAAACTGTAAAGAAGAGGGTTTCTTGATTTGTTTTAAATGCGGTAAAAAAGGTGTACGCACATTAGAATGTCCAATCTGCAATAAAGCTCCGAAGTCAAAAAACTAAGTAGCACGGATTGCGAACGCAGTAATACCTATAAACAAATCCGTAGGTTTTAAAACTAGCTCTGCTGAATGGGCGGAGTGGCTCAGTTTCGTCACTAAATTCTCTGTTTTTAATGCTGTTTCGTCAATCCGCGATACAAAACCTGAAATAAACAAATCTAGACTGTTTGTTCATATCTCTATCAAAGAAAAACGTCTTACTGGTCTCCTCGATACCGGTTCTTCTGCAACAATCTTAGGTAATGGAAGTCATGAAAGGCTGCTGACAATGGGTTTTCAAATGGAATCTGGTGATTCTACTCGATTTGTTGCCGCAGGAGGAGAAAAACTAGATTCTATTGGGATACGAGTAGTTAATCTCCCTGTAACTTTTCAAAATCAAACGCATACTCTTCGAGCTTATGCAGTTCCTAACGTTAAACACGATCTTATATTGGGAATGGATTTTTGGCGATTATTCGGACTACTACCCAAAAATCTAGGCCGTATCGCTTTCTGTAATAAGCCCGAAGATTATGTCGCTGAAGTAAATGATGGAAAACCCAAACAACTTCATGCTTACCATCATTTATTAAACGAACAAAAAGTAACTGCAGATAAGATAATTGCTCAGTACCATAATATATCTTATGAAAAGCGAGGCTTAGGCCGTACATCTTTAACTACACATTCTATCGACACCGGTGATGCTGCTCCTATTCGGCAACGGTATTACAGGATGTCCCCGGAGAAACAGCGTATCTTAGTTAAGCAACTAGACGAAATGCTTAAAGAAGACGTTGTTGAACCATGCGAGAGTCCGTGGTCATCTCCAGTCCTATTGACTCCAAAGAAAAACGGAGAGCTACGATTTTGCTTAGATAGCCGGAAATTAAACTCGGTAACAAAGAAAGATGCATATAGCTTGCCGTACATATCTGAAATTCTCGACAATCTTCGCGACTCAAAATATTTATCAAGTGTAGATCTATCTAAAAGTTTTTGGCAGATTCCGAAGATTAAGATCGTCAAAAGACCGCGTTCTATATACCAACCCGGGGAACCTTTCAATTTAAATCTATGCCCTTCGGACTCACTAACGCACCTGCTACCCAGCAAAGACTGGTAGACACTCTATTCTACGGGCCTGAGTTTGAGCACAGAGTGTTTGTGTTCATCGATGACGTAATAATTGTGTCAGACTCTTTTGATCAACATATTTCTCTCTTAAAACGCGTCCTTGAAAAATTGACTTCTGCCAACCTAACGATTAACTTCGAAAAGAGTCAATTCTTTAGATCTCAACTAAAGTACTTAGGGTATATTGTGGACTCTGAAGGCTTACATCCTGACCCTGAAAAAGTCGAGTCCATAAAAAACTATCCCACACCTACTACTAGGAAAGAGGTAAGACGTTTCTTAGGAACCGCCCCGTGGTATCGTAGATTCATTCCTAACTTTAGTAGTCTGTCATTCCCTCTAAATAAATTAACTTCCCAAGGAAAAAATGCTCCACCCTTTAAATGGTCCCCTGAAGTGGACAAGGCATTCAATGAACTTAAGAAGTGCCTTGCCTCTGCACCTATACTATCTTGCCCTGACTACTCGAAGTCTTTTCAAGTTCACACAGATGCGAGTGATTATGGTATCGGCGCAGTATTAACACAAATTCTCGATGGGCAAGAAAGAGTCATAGCGTATATGAGTAAATCCTTATCTCAAACAGAGCGAAATTACAGCGCCACGGAGCGCGAGGCCTTAGCAGTACTTGTTGCGATCGAGCACTGGCGGTGCTATCTCGAAAATGGACTCAAGTTTACGGTATATACCGACCACTCATCTCTAAAGTGGTTTCTGAATCTGAATAATCCGACTGGAAGGTTAGCTAGATGGGGCGTAAGATTGTCTGCCTACAACTTTGATATCAAACACCGAAAAGGAAGTGAAAATGTCGTGCCAGATAGTCTCCGTCGCTTGGTCCCAGTTTCCACAATAGATACGTCTCCTATATCTACAAATACTAGCGATCAATGGTATCTTAATATCTACCACGGATGCCAAAACTCCCCTGTTTCTTTTCCAAATTACGTAATCAATAATGACAAACTGTATCGTGTCATGAAAAGTAAATTTGCTCTTTTAAAAGAATTTGAATGGAAAGAAGTCGTTCCTCACAAAGTTAGGGTAGCCGTGATTCTAGAAAATCACGCGGAACCGATTGCTGGACACTTCGGAATCTTCAAAACGTATAAACGTTTGGCCCTTAAATACTACTGGCCTGGAATGCATGCTGATGTGGTCAAAGTAGTTTCTTCTTGCGATGACTGTATAGCTCACAAACTTCAGAATCATGCTACTTTAGGCGAAATGGGAAGGCCTAAACACTGCTCAAGGCCGTTCCAAGTAATCAGTGTAGATTTAGTCGGTTGTTTGCCAGTATCTAGGAAACAAAACACTTATTTGCTCGTTATCACGTGCTGCTTTAGCAAATATTGTCTTTTGTTTCCTATTAAACGAGCTACTGCTGAAACAGTCACTAAAATTCTCGAAGAAGACGTATTTCTGGTGCACGGTATCCCTTCCACCGTAATAATGGACAACGAAAAAAAAAATCGTGAGTGCTACTCTAAAACAAATGCTATCTAAGTACAAAGTCCCTAATTTGCACTACACCCCTAAATACACACCACAAGTAAATACCGTAGAAAGATATAACAAAACTATTATGACTGCAGTTTCCACTTTCATTACTAATGATCAGCGCATCTGGGACACGTTCATACCCAAAATACAATTCGCGATAAATAACAGCGTAAACGAAGTCACTGGCTACACACCATCTTTTCTAGTACATGGCCGGGAGTTGGTAACCTGCGGTTCCCACTACGTGAACACTGAACCTGCGGATATGGATCAGCACATTTTTCAACCTCGGGACCACTACGCTGAAAATGTAGGTAGTAACCTTTCTACGGTATTTAACAAAGTACAATTGTCGTTGTTACGGGCACATTCCCGAAACTGCCAATCTTACAATTTAAGAAGAAAGAATGTGGAGTTCGAAGTTGGTGATGTGGTATGACGGCGAACATTTTATCAGAGCGATAAAGAGAAATACTTCAACAAGAAACTAGCCCCTAAATTCTTGAAATGCAAGGTTGTGTCAAAAAAATCACCTCTCGTGTATGATTTGGCAGACATGGACGGCAAATCCCTTGGTACATACCACATTAAAGACTTGAAGCTAATTAATTATAAAGAATAGTATGTTAGTCCACTGGATTTTTCGTAGGAAAAATCTTATCCTAAAAAGGGGGGTATGTAACGGCTGCTACCTTATAATCACAGGCAGTCCTCGTAAACAACTTTAAACTGTCGCGCGGTTTGACCAATAAGCGCGGTTCGCGGCAATACACCTACCTAGCCAGCCGGCATGACCTTGCGTGACATTCGACGACGAGGAAGCCACCTCGCGCTATCGTTGAGACTCTTACTTTGTTCGCTTGAGAAGTTTTGTAATTTCGTAGAATTGCCACTAACTACTGTGATTAATTATACCCCAAATTGGGTAAGTGTTTCTAAAAATCTTATCGTGCATTAGCTAGTGATCATGACGTGAGTACATTCAAATAATATGTTCAAAATTCTTAATATCAGCCAATTATTAATTCTTTTAACGTTTTAATAATTATTTTTATTATTCCCTAAAATCAATATATCTTTAACATCTCGATTTCAATCAATTAACTAGTAAAATCACTGCTTAGTTCATTACGTGGGTACCCACTTGTTCTTTAAAATATTCATTGAACATTATATTTGAATGTACCTAGATAATCTTATTCCATGCTTTTCATTGTATATTTTTCATAATTTAGCTATATAAATATTGTACAAGTTTGACTGCCCTCATCTTAGATACTATTCATTAGATACCATTGGTACTTGCTTTTGCTTCGCGCGACTTGGATGAATGTGGCAGTCAAACATCGAACCTGGGCAATTTCTAAGACGGCCAAAATTATGAACTTCCAGGGTTCAATCGCACGGCAAGTAAGAACGTCGCTCCCCGCTTGCTCACTGAAACGGACTCTTCAGACGACGTCACTTGCCCCGTGCCCTACTCCCACTCGTATCCCGTTTGTTCTTCGTGACGAGGGTGAACTATCTCTCTGAGGGTCTGAGGTGAGGGTCTCTTCAGACTAGGCCACTTAGTGCCCTGGTATCTCCGAGGCGAAGTTGCCAGCTGCCCTACTAATTGTCAGCTGCCCTACAACTGCGCATTTCGGGGACGACTTGCCACATGGGTAAGGCCGATAAAAATGGATTATTTCATCTGGCTTCAGCGTCCGGCATTTTTTTACTAAAGAAATACTTAATACTAACTAGTTTTTATTTTTCTTACTTAGCGCAATGTTTTTCCTAATAGGTTTACTGGACAAATATTCGCAAAAATGAAAATTTTATTTTACTATTTTATAAAATAATCTTTTGTTGCGACATTTTCAGAACAAAAAAATGTGTCCCTTGTTTTCATCGTTAAGTAAATATGTTTAAATTTTGATGTTCTGTGTCTTTCAGTAACTATTAATAACATTTTTATTAATAAGTAATACCTATTCTACAAGGTGACTAATTTTATACACCATTAACTAATCAAATAATGAAATTCTGGTACTTTAACGTCGCGTCCTCGTATTTGATGCTTTTATGTCACGTATTTTATGTTACGATAATTTCCACTAAAACTTAGCAATTGAGCGGTAGAACTCGTTTTTATAAAACGTCAACACCCTTGTTTGCTTGTCTATGCTATGTCTTTCATTCGTCAGCCATTTTTGTGACCTGTGCGTCTTGACTTTCGAACCGAATGAAGTTGTTTTTGTGGAATAAAATAGATTCCACCTGAATTAAAAGTAAATTTGTATCATTTCATTATAAGAAACAGACTAGTTAGCAAACATAGTGTTTAATAAATCGCTAGAAGCTGCGTACGTTCTCATATTGTCATCGTGTTTCCAGAAAATTGATAATGATTGATAAGAGTTTAGCTTTTAAGTGACGTTTTATGTCACAAACCCGTAACACACTTATATGTTACTTTTAAGTTACATGCGGCCAATTTCCCGGCCTTACCCACCTACGTATCCGACGCCACCGCTCGCGACGGATTGCGAATTCAAAGCCAGTGTATCTTGCCTATACGGTTAGGCAACGCGTCTCGGTTTATGAATGTGCCTTACCCCGACCCATCTAGCTTCTATTTCTCTTATTGTAATCATTTAAAATATCTTTGTCTTCCAAATCAAACTACCCTCTTGTTTAAAATATATACCCTTTTGTTAACTATCTAGTTGTTCTTATTACCTCCCTATACTTAGGTTTGTAGATTAACTAGAAACGGTCCAGTAAGGCTCTTATTAATAAGCGATTCAATAAACAAGACACAATAAAATAATTGCTATTATTATTTAAATCGTTTACCAAAAGGAAGAAGTTTTCTTATTCTGGTCTAGATGTGTATTTGTGTTGTGTTTCCAAACAATGTGTTTGTGTTGATGTGTCCAGATTTTACCATCATCTTTGTCCTGTGGAGACTGAATCAGAATTTAAAAAAAATCTACAAAATGTAAGAACACCGCCGCATAATGAGAGTTACGAGCAGTCCAGTTTAGCTATGTTGTTATGGCAAGGGAAGACCGCCAACCGTTTCCCGTGGTGATATTTGGTTTTATTCGGGATCTAACAGAAGTACCTTACGTCCAGCAGTGTGGGCGTTATAAAAGCTGAAAATATTATAAAATAAAAACGCCCAAAAATAACTGTTAATATAATAATTATATACTACATGACTAAATCTCGTAATTTTAGTAAATTACGAGATAAATAAATACCTCCCCATCCCGACGTTTCGGCCGAGTTCCATCGACTGTGGTCACGTGGACCGTACTGTGTTCGTAGTGACAATTTTTCAAGTTCAAATTGAATTGGCGGTACCAGCTGTTCTACATTCCAGTCTACCCGTGACCACGGTCGATGCAACTCGGCCGAAACGTCGGGATGAGGAGGTATTTATTTATCTCGTAATTTTAGTGCGCCATTAGTCCCGTAGTATATAAAAATTATGTGTCCAAATCGCGAAAGTTTAAAAACAACAACTGTTAATATGACAGTGTAATTTATACGGTATACATGCCGTGGTATGCACCATACATAGACGATCTATCAACATTAACCAATTTACCCGGGCAGTGGCGGCGTAGCGTGCCTTGGCGGGGCCCCGTATACAAATTGTTTGGGAGCCCTTATGAAGAGTAAATATTAATCACAAGAGAAAAAAAAATTGGTTTACAAAAATGAAATATTTATTTATCATAATTATCTATCGGTTCCTGTTCTATTCTATTAGGTATCATCCTTTCATTTGATACCCATATTGTAAGAATGCATAAAAACTTAGTCCGCCATTTTTTAGAAGTCCGCCATATTTTATTTAGATTGACTTCAGTGGATTTATATAACCATAAAAAACTTAGTCTGCCATCTTGAGAAGTCCGCCATATTGTAATTAGAGTGTCTTCACTTTATTTTTCGAGTTATCCTCGGCAAGCCCTTTCATTTGATACCTATATTGTAAGAATGCATAAAAAACTTAGTCCGCCATTTTTTAGAAGTCCGCCATATTGTATTTAGATTGACTTCAGTTTATTTATATAAGCGTAAAAAACTTAGTCCGCCATCTTAAGAAGGCCGCCATATTGTATTTAGAGTGTCCTCACTTTATTTTTCGAGTTATCCTCGGCAAGCCCTTTCATTTGATACCCATATTGTAAGAATGCATAAAAAACTTAGTCCACCATTTTTTAGAAGTCCGCCATATTGTATTTGGAGTGACTTCAGTTTATTTTTCGAGTTATTTTCGGCAAGCCCTTTCATTTGATACTCATATTGTAGGAATGTATGAAAAATTTATTCCGCCATCTTAAGTAGTCCGTCATATTGTATTTAGAGTGACCTCACTATATTTTTCGAGTTATTCTCGGCAGGCCCTTTCATTAGATACCCATATTGTAAGAATGCATAAAAAACTTAGTCCACCATTTTTTCGAAGTCCGCCATATTGTATTTAGAGTGACTTTATTTTTCGAGTTATTTTCGGCTAGCCCTTTCATTTGATACCCATATTGTACGAATGTATAAAAAAACTTAGCCATCTTTAGAAGTCCACCATATTGGATTTAGAGTGACCTCATTTTCTTCTTCGAGTTATTCTCAGCAAGCCCTTTCATTTGATACCCATATTGTAGCATTGCAAAAAAAAACTTAGTCCGCCATCTTTAGAATTCCGCCATATTGGATTAAGAATATTTATTTATGACTCAAAATACTCAACGGTTTTGTTTATATTTTCGATTTTTATTTCGAAAAAAAACGCCACCATACTTTTTTGTAATAATTTTCCTTACGTTTTCCCATTATCACTAAAACATAAATGAATGAATGAAATATAAGTATTATTTTAACACAAGAAATATAAACAACTTACACGAAAAAAGTAAAAATCATCTGAGCTGATCATTCGTACACAATAGATCGCGGTCGAGTATTCTCAGCGCGTCGCTCCGCAAATCGACGTGACCTCGCTCTGAGCTCCGGTGGTCGACTGATTTTCCGAGCGCATTTTCTCAACATTATTCAACATCCGTATTTATTCATCCGTATTTATTCAACATCGCGCCTCCATAGAAATAATGTATGGAGAATTTGAGACGAGATTTTAGAAAATTCATAGTTAAATTATCTGACGTTATTTAACAAATGTAATAAATAGATTGAAAACTTTCAATATTAGAGATTAAAATTAATTCAAGTTTGTATAGAAGTACGACTGTTTATTATACAAATTCAGTTAAACGCAAGTATGCTATTTTAGGCGTTTTGGTGTAAATTTACGTTTTTTTTTAAATGAAGTGAAATATAATTATTAATTTCTGTTACATAGAAACGGTAAACTGATTCTTTGTTGTATGTGTCATATTTTTTTTATGTCAACTAGTTTAGTAGTACTGATGGTATCGTTATAACCGTGAATACAGTTTTGATTGATTTTACTCGAAGTCGTCTGAAATATCTGTGGGAGTTAAGGGAAGATTTAAACGGTGTGAAAAATAAAAGTTGCGAGAATAATAAAAAAACCATTAATTTCACTTTCCCATACAAAATGTTCCTGCATGTAAAAGATGTCATTGACAGTTGACAGATGGTGAGATGAAGTTCGCCGGGTCAGCTAGTGTTCAATAAAAATCAATGACTACCCAAGTCTAGTTTTAAATAAATAAATAAAAAATATATTTGACTTTTATTAAGGCTATGTACAGAAATAGGTACAGTTATACAGTTGTATAGTTGATTGAATCAGGCGTTACTTTGCGGAAATTCATCTTCAAATCTTTGTTTTGAATAAATATTTAGTAAGTTTAAGGGCATTAAAAAAATACACAACTAATAATATAACAATAATTATACATTTAAAAACTTAATTTTACGAAATAGATAAAATAATAATAAATATCACTACACTCTAATAAATATTTTTTACAAATAATACATTAATAATCCGTTAACAACAAATAAATATTAGAAAAATTATTTAAAAATAATATGACAAAATATTGAAAACACCTCACTAATAAATAACTTATTCTCACTGCACTATGTTCGACACGTGTTTCGCCTCTCGACGAGACATCTTCAGGACGTGTTGACTCTTCGAGGTCGCTCGCAAGAACTACCAAGACTACTACCGACCAAAACTACGCTTCGCCGTGTAAAGACAATCACACACACATCAACGTACAAGGAAACTACGCCTTGGCTTGTCAGTCGAACTATGGCGGCGCAGCAGTAACGCACTCAGACATGTATTAAAAACCGGCTTCACTTGACTGTTCAACGACGTTCCCTCTTGATTTTTTTATTTGCTCTGAGAGTATACATATAACTAATAGTTTTAATTCACAACCACCGAGAAGACCCCACCTGGAGAAACCGAGAAGAACCCAGTACCTGGAGCAACAAGAAGAGCCCAGAGGGAAGCCGCCCGCCCAGTCAACCGGCTGCGACCAGGGGCTCCACCGCCCGGCTTCCACGAGGTCTCCACCCGCCCTACGCCGAGCGCTGCTCCGCCCGCCCGCCTTCCACGAGGTCAAGTCCGCCCGCGACGAGCCGACCTCCGCCCGCCCTGACGCCAAGCGCTACCAGCTGTACCAAGAGCAGCCTCCGCGTACCGTCCAGCGTTCCCGCTGGACCTCAGGCATTGTTGTAACTACGTGGTGAACAATAAATAATCAGTTACAAGTGAATTTAAGGTAACTATTTATTCTCACACCCCAGGTAATCATCCCCATATTGTCATTTCAGATCGTAGGGTCTAGGTAGGTAATGCTATCAATCTGTAGTACCTAGACTACAGATTGATAGGCTCCCTCTTAGCAACTTGCAGTTTGACTATTACAGTACTCAGAGCTCACGCTGTAGCGCTTTAATAGTTTTATCAGGCGGTTAGATAACAGCCAGTAGCTGAACGATTCTGAAGACTGTCAAGTCACAACCAACCTAGAGTAATACAGATTTACGACCCGCGTTTCTCTGGGTTTTCCATCAGGCGTTAGAGAATTTCGTAGTCGAGAATATTACTCCTTACGCCTGTGCAACTATTATGATCTAAATTTAATGAAATTCGACTATAATAATATGATCAATTTAGAATAATTAAAAATTTTAAAACTGTGTGTTTAATTGGCAGCTCCCATACATGTAAAGCAGGGATAATTTCTTTTTCAGTCTCATTCCTTTATGTCGGGTACTTATCTGAAATTAATGTAAGGAATAGGCTTTTTGAAATGAATGTAAGGTTTTAGATCAAGTTTTTTTCTCACATGTACCATTTTGAGATATAGGTCGCTAAAGTTGAAAGCAAAGTGTTTCCCCCATAAAGAGATAAACAGATAAACATTTTTATTGGTAAATTAGATTAAGAAATTACATGTCATAAATGTCATAACATATAATAAAATTCATCAATTGAATTTCAATACAACAGTATCACATTCAACGTTACAACATTATACATTATTCATATTTTTATCATTATATTTATATCATTATAAATATATAAACTATTATAATATTAATATTCATCCAATTTGTTTGTAATATTAGGACGGACGGACGGACGGACACAACGAAGTTTAAGAGTTCCTCGTTTTACAACGGAACCCAAATAAACGGCCTAAAAATCTTTGACGTCCATGAAATCATAGACACGCGTCTATGATTTCATGGACGTCAAAAATTTTGAAATGTTATGTTTTGTCAGATTAGATATCGTCAGCTGAGATGTGCTAGTCGGGGGCGGGCGGACAGAGACCGTGCGGCGAAGACCAGCCATGCGATTCTGTAACATAACTCGCTTGCGTGACCGTCGAAGTGAGCACCAGTCTAGCGGTGAGATGTCAAATTCGTATTCCGCAAACTCACCTAGGCGCTTCTAGCGCTACAGGCGCCACCCGCGTGAGTACGAAGTGATAAGAACTAATCTTGGGTGATCAATGTCGCCATTCTCTATGAAATTCATATTCTACAAGCACAAACTCACTTCACTTAGTTATCACCTCGATTAAGAATCTCGATTTTTAATGTCAAATGAAAAGTTACTAATTTCTGCGTGAGATGTGCGTGAGCTTGTGATTACATCGATATTTTTTAGAAAATACAAGTTTTTGTGAATGAATAATGGTTATAAAACAATACAATTGGGTAGAACGAACATTAGTTACCTTCTGTGACAAATTACTTGGGTATAAATAATAGTAGTTTTGTGAACAGTAGACCTCGCGGCGCATCTCTTTAACTATACCTACTTAAGTCTATATCTCATCTCGCTCTTGACCGATTTGCTTTATATTTGTTCAATAAACAATCTTGCCAAATATTATCGAAATCGGTGAATACCTACATAGCGCAACAGAAATTACTCTGCTGCTGCTGCTTACTATAACTAAGCCTCGAAGGGATAATTCAGATAATTATGAACAACTTCTACCATGGGACCAACTCAAAATTTGAGAAAATAAATATATTTCGCAAAAATTCGTAACACAGACAGTGTTGCGATTTTCATTATCCACAGTGAACAGATTTCGAACAATTTGCAGGAATCGATGTGACATCCATGTACATTTTTGTTGATTTATCAAAAACGGCTCAGCCAATTTCGATAAAATTTAAACGGGACCACCTCAGAAGTATACTATTTTTTTAAATTGGTTCACAATTGGCGGAAATATCGATGAACATACACAAATAAACATAGTACTACCTCCTCTTTTTCAAAGTTGGTAAAAATCAGCTGTTCCATACAAAACTGCAACTCGGATTCGACAAGATGTATGAAATAGCCGATTTTATTTTCTCGAATTCCAGGTTGGTTCCATAGTAAAAATTGTTCATAACGATGGTCTGAATTATACCTCTGAAAGTGCATTTTGTAAATATACACTTAGCATAAATAATTATAAAAAAAAAACTATTTTTTAATATTTAATAAATTTTTTATTTTATTTTTTCTTAACCCAGTTGTTACGGATATCCCTTTTTTCGGAGGATCGTTCTGATTTTTTGTAGGTATTCCGTCTAATTATGGGCTTACTATATGAGGAAAAATAAATAAAAAATTGTAGGTGTTACGGAAAAGCTGGAAAATGGTATTTGATATACGGAACGCTAGTAATATGTACTGCTATAAAGCAGATGTACCGTAAACATTACAAAAATATATTTTAGCGTTTTAGGTAGGTAATAAAATACAAATTACTCTATAAATAAAAATAATATTAATTTGTTTTTTTTAAGAACACCAATTACGTAGGTAGTTAAGTAGGAAGTACCTCAAAATAATTTACTCAGCATGTGTGTGATAGGTTTCCAAGCAAACTTTTGGGTGTAAAGAGACATAACATTTTACGAAAAAAATATAGCATTTTTATGGCACATAGCACATTGCAACTGTTCCGTTCTGTACTTGATTAGCTATGTAAAATCCGGGAAAAGTACCATTTCTTTCTTCGTCACAAATGGAAGTACGATATAAGCCAATGTTTTGGTCAGATCTATTTACGCCTCCCATGTGAGACTAGAAAACTTTCCCAATAGCAAAATAGATATATCCAAAATGATCAACCTGCTGCTATATAGGCATATAATGAAAACATGAGAGTCTTAGGTAGATCTGACTAATACATTGGCTTAAATCGTACTTCCATTCGTGGAAAGAAATGATACTCTTCCCTGATTTCCCATTGCTTAGATGGCTGTACATAATGCTTAGCAGCTTTACAAAAAGAACGGCGGGGTGTATGACAACCTCGGATTCCGAAGAAGCATCGCTACATGATTTTCATTAGAATCTTACGGTGAAGGTACAGCTTGAAATCCAGGCAGGCTGGCCTGCCTGGATTCAACATCAAAAAATTTTCAAGAAACTGAAGTAGATCACATAAAATAAAGTACTACAGAATGGAAAAGTTGCAATGAGATGTGTGCCATAAAAATGCTATTTTTTATGTAAAATGTAGTCTCTTTACACCCCAAAGTTTGTTTCGAAACCTATCACACACATGCTGAGTAAATTATTTTGAGGTACTTACTACTTACCTAATTACGTGTAGTGGTGTTCCTAAAAAAATTAAATATATGTTTTTTATTTATAGAGTAATTTGTATTTTATTACCTACTCGTATCTAAACTGCTAAAATATATTAGCTTAAATATTTACGGTACAACTGCTTTATAGCAGTACATATTACTCTCGTTTGGTATACGGAACATCAACTTTATAGACCAATAAGTGACATAAATTGTTAGAGGATCGATAAACATATAAACTTATATTAAAGATAATACTATAAATATTAATATTTTCACAACGATTACCCAATATAAATACAATTAATATTATCTAATTACCTCGAAGCAATCATGACAAATAAACACGATTTATCAACACTTATTAATTTTACACGTCCAACTCAAATCAGAACAAACCACGTCTATTCGACAAAGGGATCATCCAGCTATCACAAACAATAAAAAAATCATTTATTTCGGGCTACGAGGCTCATAGAAAACAATACACATCAATTAAATTGGTAAAATAAAACAAATAAATCAATAAAATATTGCATAACAATTACGTCTGAAATTATTTTAGTAATTTTGACAACTGCTTCCTAAAATAGAAGCAGTGGCAAATATTACGTTAATAATGGCATTTCCAGATTTAGCGAGCGTATCTCTAAACCTGGCAACGCGATGTCGGATCAGAGCGTCAAGAGCCGGCACGCGGGCCTCAGCGAACATTGTGGAGGCGCTGCACCACCTCGGCAGACGAAACATAATGCGAAATGAGTCATTGTACTGCACCTTAAACGTGCGATAACTCTCGACATTGTACTGAGACCATAGCTGCGGTGTATAAAGTGCAGTACAATAAGTCTTGAAGAGCAAGATTTTTGCCCCCCCGAGAGCAGCCACTGAACTTCCTGGGTAACATATTCGCCCGAACGGCAAGAGAGCGTCTCTCCCTGTCAAGGTCATGGTCATCGGCGAGGTCGCTGGTAACGATGTGTCCCAGGTGCCTGAACGCCTGCCTTACGCCACTCGGCAGCACAAACTCGTCGGAACACGCGTCGCGCCACCGAATTACGTTAGTTTGAGACCTGTACCAAGTCCGGAGAAGAAGCACAACGTCGTCAGGTACGCCTGCTGCCCGAAGCTTCTTCCACAAGATTTTATAATTGACTCAAATCAAGCAAGCTTCTTTTTTTTTCTTTCACTTTGGTCTGTCTAGACGTATAATATTGAATTATCTCTTTCAAGCTATAAATCGCCATATGCGTCGAACTTTTCTTTTTAAAACCGAATTGCGAGTCATTTACAATAATGCTTTCTGAAAGCAAATTCAGTAATATGGAATCGACTACTTTAGAGCAAGCGGTTGCAATTGAGATCGGCCGATAATTTGTACTCAGAGAGGCACTTGTCGTTTTGCTCTTGATTATTGGCATCACTACCGCCTTAAGTAGGTTAGGAGGCAGATGTGAGTGCCTGAAACAAGCATTAAGAAAAACAGACAGAAAAACTACTACCCAAGGACCGCCAAACCGCAGATGCTCCACGCCTATGTGATCATGACCGACCGCCTTCCCCATAGGTAGTTTCATAATAGTATCAAAAATACACTTTTCTTCAATATACGTGTGCGAACCAGACGTCGGCCCGCACATGCCATCGTCAGTAGCGCTACCATCGCTCGCGGCCCACGAGGCAGAAATCAGAAACTTACGCTTAAAAATTTCGGCAATTAGTTTACTGTCGCTTTCACCATCAATCGAAGCCGGTTTCGTGGACTTGGTTTTACTAAGCTTTGATGATTCTTTCCAGAACTTTTGGAAATTTTTATTTGAACATGCACTACTAATTTTGTTCAACAATATTTCGTCGGTATTTTTCTGGCACCATTTTAAGCGACTTTTGAAGATAGACTTACTCAGCTTCATTGATTCAAAGTAGGGTCCAGAGGTTGGAGCTCCAGCCTCAAGCCAAGCAAAGTAATGCACCCTAGTTTCATCATGCGCTGACTAAACGTGTTGGTTCCACCCAGGCACCGATTTAGAACGCCACACTTTTTTAGTTTTTCTCTCAAAGTAGCTATAAACTCGTCATACATCCTATTTAACTGCTCAGTATGCGAGCCGATCGTACAGTCCGCACACGTACTCAAACAGCGCAGAGAATTCTAGTCTAAAGAGGAGAGGCCCATGCTGCAGCGCGGGCGGCGGCTGCGGCGGGTTGCGGGTCGGCGCGGGCGGCGGCTGCAGCGGGCGGCGGCTGGGCCGCGGTGCGCTGCGTATCGTCCGGTGTCGTGGAATTTACAACGGTAGAAGTCGCAGCAAAATTGTTCGGAGGTAGATCGCAATGAATTCGCGTTTCGGTCGAAAGAAAGCTGCAGTCGCTGACTTCTTTGTCGTCAGTTGTCGCTTTGTTGAAATTTTCCACCAGCTCCTTACGCAGGACGTCCAGCTCGTCTTGCTTTACGTACGTGTTCTTAACGGCGTGTATTGAGGAGGTATTTATTTATCTCGTAATTTTAGTGCGCGATTAGTCCCGTAGTATAAAATAATAATGTGTATTTCTTGTTTAAGAAGAGTAACGTCCTTAAGCAAAACAGAGACGTCGACGTGATCCCACGTCACTGCAGGAAGGCGGTTCAGATTCTTGGCCACGAACGTGGGGAGCGTGTCTGGCTCCGTCTCCTTGATCAAACTGATGATGTCCTGTAGGTGACGCTTATTTTTCCTGTCGCCTTTTCGTGTCGTGCGTCGTACTTATGAAGAGTCTTGCAGCAGCGCTTTCGCCTTGTCGATTTCTTCTTCCTTAAAATGTGCCTCACAAAGTTGAAGCAGACTAAGTTCCTCCATTACATCGACTTTACACTGTATGAAGCAAAGCACTTCGTTAATTATCACTCGGCAACCGCACAAATGATTAAGGCCAGCGAACCATTGGGTTTCAGCAACGGAGGCAGTGAGGGGCGGCAGAAGTTCGCTTCAACCGATTTAGCTAGAGACCAGAATGCCTTACTACCCGCAGGGTAAGAAGCAAGCTTGTTTCCTATTCGACTAATGTGGTCAAAGCGAGCCCTCCGCATAACCTTTTTGCAGGACTTAGCAGCCCTATTGTATGCCTTCTTCCTCAGACGAACGTCCCTCAACTTACGGTTTCGAGCATCGACCCAAGCTAGTTATGCCTGATGCTTTTGCGCTTCGGCGCGTCCACATTCAGGCCCAAACCAGGGCCGAGCTTTGCTAGACAGAGGCACGTCCGAAAATGGGATGAAGTATTCCATGGCGGTACGAAGCACATTTGTCACGGCATCCGCGCACGCAGAAGGATCATCGGAAGAAAAACAAACAGGCTTCCAAGGATAAGAAGCAAAGAAACACCGCATCTCATCCCAATCTGCTGACTTGTACCGCCACACGCGCCGTGACCCTTTGGGACTGGGGTCTGATGGGGAGTAGACGGATACAGATTTCACCAGACAGTGGTCAGATTATTCACACACAGTCTAATTGGGCCGAAGGGTAGCTGAGCTGAGCAGCATCCGCCGCCTCACTAAGGTATTCGGTGAGTCTGGTCGTCTCCTGGTCTCCGCTATGTGATCGGTATTCACAGGCGTAGATAATTTTCTCTACGCTAGTGTCCGCCAAAGCCCAGAGCACGGAAAATGAAGGGTCTTCAAACCTACGAAGGCGCAGAAAGCAAATGTCATCCCGGGCGTACACGCATACACCCGCACGTGGTTTGAAACGGTGCTCCAAGGAGTACCCTGGGTAGGAAAGATACGACACGTCGGATGGACCAGCAATCTGCGTCTCCGTGAGAAACAATAGGTGGGGACGATCTGTCTCGAGATGATGATGGACAGGCGTGAGATTGGAGTGCAGGCCCCGAATATTGCACAGGTGCACTTTAAGTGAGAGGGAGTGCTGCCGCTGTGTGCACGTTCTTTTTCTTCTAGTGATTCTCATGGTTAATGGCGGAGTAAAGTAGGTAGAAAGTCGGAAGTGGAACGAGACGTCACTCTGCAGATTCAGTGGTACAACACAAAAATCACACACATCCACGGTAGACTAGCCTGGAGACCGCGGGGACGCCCCAGCCCCCCCAAGGATGTCCATCGGGCCCTCTCGTCCGGTCGCCATCCGGCACGATGGCGCATCCCTGGGATTTTTCGACAGATGGCGGGGCAGCCTTTCGTGAGTGGCTAGCTCACTACTTGGGCCCCCTACTATCTGCGGTCGGCCAGCGACAAACTGTGCCTCGGATCCCGCTGCCCTCTTCGACTAGTCGGCCGATGCGGAAATCAATGTGTGCACCGTATTCGAACCCCCAGAGGACGCTACTGTTCCGACCCGACTCCCAGAATGGCGTCACTAGACTTCGCGCCGGAACACGAGCTCGAGAGAGTCGCTTGGCGGCGCGGCTTAGTCTGGAGGGTGGTCTCTCGCCGCGGCTATAGCCTACCACCAGTATGGTTACTGCCTGGTAAGCACCACCTAGGACCACGTGTGGGGGACAAAAAATCAAAAGGGTTCCTACCCACGGACGAAGTCAGCTCGGTCCCAAAATATCCCGAAAAAATTCGTGGTTCCCGTAGGTATACTCCCAACGGCCGCCACTAAAACGTCCTCCAGTGGTAGACGTTAGCACGAGTTAATATTTTTAGTGCCAACGTCCGCCAGTGTTAACTTTAATTTATTTCATTTTCACAATATGGCGTCCAGTAGTCGCCATTTTGAATTTTCACTAACGTCATGTCTTTGGCGACACTTGCCGGACTAAGAGGAATCGATTGACGTGTAAGTCATAGAAATCAGCCCAGGCGTTTGGTCTGTATAGTGCTTCAAAGGAACATACATAGGCTGATAAACACATTTCCACTCCTTTGCGACGCGCAGTCGGGTATATACTAGCGGTATATACTAGCGAACTGCAGCGCCATATGCCGAGCTGATTTGTGAATTTAAGCCATCCAGGGCGCCACCCAAACGCATACGAAAAATCATTCAAATCGGTCCAGCATTTTAGGAGCAGTTCAGTGACATACACACGTACAGTAGAATAGACATGTTTACCAAAAAAAATATAACTAGTCCGTCTCTCAAACTTTGACAAGGTGTATCTTTATCACTAATAGTTTGATTAACAAAAGAAAAAAACACCGGACAAATGCGAGTCAGGCTCACACTTAATATTTATTTCTTGTTAACGGAATTTGAATATTATCCAATATTTTTAGACGACCCTGACCTTACTCATATATAGTGGCTTTTATTTGCAAAAAGCTATTTAAGATTAAAATTAACCCTAAAACTTTGGGCCTCAACTCCTTTATCTTACTCACCTAACATGACGAGACCTTCAAACTTCAAATACTTACCTGGAATTGATAACATCGGACCAACTATACTGGTGCCATAGCTATGACGTGAGGTAGCCACTAAAACATTTTAAAGATAAATCAACAGCTGATTACATTATTGTTGTTTCATAAAAAAATTGGTCGGTATTAGTTAGGTAGGTGCAATAGTGGAAATATAAATTCTGAGTCTATGATGAGATCAATCCCGGTAAACAAGCAAAAGTTGCAATAACAATACTGAAAGTTACGTCAACAAGCTTGTAACTTACAAATATAAGCTTGCAACGTTCATGCAAGCTTACAGCGAGCTTGAAATGAAGCCCTTACGGCCGCGCTGTAGATAAACTCTGTAACTTGCCTAGAGCTGATCACCAAAACTTTTTATAACTTTAAAAAGTGAAGTTGTAGTAACATTACACATGAAACATATCTGAAAGTTGTAAAGTTAACTTTTCGCAAGTATGACTTTATACATTTCCACAACTTTAAATTTGAAAGGTAATAGTAACTTGTCTGAACTATCTTGCTAAAAGGTTACAAATGAAACTTGCTTTTGATGTTTAGCCACGCCGGGTAAAGATATTCAATCTTTACCGTGGTTTAGCTGTAAGCATAAGTATCATCACGCCATTTGAAGCGACATCATGACCTATACGATAATTGACGATTCAGTTTCGGAACAAGGTGATTCAATAGTATCAGTGTTATTGCGGTGAAATATTTAATAATAAACCAACAATCTAGTGAATGTGTGTGAACCGGTAAAAATGACTAAAAACAAAACAAGAGGCTACAGTAACTGTGTAATAATGTGGAACTAAACAATAAGTGATAATGTGTTAAATCTCGTTTAAAACTGTTTCGTACTTTTAGTGATATTCACAAAAAACGTACCAATCGAAACGTTTATTTTCTGCAAGTCGATTTGAAAATAAGTTGACCTTTGGACTCACAACAACACGGTTCATTCACATGCACGTCAAAACGCACCTATTACACACCAGAAGGCAAATTTCGTCAATGCACGTATGAGTCGCCGTGGCCTAGTCGGGGCGCCATTCAGCTTGAGCACCAGACACCCCAGTTTGATTCCAAGTGCAACGCTTTGTCTTTTTGTCAACTTTTATGCTTTTCCGCACTTCAATTAGACAGGATTTAGTAATTTTCTCAAGAATTTTTAACTTTCCAAGACATCGGATCATCATATCTCACTTTTTTGATATATGAATATGGAGACAATGGATACCGATAACGTAACTGTTCGTTGGCGGCACAGACAGAGGGCTAGCTCATTAGGAAATTTGACTGACTCCTCCTTAAGAGATTTAGAGTCTACGCGAATTAGTTTACCAGATGGAATTTTAGATCAAAGTGAACTCAACATTACGTTTAAGCAAAAAATTTGCGATTTAGAAAGCCGTGTAGCATCTGCAGACAAAGAAATTGAAGAACTAATTTTGGAAAATGGCCAAATAAAACAAGAATTAAATAGGGTATTACAAATTAATGAAATGTACAAGAAAATTAATTGTGGAGACGTTCTGAACTCACCAAAACTTAATAGAAAAAGGAAACGACCACGCATATCCTTAGGGGTGGAAGATAGTTTGAGTCCAGTAAAAGTAAAGACTATGTTGACAACAAAAGAGTATCAGCCATTTATGTATGACATACAACAAGACACAATAAATGAATTAAATGAAAAAATATCACAGCTGGAATGTTGGTTAGAAGAAGAAAAGAGTAAAAATAAGAATTTCGACAGTCAAAAGAAAACTACAAAGTTGTTGAAGGTCAACAAACATGTGGTTACTAAAAAACACGCACAGACCAAAACCATTTTTACGAAAAAAACTGAAAATGTTTTCAAGAAAAATAAATAAAGTGCAAAAAGAATCACTAAAATTAAAGCAAGAAAATGAACAACTTCAACATAGAATTACAGAGTTCGAAACAAAGCAGAAACTCATTTCTGAAAATGAAAATCCAAAATATGAACAAGAGCAAAACCAGAAAATAATAACAAGACCCAAAAATTCAAAAATTGACAGTAAAGGAGGAAATATGAGAAAAGTTTTGATATTTTCAGATAGAATAGGACAAGGAATAGCATCAAAACTAGCCTATAAGGTACAAGAAGATGTAAAAATATTTAACAACTGTCAACCAGAAGCGAGTAATGAAAAAATTTTAGATAGGTTCACAGAAGAAACTAAAAATTTATACAGTAATGATATGGTAGTAATATTAGTAAGTAAATATGAAGAAACATTAAATTATAAAACCAAAAAGCAAGAGTATTTGAAACGACTAAAAGAAATAATATGTAAACAAAATAGATCATTCAATTTGGTAATCTGTAGTATAATGTATGATGGAATAAATGACAAGAATATTTACCGTATCAATGAAGAGATAGCGCACCTAGCAAATATGACGGAGAATGTTAAATTCTTGGACCTTAATATAAAAGACAATCGAGGAAAAATTTACAACTACAATAAGTACTCAAACAATACTACTGTCAGCTCAAGCAAACAAATTTCAGGGTTCTTCTAAGCTTCAGTTTATCAAGTGTGATACGAATCAGACCCAGGATGTACCGAAGAGTTACAGAAATTTTCAAACAGAAGTCGGACGACACCGGAACAGATAATATTGCACGCCAATGTACAATGTATAAATAATAAATTCTTAGCTATCGAAGATCTCCTTAACGAATGCAAATGTGATGTTTTATGCTTATCAGAAACATGGGGACAAGATGATAGGGTACAAACCATGGTCATACCTAATTTTGAACTTGCTACATATTTTAATAGAAAATTTTTCATTCATGGGGGTACTGCAATTTTTGTTAGGAATGGTCTAGAATTCAAAGTACGAAATGATATGAACAGAATTTCTTTTGAAATGAATTTTGAAATTTGTGCAATAGAGTTGAGAGCATCTAAACTTATTGTAATTTCAGTTTATAGTCCCGATAAGGACATTGATCTTTTCTTTGATTTACTTCGAAAATTGCTAAATAAACTTTGTTGCGAAGGGAAAAGAATCGTTTTAGCTGGCGACTATAACCTTAATGTTTTGAAAATGGATAAAAATATTAAAAAAATGTTAGGAATTTTAAACAATTTCAACTGTAATTTTGTATTAAATACACCAACTAGAGTACAAGGGAAGAGCGCTACATGTATCGACAACTTTATTGTTAATTTTGATGATTGCAAAGGATATGTATTGGCAGAAAAAATATATGCAGACCATAAAGTAATTAAGCTGACAATTTCCGATGACATCAGTCCTAACGATAACTTTAAATCTTATATTTTCACCAGACATATGTCAGCCAATAACTGTAACTACTTTCATTATTTACTAAGAAAAGAATATATAACATTGAAAACTCAAATCATGTCATGTGACGACCCAAACACAAGGATGAATATTTTACTAGATGCTATTAAATTTTGTTATGACATTGCGTTTCCGAAAAAGAAACAGATACCTCGAAATAAAACGAAAAAATTGACTACAAAAGGTATAGATATATCAAAAAATAAATTAGCAAAAGCAGAGATGTTACAAGAAGTCCAACCAAATAAGGAGAGAGAAACACAAGTAAAAAAATACAGAAAAATCTTACGGAAAGTTTTTGTCACGTCTAAGAAACTGCAATACAGCCATAGAATTAAAACTTCTAAAAACAAGATAAAAGAGACTTGGAAGATAATAAACGAGCAAGTAAGATATAATAAGAGGTCGAGTAATAGACAAGGCATTAAATCCATCAGAACTGAAGAAGGGGATGAAATCACAGATTGTAGACTTATAGCATCAGCCTTCAATAACTTTTTTAAGAATATTGGTCATAATTTGACATGCAATATGCAAACCAATACTGACAAATGTGCAAAATATTTAAATATAACAAAAAAACCTATGACAAAAATTAAATTTGACGCGATAGATCTCAAAGACTTATGGACGATTGTTAAAAACATGAAATCAAAAACAACTCCAGACATTTACGATATGAATTCTAAGACATTGAAAAGTTTAATTTTGGACAACGAATGCATTATGGAATTGTTGCTCATAGTAATTAACGATTGCCTAGAGAAAGGAATATTTCCGGATTGTCTTAAACCCGGTAGAGTTATTCCGTTATACAAAAAAGGAGATAGCATGGAATTAGGAAATTACAGACCTGTTTATATATTGCCAACAATATCAAAAATTTTAGAGACCGTGATTAAAAACCAAATATTAAAGTACTTTGAAGAAAATAACCTTTTTACTGCGTCACAGTTTGGCTTTCGTAAAGGCCACTCGACAGAAATGGCAATAAGAAAAGTGATTTACTTCATTCTCGAGTCTTTGGATAGTTCAAATAAATGTGCAAGCATTTTTTGCGACTTGTCAAAGGCTTTTGACTGCTTAAGACATGACATATTACTATTCAAGTTACAGTATTACGGATTTGAAGACTCTGAGTACAATTTGATTCTAACTTATCTACAAAGGAGAAACCAAATAGTATCAGTCAATGAAGCAAATTCAACAAAGGAATATTTAAGCGTAGGAGTGCCGCAGGGATCTATTCTGGGACCCTTATTATTTCTTATTTACATCAATGATCTTGTAAATGCTATGCCCGATTGGACTCACGTAAGTTTATTTGCAGACGATACTAACGTAGGAATAAAAGATAAAGACGAGAATATATTGAATACCAAAATATCTAAAGCAATGCGTGACCTCACAGAATGGTTTTCTGCCAATGGAATTGCCTTGAATGCTGATAAGAGTGTGATCATGCAGTATCAGTCGCGTAAGGGCTTAAATAAAAATCCAGGTATACAAGAAAATATTTTTCTAGGTTACACTATTGATCATACTATTAGCCATTCGGCCCATATAGAAAAGTTATGTAAAAAAATTTCAAGTGCGAACTATGCTTTGTTGAAATTAAGATCTCTGTTAGATAAAAAATCTATAATAGCTTTGTACTACGCTTATATTCAATCCAGAATTAGATACGCCATTACTGTGTGGGGTAACGGCGCAGACGTCCAAAAAGTACTAAAGGCGCAAAAAAAGGCCATCAGAATAATATTCGGACTGAAGAAACGTTCTTCTGCTAGACCAGAGTTTAAAAAGAATAAAATTATGACTGTGATATATCTATACATTTACAACTGTCTGATAGAAATGTATGATGAAATTGGCAAACTGGTAGTTACAAAAAAAGAGAGACAAAAGCACAATTATAATCTCAGAAGCAATGATGACTGGTATATGCCACAAGTAAGGCTTACCAAAGCTAGAAAACAAGGCATCCATAACAAAATTGCTATGTTTAAAAAGCTACCAAAAGCTATAACTAAACTACATGCAAATGATTTTAAAAGGAAACTAAAGCAATTTTTCGAAATCAATCCTTTTTATTCCATCAATGAATTTATGAGCATGCATCTAAGCGAATCTTCATTCTTGTGTGAAAAGGACTCTGATATTAAGTAGAACGAACAATAAAAATAAAATGAAATTACGTGTAATATTAATAGATAATTGATGAAATTTGACTTTTTAACTTGATTATTATGTACTGGACATTTTTATTTTTATATTATTCTGTGCAATTTGTTTTCATTTAAATTTACTGATCGTTTTTATTATTAATTGACACTGACTTTTATTTTCTTGTCATACGTTAAATTTTATATATTTTTTAGTACATTTTATATTTTTTAACATTGACATCAATAGTTTATGTTATCAGTTTTAGATTATATTTTCATTATAGTTTTTATTATTTTTGCCAGACTGCTAAAATTTGTATAATTATGATTTTCTTTTGATTGTAAATTTGACGTACCTAATGTAACACACGTAGTTATAAGGTCAATAAAGTATTCTATTCTATTCTATTCTACAATACAATAATGTCTGTACAATAGTTGACTTATTTATTTGATTTAATTGAACTGCTATTTATTACTTTTTGTTATTTAATCTATTATTATTTTTATTTGACATTGTAACTATTATATTGTACTATTTTAATTTGAGTATGAATTAACCTGACGTGTAAGTAGTATTTATGAAATAAATAAATGATTATATTGCACGCTCCGTGATAGTAGTTAATTCGCATTTAGGTTAGCAATCCATACATTCAAGCACAGTCTTGTTGCTATTCCAGAAAACAATGAGAAGTATAAAGTACCTGCTGCAGCAACCAAGAACCCTGGAGAGCATAGCGATGAAGAAAATCGGGGAGTGGATCGCGTCACTCGCGGAAAAGATCACCAATCTTTGACAACAGTTACACTGGAGCAGAGACATCCAACCGAAGCACAGGAGCTACTCTCTCGGCAGATAGACATCATTCGGAACCATATCGAATGTAGACTGCCAGGAAGATTTCACGATGAAGCAATGACTGAACTAATAAGAGTTCTAAGTCCTCTTCTACGTAGCATGTGGTATACTCGAAGATTTTTACTCGGACGAATGGTAGAGACACTATTTACTAGGAATATTACTTCTTTTATATGCGATGATTATGTGTGGGAGAACTTCGAAAACTCGTTTTATTCCAAATTTCATCGTATCCCTGGACTTACTCATTTAAGTTTCTATAATCATTGCACAAATGATGTATTAAAATTTGTGGAAAATAATTTTCAATTGATTGATACATTAGATATATCTGGTGAAATAAACGATGACGGCATTGACATATTGATCAGATTGAAGAATTTAAGAAGTGTTAAGCTTCCCGTTTGTGAAGTGACAGAAAAACACATCGAGATAATTCTTACGTCTTGTCCAAATATCGAACACATTTTCACTGGATTCGAAATCGGATGCGCTATTGAAAACATTGTAAATCTGGGAAACTATGAAGAAAGACGTTTTAATTTGAAATTTTACCAAAATAGACATGCTGCAACATTTGAAACACAACAGTTATTAGTTAAAATGTGCGCTCTAATTGAAAAAGTGAAACTTATAACGTACCTTAACGATGAAAATATAAATCTAAATAATTATGTAAACACATTACAAAATTTGCAAAATTTACGTGATTTAGAGTTAAATAATACTGAATTTTATGAATTTGACCTAAAAGAACTGTTAGAAGTGAGAAGAAATAATTTGGCGAACCTAAGTTTTCGGCAAATTTTTGATTTAGATTTAAAGCATATTTGTCTGATGTGTCCAAATTTGCAAAGTTTGAATCTTGAAAAATGCAAATTCATGGATCCAGGAGACGATAACTACGAAATTTCATGCAAAGAGATATCACCACTATTACATTTGAAGAAGATATCACTTATTGGCAGTTACTGTTATAACTACTCGCGAACGGATGAAACTGTATTTTTTCTTCTTTCTATTTGTCCGAATTTCGAATACATTAATATCAATAAATACTCTGTACCTAATATAGATAGATTTATTCTAGAAGTTCTTGAGAAAAATACTACAAAACTGATGTATTTGAGAGAATTGAGTATTTGCGGTAAATGTTTCTCTATGGCAGTGATAGATCAGATCATCCAGAACTGTGTAAACCATCCAGAAATAATGAAAAATATAAATTGAAACTGAAAAAACTTTATCCACGTTACAAATACAGGAATGTATATAGTAAAAATAATAATGATATAAAAATAAGGAATCGGGAAATGTAATGAAAATGAAATGAAAAAAGTTTATTCGACATTACAGATAAAATAGAACGAAGAATAGCTAACATAGAAAAAAAGGTCGAAAAGGGCTCACCACCCACTTCTCCTATTATTTGCTAATTTGCTGGGCTATGTCGGAACTTTTACACTTCTTGTTGGTACTTTTTCAGATTTATTTAGTGACTGTTTCAAATTTTTTGACAATATACTTATGCAGTGTATATGTGTATAATTGCATAATTGTGGGTGTATAATATGTACCAACATAATTAATTTGTTATAAGCTGCAAATTGTTTCCACTAATATGTACCTGCTTAAGCGTAAGGTTCAAGGTTCAAGGGTGCCTGCTATGAATAATACCAGCATCTCGTACCTCTTGGATTCTAGACTGCGAGTACTTGTATATTATACAATAGATGATATATGTACTTTGTTACTGATTGTAACCAAGCGGGCATGCCATTTTCATATTGCATTCAATTCATTTACTATATTCATAAGTCTTGTTTTGTATATTACCACAATTTTAAGTTGAAGTTGCACCTTGCACTGTTTGTGTGGAAAATATTAGCAATGTGCATTAATATTGTTGAAGTTTCATTAGTGCATCCTTGTAATAAATTATTTCCAATCTTTCTTGAACAACATCTGAAACATAAATTATAGCTTGAGTAGGTGATCAAAAATTTCTTTAGATAATCAGGAGGTATAATATCGATTTAAAAGATTAGGGAAGCAGTGGAAGAGGTTACCTTTACTTCTTCAAGTTGTATCCTTTGTATTTCAAGCTTTATTAAAGCTTAATGTAAAACTGGCGACATCCTTGTGGTATAAAATTATCGTTTCGAACAAGGAAACTTTTATGTATGTAATGTTGTTGGTAGAGGGTTCTATCGCCTTACTTTATAAAATATTCACCACAGCAACTTTATTCGAGTATAAAAGTTCAATTAAACGTGGTTAATGGTTTATTTTACTCACAATAAACTAAAAATTCTCATCAATAAAATAACAAAGAGAATGTAAAATAATTCCACGGAGCGAAGATACGTAACCAAACGTAAACAGGTATATTTTTTACATTTTTTGGCACCCGTGTTTAGGTTATTTGCCATTAATGCAGGATTACAAAAGTTGATAATTTAAATTTTTGAGCCATGCAATGTTAGTAAATAACTGCTACGAGTATATTGCAAATAAAGGATCATTAAACTGTGTTTTCACTTATATATTCACCTAAATCTTCATTATTACGATATTATTAAAATCCGGTAAAACCGATCCAGATCAGAGTCGCGTGGGGCATACCTTTAAAATCTCACTAAGCGAACCTTGGTCACTTCACTTCACCCAAAGGTCACTTGATACGGAAAACAATCGGAATACGAATTTAGGTAAAATCGAGATCTTGATCGAGGCGTGGGGGAAGTGAGGTGAAATAAACTCACTTAGTGAAGCGTAATACGAGAATCGCACGGCAGGTGGCATCGGTCGCTCGCACGTATTGGACGTTTAGGCATGGATTGCATGAGATTAACGGAATATTGTTTCATAATAGTCAGGTTGTTATTCCGAACGTTTTACGCAAAGAAATGTTAAATCGGATTCATGAAGGGCATTTACGAATTGAAAATTGCAAAAAGCGTGCTTGTGAGGCCATCTTTTAGCCCGGTATGGGGGCTCAAATCGAGGAGTGCGTGCAGCGCTGTGACATGTGCCAGCGGCACCGCGCCGCGCCGCCGCGCGAACCGCTCGCGCCGCATCCGACGCCGCAGCTGCCGTGGGACACGCTAGCGGCTGATATCTTTGAACTAAATAAGCTTTAATACTTATTGGTAGTCGATTACTACTCCAAATTCGTGGAAGTTGTTTATTTACAGAATATGAAGAGTGACACGGTCATTGCAATTAATGCAATCCTAATCCTAAAGGTTGCATAAAATCCTAAGTACATGTTTTATTTAAAAAAAAATATCCACTTTCCAATGTTAATTAAAATCTTTTGTTTAGTCTTCTGACATAAGTTTATATAAGTTAATGTTCTAGCTTGCAAACGTACCTATTGTATTTTTTGTTACCTCTAGGATTTAATTTACACTAGAGATGTATACAATCTGTGAATACTTTGAAATTGAATAAAGACCTTTTAAAAACAAACAAACAACGGTCATTGCTAAAATGAAAGGAATGTTATCCCTGTTCGGAATACCACGAAAAGTCGTTACAGATAATGCAAAACTGTTTGATTCCTTTTTTTTTTTTTTTTCTTATTTCGTTATTTCGATTCCACGGAGTTCTCTAATTTTGCAAAAAAATGGGAATTTAAACAGAAACAAAACATTTTTTTACAGTTCCCCGTTGTATCCGCGTTCAAATGGACTAGCTAGCCGAACGGAACGTTCAGACAGTTAAGCGCTTACTGAAAAAATCGACCGAAGATAAAACGGAATGGCAATTAGCACTGCTTAATTTCAGAAATACTCCAGTCACAGGAGAAAAATATTCAACGGCTCAAATGTTAATGGGTAGGTCGCTTAACACCAGGCTACCGGTAGCGCCGCAATCATTAATACCTAAAACAATAAAACCAGGTTCGCGAAGCGCGGCGCAGCAGAATAGGTAAGATAAAGCGGCACTACGACAGAGGCACGCGGCCTCAGTGTCCGCTGGCGCCAGGGGACCAAGTCAGGGTTAAATACGGCAAAGTGTGGAATAGAGCCGTGATCGTTGATAAAGCTGAAGGTGATTGATCATACTGGGTGAAAATGGACAACGGAGGTACCTACTTATCGTCGTAATAGGTCTCAGATTTTAAAACCTAAAATAAAAACCAACGTGCCTAATCGTGCCTTATCGGGTAGCTACGACTGCATACCAGATGGTAATAATGAACCACAGAACACCACGTCGGTAGGCGAGTCATCATCTAGGCATAGGCCGCAACTACAAATTGTTATTCCAACAACACAAGATGTAATAGCCACGGGTGCGGCTGAGTCCGCAACGCCTAGCCCTAAAGTAATACGCAGCGGCCGAGAGATTAGACCTCCTTTTAGGTTCGAATGTTAATGACCTTTTCGGCCCAAATGTCTCACTTGCAATTTGTAATTGAATACCAGCGACCTTCAAGATAGACGCCTAATCGTACTAAATGAAATGTCGCCGACTAATATCAACCAATCCATATAGTATCAACCAATACAATAACTAGTCTTCATTAGACTGGCGTTGCGGTCGCATCTCGAAGCAAAGATGTAAATATGGTGAACTTCGTCATTCCATCTTGCCGAAATTACTCGGTTTCAAAAGAAATAACGAAAGGCATGGTCACATACCACCGGTAAGTAATAAATATCTTTCTATGTGATTTACAAGCAAAAGCAAAATGTTGAAAATGAAATCATTTGACAATGTAAACAGAGTGGAAAATTTCTCTATGGTCAGTTAGAAATGTCGGATAATGTCAGTATGAGATCGAATATTGACTCGTCAAATCGATTAACTTTAAGGTCAAAATTGATTCCATAAATGATCCATCAAAAATATCGTCTGCCCTTTGGCGCAGTGTTTATGTTTGGAGTCGGCCTGTTCGAGCAGCAATTTTCACCAAGAATGTGTGACATAGTGTCTTACAGTGTTAATATTGTGCTTAATATGTGGTGCGCCGGAAAGTGAAAGCGCTTAATTTCCCCGCGTATAGATTTTCCGTTGCATTTCTATAAGCAGCGCCATCTATTAGCACCACGGCAAACTACGATTAGAAGTACACTGCAATAATCAATGATCGACGCTATTAACAGCAACCATCCCAGGACCGGCTGCCGCATACATTAACATGCTGTTTCATCGAAACTCGAAGCAACATCACTAGATGGCGTTAGCAGTTCTCAGCAGGCGTCTCCAAATGAAAATTGATTGTCCATTATTCGAACCCTCGATTTGAGTCCGCCATTTTATTAAACCATTGACTACCTTGTAATTAGCTTCTTTTGATTTATTGACATGAATTCTATGATATTATAGATAATAATTGGAATATTATTATTTTTCTAATTTAAGTAGGTATCTAATAATCTTTAATTTAATTATTTGATTGCTCAAAATTGGTTTATTCTATTAATTTGGTAGACATTCCAACAATGTTTTAGGTATTTTCAGATACTAGGTAATGAATAACAAGGTGTTTTATTTAATTTAAGTGGTTTATTTAATTCACTCGGTTACTTATTACAGGTAACTGGTAGGTACATTGTTATTGTATCTTTGTGGCCGATTGAAGTCATTGAACTTTACTGTTTTTAATTATTTTATATCATTTTCATCTTATTTTATTTATTAACTAATTGTATGAATTATTTGATTTGATGTGTTAAGTAGATCTTAGGTACATTTTTATAGTATCTCTGCATTTGATATACCTAATTGATTTGTTATTTATCCATAAAATTAAAATATTTGAATTCATAATGAGTTCTTCGCCCAAGGTACTAAGTTGTCCCCATTGCCCAGGGTCTACGCGCAGGTTTACCTCACATGGGCTTAAGGTTCATGTTGGTCGCATGCATAAAGATGTAACCCGGCCAGTTGTCGATTCGCAGACCTCATCTTCCGTCGGAAGCTCTCAGCTGACTGAATGTGCTTCACCGCTCCCGTGCAACCTGGATAGGCTTGTCACCTTGAAGGAAAACGTACCAGTACTGAAACACATTCCTAAGGGTGCACGGAATCAGGCGGCTGGAAGATTGTGCGACATCATTGAAAAGTGTGTAGACTGCAATAGCGCGGAGGACTGGTGGTTGCTACTCTCTTTTGCTTACAGTGCGCTGAGGGTACCATCGAAATCTTTGCCCGGTAATATGACTGCTAAGGTAAAGGCGAATATCGTGTGCTCTGAGTGTTTTCAGTTTGACAGTGGGGATGATGATCTGCCATCGAGCTTTCGGTCTCCTTCTATTCGGAAATCGATAGAATCAAAGGTGTTTGACGGTGATTTGAAAGGAGCGGTTCGATTACTAATGTCGAGCGACTCGTTTGCGCGGCGCGGTCCGGACACGCTGGCCGCTTTAAAATGCAAACATCCTAGCCCGACGCGTCCGCTTGGCTCGCTACCGGTGTCGGACGCCTCGCTTGTCCCTTTATCCGTTGCGGTAGAAGATGTGAGTCTTGCGCTTGGCTCTTTTTATAGCGGGTCAGCAGCCGGTTTGGACGGGATTCGTCCGGGGCACTTGAAGGAACTTACCTCTGCTTCGGCAGGCGAGAATGGACTGCGACTAATGGAGTGCCTAACCAAATTATCAAATTTCTTGCTGAGTGGTCAAGTCAATTCAGAAGTGCGCCCTTATTTGTATGGCGCTAGTCTGTGTGCCTTAGCTAAGAAGGATGGTGGAATTAGGCCGATCGCTGTCGGTAGTACTTTTCGACGTTTGGCGGCCAAGTTGGCGTGTCGCGCGGTCAGGGAGGAGATGTCCGAGTATCTGCGGCCTCATCAGTTGGGTTTTGGGACGCGCCAGGGTTGCGAGGCGACTATACATGCCACTCGTGCCTTCGTGATGGATCCAGCCAACTCAGAGTGTGTTGTTCTGAAACTTGATATTTGTAACGCGTTCAATACTTTGGAGAGGGACGTTCTTTTGAGTGAGGCCAAGGATAAAATACCGTCGCTATATCCATTTCTTCATCAAATCTATCACCTTCCCTCTAATCTCTACTATAACAATAGCCTAATTCTTTCACAAGTTGGGGCCCATCAAGGAGATCCTTTGGGACCTCTGGTCTATTGTTTGGCGGTCCATAAGATCATTCGAGAGCTGAATTTACCTTTAAATCTGTGGTACTTGGATGATGGCACCATTGGTGGTAAACCAGAAGAAGTTGCCCAAGGTCTCCGGTTCCTAATTCCGCGGCTCAAAGAAGTCGGTTTGGAAGTAAATTCGGCTAAATGCGAAATCTTTTTCTGTGGGTCTGAAGCTCGTACACATTTTCTGCTTTTCGAAAATATCTTACCTGGCCTCAGGGAACTTACAACTGTCACTTTTACCCTGTTGGGTACGCCCATTTTCGTGGATGCGCTTCCCGAGGCCATCATGTCTCGCAAACAGCTTCTCCTTGCCGCTCAGGAACGCTTAAAAAATCTCTCCTCGCATGTTGCAGTAACGTTGTTGCGTATGTGTTTTGGTCTGCCCAAAATAACATACTTATTAAGGACTGCACCTACCTGGCTTTGCCCGGACGACATCTCTTCTTTCGACGGTGCATTAAAGGCGTCTCTTGAGTCCATTCTTAACGTCTCCCTTAACGAGTCGCAGTGGACCCAGGCGACGTTACCGATACTGCATGGGGGTCTTGGAGTGCGCCGTGCGCATGATATTGGACTGCCGGCCTTCTTGGCGTCGGCGCATGGGGTTGAGGGTCTGGTTGCTATCATCCTTGGTTTAAATGGTGACAGGCCTTGTATACCTTTTGTGTCTGATGCGATGACGGCCTGGACTGGTCTCGGCATGGATATTCCGAATGCTGAAGCTTTTCGGGCTCAGGGGTCATGGGATGACGTCGGTGCTAAAAAGGCTCTCTCACAAATGCTGGGATCCTTTACAGGGGCTGATTTGGCGAGGATCAGGGCTGTGTCGCAGTCAGAATCTGGGGCATGGTTGCACGCGCTACCTTCACCTCACATAGGTACGTTATTAGACGACGATTCTTTGCGTGTGGCAGTGGCTCTCCGTTTGGGCAGCAAAGTGTGTGAATCGCACAAATGCATCTGCGGTTCCATGGTAGAAGCTGATGGCCATCATGCTCTGAATTGTCGTCGTTGCACGGGTAGGTTTCCGCGACATCATGCCCTCAACGACATAGTTCGTAGAGCATTTATATCGGCCAATGTCCCCTGCGTGTTGGAACCACCGGGTCTTAGTAGATCCGATGGTAAAAGACCAGACGGCTTGACGTTGGTGCCGTGGAAAAACGGCAAGTGCTTAGTGTGGGACGCTACTTGCGTTAGCACTGTTGCCGCCACGCACCTGGGTCGTACCGTCCATACCCCGGCAGCTGCGGCGGAGGAGGCTGCGGGTAGAAAGCGGGTGAAGTATGCGGCAATGGAACCGCTCTATGACTTTGTGCCCATCGCGGTTGAGACCATGGGCAGTTGGGGGGCCGAGGCTAAGGCTTTGGTTCGTGAAATTGGGCGGAGGATAAGGGACAGAGGAGGTGACTCCCGCTCTGGGTGGTTCTTGGTGCAAAGGATGTCTATCGCTATTCAGCGTGGCAATGCTGCTAGCATTATGGGCACCTTTTCACCGGGAACCATGAGGGGTGGGTTAATTGACTTGAATTTGTAAGTTTCGTTCTTATTTGCATTTATTTTTTAAATTGACATGTACCTAGTAATAAATTTGACAAATTTTGTAATTTATTGTAATTAAAATATTATTTAATTATCCATCAAATGTATATATATATATACATATTTTATAAAATATATACACCTACATACATGGACGATTTAAACGAATGCTATTTGTTACTGGTGTGTCTTAATTGCGTGAGCAGAATGAAATTATGTATATAAAATACTTATCCTCAATTAAAAAAAATCTCCTTTCATAAACTTATGTACCTACCTACGTAGTCCTACATAATTACGTAAAATGTTACCTAAAGACAGTTTTTGTCTTATTTTATTTTGTTCAATCATAAAATTATCATTGTTTTAAATTAACATTAATTGTAAGGCAGTTACTGATATATGTATTTAAGTGCATGAATAGCTTCAAATGTGGGGAAGATATTAGAGTTAGTATATATGTATGTTCTTTATTAGATTAAAACTTTATCTCAAAAGGAGGGAGATGTTGTATGTAGATAGTTTTAGGTTTATATTTAATTAATGTATTATGTGGGTACTTAGAAATAAATCAGTTGTCTTTTAACCGAGCACACGGCTGTTTGATTTAGATGTTTCCCGGATACTACATGTACTATAACAGAATACGGCTAAAACTCACGTTATAATTATACGGTCGATCCGCAAGGATACCGACCAGTTCCGGTCACGCTGTCTACTGGCGCGCGCGCCAGTCGACGGGGGTGCGCGTATTTCCTGAGGATGGAGTTCTAAATACTCCGAAACTGGTCGGTTTCCTTGCGGATCGACCGTATAATTATAACGTGGGTTTTAGCTGTATTCTGTTATAGTTATGATGAATACTCACGGTACTACAGGTACCATAGTAAAAGTTAGTCAAACAATGAGTATAATAGCATCCTAAAACATGTCTGTCGTCTAGATAAACACATGTGTTTCTCAAATTAAAATATACCTTGTACTTGTGTGCCATTTTTTCATATGCCTGGAGTCAGACAACGTCTGGAAGTCCTACAAGTGTCTCGATCAATTTTGATTGAGTAAACGGTTTTGGGCGAGATTATCATATCTCTCGGGAAAAATGAGTTCAGAATAATCGAAATTAAACTTCTAGTGACTTAATGAAACGTGTCGAATACATGTACCGGCCTTAATTAATAGTGCGCTACTGAACGTAGGCCTACCCGCGCAGGGTAATTAGGCCATATCCATCACGCCGGCCGACCGTGGGTTGCTGAATCTACATACGACATTGATCTACGGACGTACCGATACACCATACAGGTTGCCTCAATGTTTTCCATCAATGAAAAGCCAGTAGTGTGAAACTCCTTACATTGGTACTCATACAATTATTATTATTATTGAATTAAATTCAGCAATTTATCATCCAAAAATTCACGTACTTCGTAATAAGCTTTAGGTACAAGTAAATTAAATAAGCAAATACTGGGACAGTGCTGTTTTCGTCCAGTGTGTGTTGCCAGTGATGACTGATGGCACAGAAACGTGGTCTCTCACTATGGACCTTATAAGTAAGCTCCAAGTAGCCTAACGAGCTATGGAGAGGGCTATGCTCAGAGTCTCTCTGCGAGATTGAATCAGGAATGAGAAGATCCGTTATCAAAGTTACCGACATAGCCCAACGGATTGGCAAGTTGAAATGGTAATGGGCAGGACACATAGCGCGGAGGGCTGATGACCGATGGGGGTCGTAAAGTTCTCGAGTGGAGGCCACGTACCGGCGAGCGCAGCGTAGGACGTCCACCCATAAGGTGGACAGATGACCTCATTAGGACCGCAGGATCGCGCTGGATGCAAGCCGCTTCCAACAGGTCTTATTGGAGATCCATAGGGGAGGCCTATGTCCAGCAGTGGACTTCTTATGGCTGATGGATGGATGGAGACAATGCAGTCCGATCCGTGGGCTATTATGATTTTAGCAAAATACTTAGACAATTCAGGCTAAACCGTAGGCATTATCCTTGCAAGTAATACGACGTAGGCCCAATTATTAAGGCGCCATCGTAAATTTAATAGCAACGCATAAAGTGTTCTCTCTAATGAATGCAATTGAAAAGAAAATGAAACAGAAATAATTATGCTAATTAGCTATTATAATTACGATGGCGCCTTCATAATTGGGCATTCTATTTATTTATTCAAAAACTTGAAACAATAGTGACTACATTAAATATTATCTAAAAAACAAGATTTGGTTTGTCTTGACAATAGGTTCTCATCATTACATAATTTAACACAATCTCGTAACTTAAGTTTCTATTAAATTTTAAAATTTCTGAACAAATCTATTAAGAAAAAAGACTAAATACACTGTCTGGCATTAATAATATATAATTATGCTACGCCTTATTAGACAGGGCGAATATGTACACCTACTGAATTAGCAATAACAATAGGTATTAGTATAATATGCTAAGCACTGATTGTATTCACATGTACGTATATCTTGCATAAATAAATAAACTAAACTATAATAAAATATAAGTGCGGTGCGCGCGTTCACTCATAAAATAGCTGTGGTAGATCGTAGGTACAAAACCTAATGCGGACTTAACCACGAGCTATTATTATTTTAAGTAAGTGCCAAGACAACGCGACAACGCAGGCCAGACCGTGGGCTATTATTATTGCAAGTAATACAATAACGCAGGTTAACGGCAGGCTATTATAATTTTAAGGAACGTGGGTCAGACCGCGAACTATTAGATATTATTAAAAGCAAGTGCCAAAATAACGCGGGTCGAATCGCTGGCTATTATTTTAAGCAAGTAAGTACTAAAACAACTCGGGCTAAATGGCAGACTATTATAATTTTAAGCAAGTATTAAGACAACGCGGGCCAAACCGCGGACTATTAGCAGTGCCGGATTAACAACGTAGCAAGAGTAGCAAATGCTACAGGCCCCGCGCCTTAGGGGGCCCCGCGCTCCAACGGCGTAGAGCCAAGCTTCTAACTCTACAAGGCCTAACTCTGCAAGCCTTTACTCCTCAAACTCTACACCTTAGTCAATATAATATATGGCTTGGTTGTTTCGTTACTACAAGAACTATTTGTATAACAGTGAAATAATAAGCAGTAAATAAATCCACGCAATCTTACGCCCACGTGAATTAAGTAAAACAGCCAAGGCGCGAAGTATAAGCTATATAAGCTATAGTATATAAGCTTGAAGAATTTAAGGGGTTGGCTCAGTCTGGATCAGTTTTAAAATTTTCTGTTATTTGTGTACCAATACTAGCCTGCATACCACATTTCAGCTTTCTAGAACTTCAGTAAACGCTCAAAAGTTGCCTTTCTAACGGTGGGTCATAGGACCATGTCGGTCTTTTGCCTGGCGATGGTTTTATGGCTGGCAACTTCATAGATACATAAGAACATAAGAATTTTTTACCCTACTGCTCTCGCATATAAAAAAAATGGCGTTTGCTGCGTTTGCGTCTAATAGCAGTACACTGCTCTTATATTCTAATATCTATTTTAAAGGTACTGAAAATACCGTATAACATTCTCTGCTTTGACCATACCTTTTGAAATTATTGTAAAAACTGACAAGTTTTAGCGCTTTGTACCTACATACATGCATTGTATAAATAAATGTTATTGTTTTAGTGCTATGTCTTTTTAGTCCTTTGCTCTTTCTCCATTTTGAAGTTACTGAAAATATAAACCGAATATTTTTCCTACTCGTCGCACTTGCACTATAGTGAACCGCTCTTCTCATACTTCTTTTGAAATTATTGTTAAAACTGTCAATGTTTTGCGCTCTGTATACACGCGCATTTATAGCAGTATAGTGCTCTCCTTTCCACTATTATCAGTTTTGAAGTTACTGAAAAAATCAACTAAAATTTGTTTTCGCTCGCTACGCTAACGATTAATAGCGCTGCGGTAGGCTGCTTCTCTCATAGGTACATCTTTTGAAATCACTGAAAAAGTGACAAATGGTCGAAATAGGTTCGCTCAAGCATATTTGCAGAGCAGTACTGTGCTTTGCGCATATCTGATTTGCCCGTGTGTAAAAAAAAAATCTCTGAAAAAAGGTGAAATGTTTCCTGCTCGATTCACTCGCACAAGACAATAAATTGGTCTGCTTTTCTCATCTGTATTTTAAAATTACTAAAATATCTAAAAAAATCTTCGCGCACGCTGCGTTCGCGCATAATAGCGGTTGTACAGTCTTGTTTACTCGTGCTTCTTTTGAAATTTCTGAAAAACTAACAAATTTTCGTGGTCGCTCTGCTCGCGCTCTCTCGGAATTACCTATTTGTTTCTTTAAAATCTCGGATCTAAACAATTTATTGACAATATATAAAATAATGTTCGGTAGGGTCGCGTAATTTCCGTAACTGCAACTTGGTGACTCCTTGAATCAATGTCTGGATCCGCCCTTGACTGACAGTTGAAATGTTCGGCAGCCATTGCTATTACACATTAATTCGATCTCAGTCGTGCTTAGATGTTTCCCTCTTTGACTTAAACAATTTTTTTCTTGCTATCCTATAATTAAAGTAATTAGGTGAACCCCGCGGACTGTCAAATTTTTTGAATTTTAGTCTTAACCAAAGTAACATAAAAATAACAATTTAATTTACAATTAAAAAAAAAACTATTTAATGAAATATCATTTCAAGGATATTAGATGCATTTGAATGTTCAAATATGAATTAATTTTGACTTTATTACCCATCATTAATTATTCTCTAGCCGCCGCTGTAGGATTCCCTGTTCAAATTCAAATTATTTTATTGAGATAAAAACGAATACAATACATTTACATTTATCTCACAAAATTATAATTATACAATCAATAAATTAAAATCAGAGTACAATAAAACGATAAAATAAGAAAAAATAACAGAAAGTCAAGATATAAATCACTAGCTGCCCGTCCCGGCTTTGCCCGGGTATGATTGGCTATACATATACTTACCACGTAATGTAGGTATGCGCCACACACATGCTAGACATACCGGATGAACTATTATGATGAGTTAAAACCTACCCAAATCGAGAGAGTTTCCGTAGTCTTAAACTGTTCGAAGTTTATGAAAAAGAGATAGTAGGTATTGGCATATCTAAATAAAAGTGAGTTCGTATGTGTTGGGTGGCTGTACATAATATATAGCCCTGATTTCAGAAAATGACAATGATGAGAATGAAAGCGACGTTAAAATATTACAGACCCACAGTCTATACATTCTACCCATGTAAGTTAGTTTCTTGATCTTGTCTTCACTCGAGAACTTTGAAAAACATTGGACAACAGTTCTACTTCTACGAATTGTGTGCCCTACCTAAGGCCTCTTCACCTTGCTAACCCAAAGAGCTGTGATGGAAGGAATCGAAGCGCTGGCATCCAACGTGTTCCGGACGTCACGACCAGATCTTAGATTCACGTGAAGACCTTCGCTACACTTGCCAATACATTGTCTACATTCGAGAACTTTAAGGTCGACAATTCGTTTCACATACTATGTGTAGGGGCGTAGCTTCCGCAGTATCAGCCGTGTCAATAATACGGGGCTCCCGGGCTACAGGGGCCTTAACGTGTGTAAGCAAAACCTAGTAAAATGTTATCCACAATGTCACTTAATCTCGTGCTTCCCAAAAAAAATCATCTCTTTTTTTCCCGGGTTAAGCATTCTTCCAAGTTCCAAAAGTTGTCCTAAGAGGCAGAAATTTTATAACAACTGAAATCGTCTTCAGCTAGACTTACTTAGCTGATATAGGTAATTATATTCTATTCATTATCAATTATCAATTTCCTGAAAAAAGGCAAGAAAAGTGTATATTTCATTTGATTTGAATTGTTTTGCTAGCTCAATTTCTAGAAGGAAGTGACAACTCATAAATAACCGCCTTACCATTAAAGTTTTACGCATGCTTTAGACAATGTTTAACAGTATAAATTGTACGGCTAAACAGTGTTTAAGGCGTGTTTAAATCTTTTGCGGTAAGGCGGTATATATTTATTTCAATTTAATGCAAGCATATTTGTTTCTTTTGTGAGAAATGAGTGATTTGGGCTCCCCAACTATGTTTGATTCAGGGCTCCTCCAAGGCACGCTACGCCACTGCATACCTATTTACTACCAATAAAACATAAATCGACACACTAATGGCGGAGATATATAACTGTGGTGGTCTAGTGGTAGTAACGCCTGTCCTACAATCGTGAGGTGGTGGGTTCAAATCCCGATCCTGTATCAATGAGTTTCTTTGGAACTTATGTACGGAATTTCAAATCATTGGCTTTTCGGCGAAGGAAAATATTATGTGGCAATCTGCACCAACCCACACTGGGCCCTGGCAATTGTGGTGGATATGGCCCATGCACCCTTCTCAATTCTCAATGACCCGTTTCCTCGAATCTAAACGTTATGTCACCTAATAAGTGCCTGTAACCGAGCACTCTGGCATCGCGCGGCGTTGTAGTCGGCTTGGAATCGCCTTACGACTAACTAAAAAGCCTGCCCACTACGTAGCTTGGGCAGGATTTTGGCTCGGACACTTTTTTTCACGATTGTGACTCTATAGATATTTGCTCGAAGTGAATTTTGTATTATGTACATTGTACAAAGTACATGAATTGCCAAGCGGGGTGAGCGGCGAAACGGAACTTTTATAATACTTACATTTTTGAACTCGTGATATCTTTGTAATAAAATGTCTGAATTAAATAATTTAAAAAGTTGCATAAAGCTATTGAAACAGTCTTGAATATGAAATAATTTATTTTGATAAGGATTGATACCAAGATACAAATTAAGATCCTTTTCCTGCGACGGTATTTCAATTAATTTTTAAGAATAAAAGAACAGTTATTACGGCTTAACTATAATAGTTAGATATATGCTGTCGCGACATTTTTTGTAAATTATGGTGTGTTCTATAAAGTGGTAGTACATTATTTTATTCCATCATCAATAGTTTTCGCAGCGCACGCGATGTAAAGAATAGTTTAGGCATTTTTTTACACCTTGGGTAACATTATTATAGTTTTAATAGGGATCCTTATTTTTTTCTTGCAATTAAAATAGCCTATGTTACTCAGTGATAATGTAGCTTTCTAATGAAAAAAGAATTATTAAAATCGGTCTAGTACTTTTTGAGTTCATTCATTACATACAAAAATACAAATCTTTCCTCTGTATAATATTAGTGTAGATTAGTGTAGATAATGTCAAAGTATTAAAAAATACTCGTATAAGTAAATTATTGTCATGTTATTCCAAATGTCAAATTATGAGTCATGCAGCTCTAAAATGTCAATAGTGCTGTTTGCACGATTACTATTGTCCAATTGGTCAATTAGATTTTCACAATATGTCCTAAAAATTGTTATTACAGTTTTCCAGTTGTCAAAAATAATATCAAAATCAGTATTGGCGGCCAGGAGCGCATTGAAATGTTTGCGAGCGCGTACCAAGGGTGACATAGAGCGAGCCATGGTGCGACCTGTGTCGCGGTGGCTAGTTCCTTTCCAATCGGTTCAAAAGTGCTATGTTAAATGTTTACAAAATATAATTGTTATGTATACATGCGTAATAAATATTGTGTACATATTCCAAGAATAAAAAAATAAAACGTTTAATCTAACTGCGTTAATTAGTTATATAAGAAAACATTAGTAGTATTAGTAATACATTTAGTAAATGTTTTTTAATTTTATTATTGTCATAATTTTTTCATCATCATTTCAGCCATAGGACGTCTACTTTATTATTGTAAGATTTCAAAAAACTCTCAAAGTAGTGATTAGTAGATATTATTAGTATTGAGGGTATTAATAAGGATTTTTTCTTACTAATTATATATTTAGTATATTATTATGTATAGTGTTTAGTATTTATGTACTGTTCTGTAGGGTGTTTTAGCTAATAATTCGCATAAGTTCTTCAGTTTTCAAATAATTTAAACTATTGAGATATGCTTTAATTTTGTTTTTACTAAAAAAAATTATACACTGTTATATGTCAGTTTTACTATTTATTCTTTTATATATAAAGCCACCACGGAAGCTGAAACTTCTTTGACCTATTTGAGTATTTCTTCGTGGTAGTAGCCAGTGTGGTTTGCGTCTAGGTCTGGAGCCCTCAGTTGATGTAACCTGTGTGGTGAGTGCAGTTTTATGAAACTGTAGTGCCGTAGCCATGATGTATATTTATCTAACTCTTTAAGTGTTTTGTTGTATCCTTATAAAACTTATCAGTTGGATATCTAAAAGTTTTATTATAAGCGATTTTTAATACAGCTCGTTGGGTTCTTTCAAGCTCAAGAAGATGACTAGAGCCAGCGGAACCACCAGATACTACACAATAGTTTAGTAAGGATAGGCACAGGGACGTGTAGACCATTGTAATCACTTTTTCATCGGCTAAGCTTCTGAGTCTTTTGAAGATAAAATATTCTGAGATCACATTTTTCATGCTTTCCTATAGTTTGGGTATTAAATGAAATGGTTTGCTGATAATAAAAATACAAGTAATATAACTAAAAAGTAAAAAATAAATTATATTATATTATTATTTGACAAAAAACTTTTATTTAATTGCTCTAAAAAGACGGAAACAAGATTTTCCTTTAAAATTTTAACTATCAACTGATAACCTCATTATACACAATTTATATGATCATAAAAGCTTGTCGCGCAATTGACTTGTGTAAATTAACTAGTACCTATTCAATTAAGTAACATAATCTGCTAAGTTTATTTTGTTTAATTAAGTACTTATAGATACTTACGCAAACCTCGCGACAAGCTTTTATTTGCTAACTTGCAATAATCTGTCTCATTCTGCTTCGAATGTACAGTCGTATCACACGCACGACATTTTTCCTCGTTGGTCCGGGGGCTCGGGATAAAGATATTTATGCCTGATATAGAGAGTCCACCTTCTTCGGCGTCAGCTTGCGTGAGCTTCGAATTTTTCACTACATATTTGTACATATCTTCAGGAACCCCGAAGTTTCGTAAATACTCTATCTCATGCTTGTTTAGAGATGAACCGTATTTGTCCTGATATTTGGAAGTCTCCGTGGTGTCTAAAATCCAGTTGGTGGATTCCATGGTTCTAAAATCTCGTCAAAGTTGTCTAAACTGTCATTCTCGCTCTTATCTAAACGCGAACCCAAGCCTGGTCTAGCGTTACCATATCCATCATATATGTCTTGATATTTGGAAGTCTCAGTGTTGTCTAAAATCCCGTTGCTCTCGTCGAAGTCCTCTAAACTGTCATTCTCGCTCTTGTCTAAACGCGAACCCAAGCCTGGTCTAGCGTTACCATATCCATCATATATGTCTTGATATTTGGAAGTCTCAGTGTTGTCTAAAATCCAGTTGAGTCTCTCGCCGAAGTCCTCTAAACTGTCATTCTCGCTCTTATCTAAACGCGAACCCAAGCCTGGTCTAGCGTTACCATATCCATCATATATGTCTTGATATTTGGAAGTCTCAGTGTTGTCTAAAATCCCGTTGCTCTCGTCGAAGTCCTCTAAACTGTCATTCTCGCTCTTGTCTAAACGCGAACCCAAGCCTGGTCTAGCGTTACCATATCCATCATATATGTCTTGATATTTGGAATTCTCAGTGTTGTCTAAAATCCAGTTGAGTCTCTCGCCGAAGTCCTCTAAACTGTCATTCTCGCTCTTATCTAAACGCGAACCCAAGCCTGGTCTAGCGTTACCATATCCATCATATATGTCTTGATATTTGGAAGTCTCAGTGTTGTCTAAAATCCCGTTGCTCTCGTCGAAGTCCTCTAAACTGTCATTCTCGCTCTTGTCTAAACGCGAACCCAAGCCTGGTCTAGCGTTACCATATCCATCATATATGTCTTGATATTTGGAAGTCTCAGTGTTGTCTAAAATCCAGTTGAGTCTCTCGCCGAAGTCCTCTAAACTGTCATTCTCGCTCTTATCTAAACGCGAACCCAAGCCTGGTCTAGCGTTACCATATCCATCATATATGTCTTGATATTTGGAAGTCTCAGTGTTGTCTAAAATCCCGTTGCTCTCGTCGAAGTCCTCTAAACTGTCATTCTCGCTCTTATCTAAACGCGAACCCAAGCCTGGTCTAGCGTTACCATATCCATCATATATGTCTTGATATTTGGAAGTCTCAGTGTTGTCTAAAATCCAGTTGAGTCTCTCGCCGAAGTCCTCTAAACTGTCATTCTCGCTCTTATCTAAACGCGAACCCAAGCCTGGTCTAGCGTTACCATATCCATCATATATGTCTTGATATTTGGAAGTCTCAGTGTTGTCTAAAATCCCGTTGTATCTCTCTTCGAAGTCCTCTAAACTGTCATTCTCGCTCTTGTCTAAACGCGAACCCAAGCCTGGTCTAGCGTTACCATATCCATCATATTTGTCTTGATATTTGGAAGTCTCAGTGGTGTCTAAAATCCCGTTGCTCTCGTCGAATTCCTCTAAACTGTCATTCTCGCTCTTGTCTAAACGCGAACCCAAGCCTGGTCTAGCGTTACCATATCCATCATATTTGTCTTGATATTTGGAAGTCAGTGGTGTCTAAAATCCCGTTGTATCTCTCGTCGAAGTCGTCTAAACTGTCATTCTCGCTCTTGCCTAAACGCGAACCCAAGCCTAGTCTAGCGCTACTATATCCATTTGAGTTGCAACTGAGTGACCCTGCGAAAAAAAGTTGTACGCATTATTATTATATACTACGGGACTAATCGCGCACTAATATTACGAGATAAATGAATACCTCCTCATCCCGACGTTTCGGCCGAGTTGGCTGAGTTGTGAGTGGTCTGGATGGAACATTTTGAAAAATCCGTAAATTTACAATCAGCTGCGATAAAAGTTTGGAAGAGGTATGTAGATGACGTATTCTGCGTAATGAAGGCAGAAAAAGAAGGGGTTGACCAGTTTGTGGATTATCTCAACTCTATTCATCCTAACATTAAGTTCACTTATGTGAGGACAACCGAGGACTCGATGCAGTAAAAACACCATTATTTCAACAACTCTTTGTAGATTTATTTCTTCCAATACATTGTTCCTTAAGCTTTAATCTAGACTTGTTCTTCGCTCCGAAGGCTCGATCAGAATGGTCCTCAAAACCTCGTGTGAGTTCCAGACCATGATTCTTAGTAAATGTATTTATTACTTTTACGACTTCCTCTGCAATAGCCAACCACAGCTCGTTTCCTGTTGCATTTACTTTTTAAAAGTCTGTGGTTGACTACCACCCTCGAACTATCGTGTCCGTTCAAAAACCGCACATTATTTAAAATATGCAATTTTTGCCCAAAACCCAACATTCGTCCATCTTGACAATGTGTGTGACCTCACACACGGCCCCAGTGGGAACCCAGCATTAGGCATCATGGTCAGTTACTCGACAGTTACTAGATTACTTAAGAATACAAATCTTATCTTAATAAAATCTCTTCGAACCCGAAAATAAATAATTTGGTAAAAGGATTTACATATACAACGGAACACATTCAACATACATCGCATTCTAAAAGATTCAAAACACTACAACTTTGCCATATAAGTATAGACTTCGAACTAATTACAATATACAAAGCAATTGAAAATGATAACTTCAAAAAAGGGTTTACTAATGCAACAACACTTCAACTCAGCAAAATAAGCATAGATTTCGAACGACTTAGTAAACATTAACTCTATTTCATTATTCATAAAATTAATTATTTTATACAAAGCAATTGAGAATGACATATCAAACTTTGCATTTATGCAACACTTACTGTCAATTTAAGTACTCGATATTACTATTCACAAAGTGAATTGCATCATACAAAAATATTGAAGGTTTGATAATGTCACACTACTATATCGAAGCACTACAATACGATATTCGACGCATTCAAGGCGTTGCATTAATGGCAAACAAAATTCTATGACATCGAAAGTAATCATGGATTAAAACTGCAAACATGTATTGTGCAATCGTACTATCTTATATTATGGCGTGAGCCATGTAATCAGATCTCGATCTTTTAGTTTGCCATTTTACAACAGTTAAAAATATTTTTTTCCACTATCATAACTATGATAAATTCAGGGACATCGTCGTCTTCGGTCGTATGTCGACATAAAAACTCGATACATCTGCTGTGTTGAACGAATATGAACAGCTTCGAATGACAAGGTTTGAAAACGGCCTGTGCCGCATAATCGAATCAACTATGACTATGGGTAGAATAGGCATTGTTCAAAAAATCTATAGCAACATTCTAAGACAGTTTAGACTCAGACTTTGTATTATGCTTCAAACTGCACTCAAAAATGTGGCAAACAAATGGGCAGCAACCATCTCGAAACTCGATGCTTGTTTTCTTTGTAGAAAAATATTCTTTAAATCAATGTTTTTTGTTTATATGGTTGGCCAATATATTACATATATTATTATTTTTTTTTTACTATGTCATTGTTATACGATCAGAATATCAATACATACTCGATTTTTTTTTTTATCTAAACTGTAGGCAACTTAATGAAGAATTAAAAGTTAAGTCATTTTAGAACACAATTCTAGCTAAGGTTTAGATACTGAGAGGAAACTATGAAAAGAACTAGGAAATCACAGAAAATGTTGCTTTCACTACATTACCCATTGTCACTAATTCATCGACTTCATCAATCGACTAATTTCGATGGGGTGCATCCACGACGGCCTGAATAATACGTCTGCGTTTAAACATCTCTTAACTTAACTCGAATCACCCTTTAGATATCTACTGAACATTTCGAAAAACGCAGCGTATATTTTCAGAATCGCTTCGATCGCGTCATGGTGCTCGACTCTTCACTTCGATCAACGGCCCGCGACAGTTGCGCCGCGAGATCGAATCGCGTTGTTCATGCTCACAGGATCGATCGCCTCGACCGCTTCACGGAGCTCGACTCTTCACTTCGATCAACGGCCCGCGACAGTTGCGCCGCGAGATCGAATCGCGTTGTTCATGCTCACAGGATCGATCGCCTCGACCGCTTCATGGAGCTCGACTCTTCACTTCGATCAACGGCCCGCGACAGCTGCGTCACGGGATCGAGTCGCGTTGCTGATCTGGAATTACAACCAAACAATTCTGTATACAGTGTCTATCAATCGATCGATCATGTATCAAAAACTACTACAAAATGTATCACAGTCGGCTAATGTGATCCCTGATATAGGAATCTTACTTCTTATTATTCAGCTAATCTCTACATCGATGATGCAGACGTCAGGTAAAATATCGCTGTTCCATCAATAATAGACCGACGGCGTAAATATCTTCCGACGACTAAGATAGCAATCTTCTGTCAACAATGCTCAACATAGGCACTTGGAGGCCAAATACGCGACCACGAAAAGCCACGAAAAGAACTCTTTTCGGCGTGTGAAAAAGTGACATTCTTTACCATAACTCTGTCTCGTTCTAACACGTCTAAAGAAATATTGCATGGCGCGCATCCTAGCCCGGCTGGACGAAAACGAATCGGTAGGAGGTGCACAACAAACTATTATTTTTAACAGACTTTACAAAAAAAATTATCTCAATCGTTCTTAGACTACTTAAAATGTCTATCTCAATAGTTTGCAAGGCTCTTTTGAAAGAATACATTCGAGATAATCCCATTGTCATCGGGTTATGATGAAATAATCCCAAAAACTGAGAATTTTCCTAATTATATTTTTACTTTTCAAAATGAGGTGTACTCGTAAAAACTACATAGGTATACTTTAATCTACCATCGTATTAAACAATCACAATATATATTGAAGTGATTGTTCCTAAGATATGTCCTATGGGTATGTCGACTTTAGCGATAGATGCCTGAAAAATTCAAATGAATAATATAACATTCAGATCTTAATACACGGACGTGTGTAACACGAACAGGCACTTCGAGTCTTAAGGACCTGCGATCGAGTCAAAGTAATAGAGGTAATTGCAACAAAACTGAAATTGTTTAGTTACCCGAGCGATCTTTTTTCAATTACCCACAGCTTCTTTAATAGATTGCTTACATTTTAGCTAAATACGAGAATAAATAATACTGCAACTATGTAGGTACTATTTGTTCATACGAATAAAATCACATCTCAAATACCTTCATCATAAAATAAATGCACATTATAGCGGGTAACTTCCTCATCTGTTTAGTAAACTTGAGCTGTTTACGGGACTAAATCGAGTATGTTGTAAGTTGGGTACGTCGTATCACTATAAATTTAAGTGCGGCAAAAGGGCAATTGCGGCTAGTCTTAATCGAACTAAGACGTAAGGAGCGTTTTCGAAGCTCCTTGCTTTCTTAAAGATGGGCGGTGTCTTGATTCAACAAAATTCAATGATGTGGCTGTGTAATAGATATATAATATATATCGACATTGTTACATCGTAGACATGAATGACGAGCTCGGAGAGTGTGTGTCACGACGTCTACGGCGTGTCAACCGGCTGTGTTGTAGTAAGTAGGTGACGGATGTCTTCTGGTCTTCTGTTGTATCAGGAACTACGAGACGCTGCTGGTGACGCCAACCTTAAGGAAAGTTTGTGCGTGTCCTTCCTTTCGTGCATCAGAGAATGTTTGAGCTTCTTCTTGTGCCTGCTTAGTACCTCAACGTTGTTAATTCGGTCACGCCAAGAGATCCTCAAGATACGGCGGTAGATCCACATTTCAAACGCCTCCAGCTTCTTTGTCAAATTTTGTGTGAAAGTCCATGTTTCTACGCCGTATAATAGCACCGAAAAGATGTAAAAACGTACTATGCGTAGTGTCAAGTCAAGACTCAGGTCTGTCACACAAAATTTTGTTCATCCCGAAGAAGGTTGAACGAGCCATTTCTATGCGAACCTTTATCTCCTGCGCATGATCCCCACTATTATTCATCCAACTTCCCAGATACTTGAACTTAGCGACCCGTTCCAATAATCCTGTCTCTATGTTTGAGCTTGTCGTAGCAAACTATCGACAAGCTTTGATGGGCTTCTTCAAGCGGTGGCTATCCAACAGCGGAGACGTTAAATGCATGTGGAAACGGCTCCGTGTGATCTTGTTGTATATCAATAGCTCGTAGGCTGCAGACAGTATCGAGACAGTATCTTGAGCGCCATCGATATAAACTCGACTAGTCTTGTAAACCATATAATGATTCGAATACTTTTTCAACAATAAGGTTTCAAAAAAAATATTTTCACCGAATAAAATTTAATGCATTAGTCGATTTGATCGGTGAAAACGGATCTATTTTCATCCTGGTGATTATTATTAAGTCAGCTGACCTTTATTTTAGTGTTGAACAAAGTTCTAAATCAGACAATCAGAATAATTCACAAATATATGGCTGGTGACTTATCGAGAAATAGCAAATCGATTTTCTTGGTAAGATACCAAGAAAAATCCTGTTTCCTATGTGTCGAAATATGGAAACATCGATCGATCCTTTACTATTCCCCTTATTTTTCCTGGTATTGAAATCTCTTTCAAGGCTCTGGGTATCAAAGCTCTCGACAAAAAGTACTCGATACTTTCGACAAAATAATACTAAACATACTTCATATCACGAATACTTACTACTGGAACAAACTTCGTACTCAGCTGGAAAACATCAGTCAACATCGAACAGCAGCTGAGTATTTTTGAGCAAAATGTCAATCGATTGTAATACAAGCAGTGAAGTACAAGGAAATCTGTTTCTACAACAGCTAGGGATCTGATGAACTGGCTCGAAAATATTTTTAATTCGATATTCTTAATTCTATTTCATTATACCTCTTCTCATTATAACTAACATGAGATTAGTACTCTTCTACTCTTTACAGTCGCACGACATCGAAACTTATACGAAAAATATAAAATCGATTCATTTTATTGATCAATCAAAACTGTTTTTATAGTCAAAAATCGAACATATCTAGCCTCGAATATTTAGCAGATCACCAATTCGATTCCAAATCGAACTCAATTTTAATACATTAAGTTTGCTCAAACGAAAACTGCGTTATACACAGTGTTGTCACGTTCTCGAAATTTGAAAATTCAAAATAATATTGTTATCAAAACAATGACGCCAACGTTTCCAAAGTTATTACAATCCGATGTCTAATGTCAGCTATTATATAACAAATAGTTATTATCGAAGCACTCGTGTAGCATCATTAGTCCTTCTTCGAAGCGAATAGTTAGTTCAGAACCTAACAATATATCGTAGCATATTTATGAATTATTAACATACGATTCTCATGTGGGTAAACTGTTCAAATTAAATATCTGTGGAGTTTTTAAATATTTTTTTTTCGTAGGATAGTTTTTGTTTACTTTTTAATTGTTTGCGGCTTATTTATTCAGTAAGCCTATAGTGATCAAGTCATGTAATAACGTACATGCTCAAAACTATTTACAATTCGAAAATCGAGGCGATTTGTCATATTATTTATTCAGTTACTGTGATCATGTGAATTTCAAGTTACGTAAAAGAGTTGCTCAAGTCAAGTTGCATACATACACATAAATATTTACAATTCGAATACGAGAATAAAGTCGATTTGTCAATTATATTTATTCAAGTACTGTGATCGTGCAAATTTCAAGTTAAGTAAAACATCTGCTTAAGAGTCGCTCAAGTCTAGTTGCAAAACCAGATTCGTAATTAATTGATCTTGTAGTATCATCCAATATTTTATAGATGTGACAACTTCGAGATTCGATTCGTAGTTCGAAATAGATATTTCATGTATGATCAACACAGAGCTATTACAAGAAGAAAGATAGCGCTGTTGTTGCCCGAGGCAATTCTCAACCGTAAAAACGTATGGACTATCACTAGTTGTCAACTGTCAATTATATGTATTAGAATTTGACACTATCGGGACAAAAACATAGCAACTAGCCACTGAATCGAGACACTTTTCTTGTCTGATTCCAACTCATGCCACACCAAATCAATGCATCGACCGACCACACCATCCCTCTGGTAATTCTGTGATGATCAATAACCATTTTTCACTAGACAAAAACTTGCACTTCGAGATACTAAAAGAGAAACTCGCTTTTCGCATAAAAATGGTTTCGCGGCGTGTGTGGTTTATAGAATCAAGTTTGCCTAGTGCGTTATAACATAGAAACGAATCGAAATCGAAGGTAGGATCAAAAGTGAAATTGCCGTTGATAGAGGTCATTTCACATCTCTTCTACCGAAATATTCACTGACTTAATCACCTTTACCTCATCGGCAAGATCGGTATGTTGGCAGTTGAATCGAGTTTAAATCGAAGTTCTGAAGTGAAATTACCCTTGTCGTGGTTATGTCACATCTCTTCTATCGAAATATTCTCAAACTTTAATCATTTAACACATCAGATCCAAACGATAGCAATATCGAATTCTCGATACTTTCAAAACCTAGTACGTTCTAGGCTGGCAAAATCAGAGTTCCTTCATCGACGTTTTAATCGAGAAAATATTGACCAATGTCCAGCAGCCGACGTCAACTTAACTACGTATCAGAATCAGCTTACGGTTCGAACCTAGATGTGGGATCTCGGGGTTTCGATAAGTCGAAATAGCACAAAGCTCATTCCTTCTCAGCTCAGCTCAAGGAATGTACAGGAACGAAATTATAAATACAAAATTACTGCTCTTATTCGAGAAGAAGGTAGGTAATATGGCCAGCCCTAACACAGGTCCGTCAAAGTAACAAAATTAGCAATTTCACGTCAACTTTCAAAATAATCTGCTACAGATATTTTCCTCTAATCTTAATGTTTTCTACTATGCATTTTTTTTTCATGTACCGCACGAATTCGTACTGTAAAGAGCTTCTTTCTACATGAGCTAGGGATTACGTGATTTATTACTCGTAGACTCGAAAAAGAAATACTAAATCGACAAAGAAAATGGAAAAGTAGGTACATGACCTTTCAAACTGTGGTTGCAGTCACGTGGCTCGATGTAGCTTCTGCCAGCTCAGGTCTCGGGCTTGTCGAACTGCTCGGGGTTCAAGGTTCTGGTTGCAGCCACGGCCAGCTCTGCACTCAGATATCGGGACTGGTCAGCCAGCTTCTCTGCTTCTCGAACCCGTGCACATTGTTCATGACATGTCAACAGAAAAAAAAATGTGTCATATATCTACTAACGACATTAATCGAAGCTATGATGTGGCATTGCACAATTGTATCATACCTAGCTAGGTAAGCCACATGATTCAAATCAATCATTTAATTCGGTAAAAGACTGTATATCAAAAAAAATCTGTTCCGATATATGTATTTGCATTACTATATGACAATTATGTTATTAGGGCTCGACGTCCTAAAGAAATCGAAAAGCGAATACATCGAAAACTATCAGTTGAAAAATTGGGCGTATACTTGCATTTTTTGAAGTAGGTTGCGATCCATCTTCTGACTTGTGAGGACAACCGAGGACTCGATGCAGTAAAAACACCATTATTTCAACAACTCTTTGTAGATTTATTTCTTCCAATACATTGTTCCTTAAGCTTTAATCTAGACTTGTTCTTCGCTCCGAAGGCTCGATCAGAATGGTCCTCAAAACCTCGTGTGAGTTCCAGACCATGATTCTTAGTAAATGTATTTATTACTTTTACGACTTCCTCTGCAATAGCCAACCACAGCTCGTTTCCTGTTGCATTTACTTTTTAAAAGTCTGTGGTTGACTACCACCCTCGAACTATCGTGTCCGTTCAAAAACCGCACATTATTTAAAATATGCAATTTTTGCCCAAAACCCAACACTTATGAGATGGAAGTGGAGAAAACTTTGCCATTCTTAGACGTCAAGGTGATGGTGAGGTCCGATGGCTCCTTGGCACACACAGTTTACAAGAAGCCCACGCACACAGACAGATACCTACAAGCAACTTCACACCATCACCCGCGCCATTTGCAGTCGGTCCAGCAGCGCTTTGGGCACCGACTGCAAATGGCGAAATGCAAATTTATGGATTTTTCAAAATGTTCCATCCAGACCACTCACAACTCGGCCAACTCGGCCGAAACGTCGGGATGAGGAGGTATTTATTTATCTCGTAACTTTAGTGTGCGATTAGTCCCGATTATATATTATTTAGATTATATAGTAAAAATGTGTTCAAATCGCGAAAGCTTAAAAACAAAAGTTGTACGTATTCAAAATCTGAAAGTTTAAGGGCCGCTTGCGTAACACGTGGCTTAAAATCATATTTAACTAAATACATTTAACTGGTTAAACGCTCTTAACGCTAAGCACATTTAGAGTGACCTTGCACAAGGCGCTCCAGATTCTGTTTAACTAAACTTTTTTAACACGTGCCCTAAACCGTCCCTCGCGTTCGGTTTCATGTATTGAATTGTATTTCCTGTCAAGCCACCGTCAAGCACGTCTAAGCGCGCATAGTTTTGACTAAAGATATGCGTGAAACGAATATCTGAACTTGTTCTCTTATTGGTTTGTGAATTGCTCTAGAGAGAGTAGAAGACCAATTACAATATAATACCACGTTCGTTTTTTCGGATTCTGTTCAGTTCTGTTGAGATTATTTTTGTAAATGAGTGAGAAGGTGAAAAATCTAATCGCGAGAAATCTTGCACCGACCGATACTAAATAAGATCAGTTATTATCTATAGAATGTATGAAACTGTATGTTATTTAATAATAAACATCATCGGGTCCAAGCCAACTGCTCAAATTAAACAGTGTGACCTACAAATGGCATGGGCATCATTTTTTCACATCACCGTTACACACTAGACAGACAATAGACATACATACAATACAATAAACCTTAGAATAATGAAAGACATGCAAAAAAACTTGTTACAAACAAAAATATTTAGTCATAAATGCACACTGTTCCCAAATGCGGCGAACAGCTGGTCATTCAAGATGGCGCTAAACGAATTTAACTTTGCTAAACAGCCATTTTGGAGCGTTTAAATTTGACAGTTCGGTAAATACGTTTAAGGGTTGATTTTTTGTTGTGCAAGACACTAAACGTGATTAACTCCTTAAATGTGTTTAGGAGAGCAGCTAAACGCATTTAGTGAACGTTATGCAAGCGGCCCTAAATAAATTATTGTATGGACTGATTTTTGATAACTTGTAATTTTGACATTTTAATTTTTGTTTCACCTTCAAGAGAAAATCTCTTATTAGGCTCAACGTCCTAGGGTATTAAGTTGGAAAGCTTAAATTTTACAAAAATGGGTACCTCTTCTTAAAATAGGATGTTGTAAAACAAACAATTTTTTTTCACTTCCGCCTACTGTACAATAACTGACGATATAACGACACAATAGGTACGTACCTACATAATTCATTTAATTACTGAACACTTTTTAAGTTTTAGTTGATCTCTGAAAGTGAAAAAGTGAAGAAAGTGGTACCTCTATATACCTACTTACTTACAGTCCGTTCACAGCTATTTTACCTGACATTAGTCGCTGTGTCTTTGTCTAACCTATGATGAGGTGTAATGACTACAGCGAGCAAGCGACAAAATGTCAGAAGCTAATTAGTCGGGCTCGAAGCATACTATTCTTCCATCCACCCATCATCCATAAGACATCCACTGCTGGACATAGGTAGGCCTCTCCTATATAATAACGGTTGGAAGCGGCCTGCATCCAATGCAATCTTGCGGTCTTAATCAAACCATTTCAGACCATAACATCTTAGAATCTTAGTACCTACACAAAATAATTTCACTCCAACTAACGAAAAAAATGAAAATGCGCCATCTTTACCAAAAAATCGCAGATACGAGTATATTCCAAAGAACTCATTGAAACGGCATAGGGATTTCAACCAAAGGATACCATTCTGAGTAGAATGGTCTCGACTCTCCTCCATGACACAACTGCTCGAAACTAGCTTATGGGAATATCTCTCACTGTCTTATTCATTTGGACTATTTTTTTTTTAGATTAAACGTAGGTGCCTGTCTATAAGGTATCTATAGAACTTCTCGTTTAAATGCTCACCATGCAAGCCGACAACTAGCACGCAGAGGACGAGGGTTGGTTTCGGCAACATGTTGGTGGTGCTGAAGCGACGTTCAGGTCAGGACTGTGGGGCACGGACCGTGGCCGCGGGCTTATGTAGTGGTAGTCCAGCCGGCCACAGCAGCGGGAGAACCAACTCTCGCGTTATCAGCAGAGCTTATCAAACGGGGATATACACACTAACAGTTATACATTGAAAAAACGTCATTAAAATACTACCAGGAAGTTTCCTGTAAAATATTTCATTAGATTTACGTCAGATGAAAGATATTGAATTTGTCCAGCCGACCTCAGCCCGCGGGGAAACCAACTCCCGCGATATCAGATTATCACACGGGACTATACATACGTAGTTATAAATAGGAAAATTGTCATAGAGATCATGCTACCAGGAAGTTTCCTCTAAAATCCGTCAATCGCCAACCTGTCATAATTTTTTCATTACATGTGCGTCAGACTCAGAGCAAATAAAAAAATCCAGAGGGAACGTCGTTGAACAGTCAAGTGAAGCCGGTTTTTTATACATGTGTGAGTGCGTCGCTGTTGCGCCGCCATAGTTTGACTGACAAGCCAAGGCGTAGTTCCATAGTTACCTAGATGTGTGTGTAATTGTCTGTACACGGCGAGGCGTAGTTTTGGTTGGCTTCACTTCTTTGTTCACAACATTCTCTCTTGATTTTTTTATTTGCTCTGAGGCGTCAGATGAAAGATATTGAATTTGTTCTCGAACAATCCCACTGAATTACTTAGATACCTAAGCACTATAAGCTACCTACATGGTAACCAAGTAGTCTTGTTTTGAGGCAGTCTACCCGTGACCACGGTCGATGCTATTAGGCCGAAACGTCGGGATGAGGAGGTATTTATATATCTCGTAATTTAAGTGCGCGATTAGTCCCGTTGTATATATATTAATAAAAATATATATAATAACAAGTAGCTATAGTCAGAAATCTGGGCGTATTTTTACAAGCTCAATTAAAAATGTAAGTATAATTTAAACGCTAGGAGATAGTGAAAAACGAAGTGAGGACGTACAAATCGAGTTCAATTTACAGATTTTAGTCATATCGTTATTGTGATTTTAATAAGATCAATTAACAAGAAGGAAATGAAGCCAAACCTCTCCTGGCCTCACGTTGTGCTAAGAGGAGGGGCTTCGGCAAATATCACGCGCGTCCCTCAGAACAATCACCAAAGCTACAAAGGCAGATAGCTATTATTCTGAGGCGTGTCCAGTCGCGAACTCGCGCACCGCGTGTTGTCCTTGTCTGGCGCTGTACACGGCAGTGCATCGGGCTGCCGCCGCTATGGGCGCATTCACAATGTGGCCGTGTTTCTGAACTAGCTAGAAGCTACAAACAGTGTGCAGTCCCGCTCTTCGTTTTACTTTCGAACAAAGTTTCGTATAAGTTCTTAGCCACAGAGATCCCAGATGACTAAAAGTCTATCCGCGAGTTCTCAAAACTGTTAAATACGTTCTACTTACTAACTATTTAACAAGAATAAATTCTTAACCCTAAAGGGTTAAGAATAAATTGTTAACCCTAAATGGTTAAGAATAAATTGTTAACCCTAAATGGTTAAGAATTTATATATTTATAAATTTTAGATATTTATTCTCAATTTAAGATAATTACATCACTTCCATGAGAACAAAACTGAATATAACGGGAAAATAGCTTTAAGTTTATTTTTAAATAGTGCCACTTCGCAATTTTTCACAATTGCGATGAACTACGAATGAAAGTAGCAACATTCCTGGGGTAACGCTTGTAGCAAACGCTGCTGATTGGTTCCAAGGAGGTTCCAAGTGACATCGCATGATCGGCCGATGGGCGGGAAAAAGCGAAGATGACATGTCAGATGTCACTTGTCAGTTGAAAATAGAGCTTTTTTTTATTCCGTGTAGGTTTGCGTTTGACTAAGTACATACTGCCTGATGTTGAGCAGATGTGCGGTTCTAGGATGTAGCACGCTTACCTAGAAGATACCTATTTACTCGGGATTTGAAGACACCCACGTTGTACTTTAGCGGGAAGACAGACCCAGACAAAGCGTTCCACATTCTGGCTGTTCGTATGAGGAATGAGGATTTGAAACGCTTTGTTCTAACGCGCGGAATGTCCACCATAAAGGGTGGCGCTTTGATCGCTGCCTAGCCGTACGATAGAAGAAAAGGGCAGGTGGGACCAGATTGTGCAACTCCTGAGCGCACTCTCCGAAGTGAATCCGATAAAAGGCCGACAAACACGCCACCTTACGTCGATGCTCAAGACTTTGCAGCTGTGACTTAGTCAAGGTGTCATTGTCAATCAGCCTCCTGGCTCGCCGCTCAATCGACTCAAGAGCCTCCAGTTGATATTTGGCAAAGCCATCGCAAAGGTGACAGCAGTATTCCATGCAAGACCTGACTTGTGCTTTATAAAGGCTAAGTAGTAGTAGCTTGTTTGGAGTAGGTTGTGTTGAAATGTGATTAGAACGGCTTGAGTGGTGATTCTTGGTAAAATGGTGGCAGCGTGCGTTACGCTGCGGAACGCCATGTCCTTCGCTTAAAGTTTTATCATAAATAATCCTCTGTGAAATAAACTGATTGTTCGTGACTTCGCATTTATCTCCTCGCCCGATAAACCCACGCGCCACGTCACACTAAAACATTACCGCATTGAAGCACCATAACTGATGCGGATCCTTCTATGGATTCGACAAGTAGGTAATTATAAATAACTTCTATTGACTTCTGACCCTTAGGTTCTTACGATTGAAGGACTTTATAGGAATAAAAATACAGTAAGTAAGTACCTACCTATTTTTGAACAACCCGCTAAGCAAGCAAAAGTTGCAATAACATTACTGAAAGTAACGTTAACAAGCTTGTAACTTACAAATACAAGGTTGCAACGTTCATGCAAGCTTACAGCAAGCTTGAAACGAAGCCCTAACGGCCGCGCTGTAGATAAATCCTGTAACTTGCCTAGAGCTGATTATCACAACTTACAACTTTAAAAAGTGAAGTTGCAGTAACAATTCACATGAAACATGTCTGAAAGTTGTAAATTTAATTTTCCGCAAGTATGACGTTAAACATTTCTACAACTTTAATTTGAAAGGTCTAACTAACTAACTTGCCTGAACTATCTTGCCAAAAGGTTACAAATGAAACTTGCACGTGGCTTGCTTATTTTTAGTTGTCGCAAAGTTACATTGGTCGGTTTTCAGTTTATAAAACACGTTTTTTTTGTATATTTTCTTGACGCAATATTTCTATCTAAGTGCAAGTCATAGAAGCGCGTTTGTTTTTCTCTTTATACTCACTAAGGAGTATTTTTATCAAATGTACAAATGGGCTTACAAATTTTTGCAAACAAAACGTCACCACGATAAAGGATTTCAATGTGCGATGCTAATGCCATCTAGTTTTTCAATGTGTATTAGTACACATTGAAAAACTAGTTTCTTAGGAAACTCTACAGTAACATTTGGCTACTTTCGAAAATAAAGTTCCAGCAACATTACATATGTTAAGTAAATAACAAGAATAATTCGTCATGTTGAGAGAAATATGAAACAAAATATTACAAAAGAGTATTGTAGCAAAGTTATAGTATAAAATTTCAGTAACTTTCAATTGTAAGATACAGTACAGGCAATGCCGGACAGTGAAGTTAGTAAAATAATGTTGCTGCAAAGTTTTATTTGTAACGTTTTAATAACATTATTGCAACAACAAAATGAAAAAATAAACAAAACAACAACAACAAACAAACAACAACAAACAAAACAAAACATCAAACAAACAAACAAATTAATTATATAATTTTAGGTAGGTTTGGGAGGCTATATCCCTGCAAAGTTGAAATATAAACTTTCATGCGAAATATAACAGTAACATAACTAAATAACTTTTAATAAGTTTCAACCTAACAATAACATTATGCTACTGACATGTTCCTGCAACGCAATGTTTGAAATTTACAAATGTGCCATATACAAACTTACTACAACTTATTGCAAGTTTCATGCTTAGTGATAAAATACCTAATTATGTAAATTGATTTTATTTGTAAGTTAAATTTTTATGCAAAACGGTCAACATCCAACATTGCCACAGACAATGTGCCGATGTACAGTTGGCTAAACTAATAAACCTGCAAAACCCCTTTTTATAAAAGAAAAAATGTCTGCAATTAATTTATATACTTGTAGTTTTTTTTTTATTGAAAATTTTTCAAACCACAGATTCCCAGGGTCTGTGCCCTTTGTTAACTAAAATTACAATTGTTAGATTATACTGTACAAAGAGAGTTAGTAGGTACTTACTTGAAATTTTAACCTAAGTTAGTTAGTTGGTTCAATGCGTGAATGCCACGAGCAGACCTGCGACCCGCAAGCAGCACCCGATCACGAGTGTGACACATGTGCCAGCCATCGCTCTCCTCGACCATATTTGAGGGAAGAGAGCGACCCGGCACATGATGCCGCCGCAAGAAGGAGCCTTCGATGGCGAGCATGAATGCTTGGGGCATGCACACAATGCTTATCTACATCTACACTAATATAATAATTAATAATATAATATATAATATAATATAATATATAATATAATATAATAATATTATAAAGAGGAAAGATTTGTATTTTTGTATTTTTGTATGTAACGAATAAACTCAAAATGTACTGGACCGATTTTAATGATTCTTTTTTCATTAGAAAGTTAAATTATCACTGAGTAACATAGACTATTTTAATTGTAAGAAAAAAATAAGGATCCCTATTAAAACTATAATAATGTTACCCAAGGTGTAAAAAAATGCCTAAAATATTCTTTACATCGCGTGCGCTGCGAAAACTATTGATGATGGAATAAAATAATGTACTACGACTTTATAGAACACACCATAATTTACAAAAAATGTCGCGACAGCATATTATATCTAACTATTATAGTTAAGCCGTAATAACTGTTCTTTTATTCTTAAAAATTAATTGAAATACCGTCGCAGGAAAAGGATCTTAATTTGTGTCTTGGTATTAATCCTTATCAAAATAAATTATTTCTTATTCAAGACTGTTTCAATAGCTTTATGCTTCTTTTTAAATTATTTAATTCAGACATTTTATTACAAAGATATCACGAGTTCAAAAATGTAAGTATTATAAAGTTCCGTTTCGCCGCTCTCCCCGCTTGGCAATTCATGTACTTTGTATAATGTACATAACACAAAATTCACTTCGAGCAAATATCTATAGAGTCACAATCGTGAAAAAAAGTGTCCGAGCCCAAATCCTGCCCAAGCTACGTAGTGGGCAGGCTTTTTAGTTAGCCTTAAGGCGATTCCAAGCCGACTACAACGCCGCGCGATGCCAAAGTGCTCGGTTACAGGCACTTATTAGGTGACATAACGTCGAGATTCGAGGAAACGGGTCATTGAGAATTGAGAAGGGTGCTTGGGCCATATCCACCACCAGTGCCAGGGCCCAGTGTGGGTTGGTGCAGATTGCCACACAATATTTTCCTTCGCGGAAAAGCCAATGATTTGAAATTCCGTACATAAGTTCTAAAGAAACTCATTGATACAGGATCGGGATTTGAACCCACTACCTCACGATTGTAGGACAGGCGTTACTACTACTAGACCACCAAAGTAATATATCTCCGCCATTAGTGTGTCGATTTATGTTTTATTGGTAGTAAATAGGTATGCAGTGGCGTAGCGTGCCTTGGAGGAGCCCTGAATCAAACATAGTTGGGGAGCCCAAATCACTCATTTCTCACAAAAGAAACAAAAATGCTTGCATTAAATTGAAATAAATATATACTGCCTTACCGCAAAAGATTTGAACACGCTTTAAACACTGTTTAGCCGTACAATTTGTACTGTTAAACATTGTCTAAAGCATACGTAAAACTTTTATGGTAAGACTGTTATTTATAAGTCGTCACTTCCTCCTAGAAATTGAGCTAGCCAAACAATTGAAATGAAATATACACTTTAAAGTGTATATTTCATTGAAAAAAGGCAAGAAATTTCTTGTCTTTTTTAGGAAATTGATAATTGATAATGAATAGAATATAATTACCTATATCAGCTAAGTAAGTCTAGCTGAAGACGATTTCAGTTGTTATAAAATTTCTGCCTCTTAGGACAACATATAGAAAAATATAAAATACTAAACGACAGCCAAAACGGGTTCAGAAAATCAAAATCTACAACATCTGCAGTGTTTAAATATGTTCAAACAGCTCTTCAACATATAAATGACAAAAAATACTTCTATGGGGCTTCTACTAGACATGACTAAAGCATATGACAAGGTCTCACACCGAATATTACTATCAAAGCTTTACGGATCGGGTATTCGTGGTCCAGCCTATTTCTGGTTAAAATCATTTCTAAACAACAGAAAACAAATAGTCCAAATTGAACATTTTAACTCTGAAACTAATCAAATGCATATTATAAGATCCATAGAAAAATCTCTAACCTGTTCAATCCCTCAAGGCAGTGTGCTAGGATGCATATTATTCCTAATATATATCAACGATCTTCCAAAAATTATTTAATGAAAATGAACAGTCTGTGTTATTTGCTGATGATGTCTCAATACTAGTAAAATCAGAAAAGGACCAAAACCCAAACCAAACATTACAAAAAACTTTGAAAAAAGTCTCAAACTGGCTTCAGCAACATAACCTGGCAATAAACTACGAGAAAACCAAAATTATGCAATACAAATCCTATAACAGTCCCTCACTTGACCTAAATCTAAATTATAATAACATTACAGTAGAAAACGTAGAGTCACTTAGCCTGCTAGGAATAAATATAGACACACACATAAACTGGAAATCACACATAGACTGCATCAAAACAAAGTTATCTAGATTCACATACGCACTTTTTGAAATCAAAACCAGTACAGACACAAAAACAGCGCTTTCAGCATATTACGGATATGCACACTCGTGGTTAAAATATGGATTAATATTGTGGGGAAACAGTGTTAACTCTGAACAACTTTTTATAATGCAGAAAAAATGTATCAGAATTATTGCCAAAATAGAAAATACTGTCAGTTGCAGGCCATTTTTCAAAAAATATAATATCCTACCACTACCCTGCCTATACATACAAGAACTATGCATTTACGTTTATAAAAACAACCACGCCTTTTGCAAAATAAAAGATACTCATAATTTAAATACCCGACATAAGAATAATTTAAGCTTGCCATACTCAAGAATAAAAATGCTGAATGAAAGTCCTTATTATATGGCCATTAAAATCTACAATAAACTACCAATAGACATACGAAACGAGCCAAAATTAGCAAAATTTAATAAAAAAATAAAACAATTTCTATGTTCGAACTGCTTTTATTCTTTGGAAGAATACTACGAATTTAACAGTTTTAAAAAATAAAACGAGATTTATATTTATATGGTTTATATTTATAAGACGATCAGCTGCCTAAATGTACCTATGTTTCGATAAAGTTTATATTCTTTTGATAGCGCCCTAGCATGTATTTGCAATGCCCGACAAGGGCTGCTAAGTTTTAAGCTCTTATCTTTAATTAAGATCTGTACAATATTAACAATGTACACGTACACTTA